>OY754327.1:73529715-73903766 GCA_963573305.1 Pyrrhosoma nymphula | reverse complement strand
CCCTACTGTTTAGTCCCTTTTTCTTTTCTTCCAATTCACCCTCTCTCGACCTTACCCACACCATTCCCTGAGTCTCTCTCCCCTCTACTTCGCTCCCATTATCCTCGGGTTGAGCTAGGTTGTTAATAAATCAGATACATCTCTTGGTTGCCGCTTGAGTAAGAATACATTTACGCGTAGTCCAACGCGCAAGCCGACGTCGACATATATTTAACATATGTATTGATGAGGTAGAATTCGTATTAAATAGTAAAATGGCGAGTTTCCTTTCAGCTGTCTTATTACATTATCATGTAGCGATGTTTTCCAAACTTATCAAAGATTTTTAGCATCAAATTAAAAATTAAAATTTGATATTTCATGGTTTATTATAAATAAAACGTTAATTCAAGTAGAGTATAGTTTTTCCATTAGAATTAGACCATTTCATGGTTTATTGTAAATTACACATAATTTAAGTTTTAGTAGAACTTGTCCAATAATTTGGATGTGGACTGTTTCATTTCTACCCAATGCATAGCTTTGATGTTATAATGACGTAGGTTTACGTCCTAAAAGTCTAATATAATTAATTTAACGGTGAATTGCAATTTTTATTATTTAACTACCTAAGACCTTTTTAAATAATAAAAGCGATTGAACGAATCCTGAGCTACTTTCAGAGTGATGATTATTTGAAAACTTTTGGAGCACTACGTTGTCATAATTTATACATCCAAACTAGTTTCCATTGAGCTGATGTTATCCTAGTGACACGTTGTTGAAATAGGTTAACTTTTTGCATTTTAGAAGGAATAAATAAGCTGAGCTCATATGCTTGTGGATGGTGTGGTGCGTTTGGAACAGATATCGTTCGTATCGGAAATCTTTATCTCTTCTTTATGCTCGAGTGATCCTAATGGCATTTAACGGTTTATCTTCGCCCATGAAGATCCCATTATCGGTAAAACTTTAAGCTCCAAGGTTCTGAGGCCTTGTTTGTCATCACCCGCACCACGTTTCACATCCAAACCTTTCTTTCTTCGTCAATTTCTTATTTCGTCTTTTATTTTGGGTTCTTTATTTTTTTTCATTCGTCTTTTTCCTTCATCTTTGCTCTTTCGACTAATTTTGTAGGGTGGTGGTTGATCTACCTTGCTCTGAGTTTTTAAAATCACAATAGGTTTTCGTACATTCTAAAATGTGTCATTAATACCCTCTTAATTAAGATTCATTTATTTTTGTGGATGAATCATGAATCGATCTCCAAGTAGTCGCAACCAAATCCCAGCTAATGTACGTACATATTTTGAGTGAAGTACGATGCATAAAACTTTGTTCGTACATTTTTCTAAAGGAATATTGTGTTTACGCTATAGACAGCATACGGATAAAGAGGCAGATTAAGATCAAGCCGGCCTACGTCAGGTTAAACAAGGCGTGCTTGGATTGGCATTAACATCAAAAGCGGACCTCCATCGTGAGGTAGGTATCAGTGTTTTCCGGTGGGCCATCAATTCGTTGAAACGACCGGAGTTCTTTCTTTATTTCCCGTTGTTGGTTTTTTAAGTCCCATCGTTTCTGATCTTGCGGTGGGTCGCACCTCTCCGACTCACATAATCGTCCGGTTTCGGTCTCGAACGATAAGACCGGGCTATTCGGAGTCGAATATGGTCGGCCTGAACTGGCCAGAATGTTGGGAATGTTGACAGTTGAGGGGAAAAACTAGGCCATAAAATTTCTCGAAACTCCAACGAATAAGTTTGTGCAATTGACTGCGTGCGGGTTTTTTTCCCCTCGTGGGTACCGGGTTTGTGATTTTTACAATAAGCTAGTTCTCACATTTTTTTCAGTTCGTTCTGCCCACGAATAAGTCGTAAGTCAGGGTGACCGACGGTTATGTTTGTTGACATTAACAGTTTCCAGGGTTGTTCACTAACTCAATGACCAACGTGAACGTTCGCTTGAAATCATGAACTAAAAAGCACCACAAATAGAATCCATCCGAAATTGTTACCAGAGACTTCTCTAAACGAGGTGTTTTCATCTTATGTGCAATTTTCACCGGTGTTAATTAAGGAAGTGGAATATATACTCCAAAATACACGCTAAATTAATATTTTAATTCGTCGTAAAAAATCACGTGGGTGTTCACCCAAATTTGGAGAATAAATTGACTGTTTTCTCTTCAAGGTAATTAGTGTTATAATACGTGACCGGGTAAACGACCAGAAATGGGCGTGAGTTCACTAGTTTCCTCCATTAATTATTTATAAAAACAAAATCTTCTGGAGGAAGCAAACGTCACAGCCCTTGTGCTTCTCTCGTCATAACCTTTTGTAGTTCAAAATTTTTGTTCTTCATTATACCCTATGATTACGCGTATGTAGTAAAGATAATTTATTTATTTTTTGAGCACCAAACATGGGGGCTAATTTCTTCCAATGCGACTGAAACGTAGGGAGGTATATGGGAAATATGGGATTATTACATTCAACTCATCACAATCTGCCATGTTTTTTTAAATTTAACAGTGCATTGCCTCCGATGTCATGTGCATCGTTAACTTTACGTAAGAGCGGCCGTCAGGATGACGAATGTGGGAAAAAGAAAGAGCTTCTTTCCATAAATCTGGAAGCACTTTGAAAGGATTTAGGGCGAGAAAAAAATGGGAAAAAGTCTCTTGGTGCTGCGATATTAACCACGAGGCGTCATCCCCTTCCCTCAAAGTGTATACAGGCCTTACACGAACCGCTCGGCATGCGATAGCTTTTTTTATTTAATCTCAGTCCATGCTCCAGAAGATTATTTATGCCTTCTGTGCTCAAAACTTTTTCCCTTTAGCATCATGGACGGGTTTAAGCTTGGTTAAGGTCGAAAAAAAATCATAGCCCCTCACTACCCCTCCCCCCCCCCCCTATTTCTCAATTTAATACGGACGCAAAGGCAGGAGGCGAAGACAGGTGACTTCATAGGGGAGAGAGGGGAGCCTTGGCTGCGGTGTCTGCTTGTCCGTGAGGGTTCACGTGCGATTTATTAACTTGTGCGGAGTCAGGTAATTTTGAGGAGGGGTCTTTTCAAACCTCCCCACCTCTTTTCCGACCCCTCCACTACCTCCACTTAAACATATATTTTTTCCAAGGACAGCTGGATCGGAGGGTTGTCCTAAGTCATCTCTTTGTTGAGCTTATTTCATTGGTGGCGGCGACTTATTTATTTTCCCGGGTGGGGATGGAGATACAGGATATGCACGCGGAGTTATTAAGACGAAACAAAAGGAGAACCCTCGTGAACCATTCTTTTTCGTTTGCCTGGGCTGTCAAATCTGCATTTTCAGGGTGAAATTTTAAATCATATACCATTTGGGTGCATGCAGTGTCCGTATAGCCCCGCCGGGTGGGTGCATATGAATAATTTTTCAAGGCCTAAAATCACCCCTTCTCTGCCCTTCTGAAGTTTTTTTCCTCCGTTTGTCTGAATTTTTCACTCAATGGGCCAAATATTCCAATCAATGCTTTCGTATCAAGTGTAATAATCCTCTAAGTACGAGTCTAATACTCGTATACTACGACTTCTGAACACCGCGGAATCTTGCTGAATTTGACAATTTTACTAGAAGCGCTACGGATGCAAAACTTATTTATTTTTCAATGTCGAAGAAAACCTGTGGACAAAAAAACAAAAAGTAAATTGAAAATAATTAGAAAATGTGAATAGTAAATTGTTCTACCAATACTAAAAAATATTAAATATTCGGGTCACATAAGTGTTCTTTGTATGATAGGACTGACCACCCTTCGTCATTTTTGCCCTTCGTATTTACCCATTGATACAATATTACATCTATCCAAATCGTATAAAATAATCCTCCCTTCCCCCTCCAAACGATTATATTTCAATTATTTTCCTTCAAATTTAGTAAATAATGTGACTCGCGTTTTTAAATAACTCATACCCGTAAGAAAACTGTCTCTCTATTTTGATTTGCCCTGCCTGGTCTTCTGACAAATCCGTGGGGATTTTTGCGAGCACTAAATTCAATCACTGAAAAGGCAGATGCTGTCATCCACGCGAACGAGTAATGCTTTCGCTTAGGCTCGCTCGTGGCGACAGGAGATCATGTATGTTTTTGCGTCCGTCTACGGGAATCAAGGTGTAATCATTCTTTCGGTCGGGATAAAAAGAACAATTACCCACCCACCCGCATTTCCCGGCCTCCCAATTATATGAGCGAGCCTTCCGAATGCGGTTCTCTCCGTGTGTGGCGAGACCTTAATTGGGATTTCGACCGCCGGGGAAATTTCTCCCTCCCGGGGCTGAGATAAAGGCCTTATTACACGCTTCTCCCGCCCCTCCCCCCTTATCTTTCTCTCTCACTCTATCCTCTTCAACGGTCCGCCCACGCCTCCCTCGCCGGCGAAGGTCGTGCGATTTCCAAGCTTGCACCGAGACGATCCTTTCGGGATAAGAGACGAGCAAACAGCTCGGCTAACTCCTCAGGGCGAGTCTCAAAATAATTGGTTCAAAGCGTCATGCTTCCGTGTTGCGACTTTAGTGGGTATCATTGGTCTCTAGTAAGCTCGCCAACATCAGTCATTAAAAGCTTTGTCCGATTTAATGTAGGTACATACACATTAGTTATTGATAATTTTCCAGTTAAAATCCCGTTTACCCTCGGTGATTAAAGAGAGTCTTTTGGCGATTTGTGGTTTCCGAATGTTAATTTTTAGAATTATGGATGCCAATATGGTCATATCGCGATCGCATTTTGGCGTGCGAGTTATGCGTCACATTTTCACCACATATTGGAGATGTTATTCAAATTTTTTCCTCCATGCACTGGCATTTTTCCATAGAAAAAGCAGCAATAATAAATGCTAATGATTTGTTTAACGATGCCGGGGTAAAAAGACATACTCCTACCTATCTTTATCTGACGGTTACGAAAGATGATTCGATTCAGCGGGCAAATTGATTCATAACAAATTATGACACTCTTTCTTATTTCGAAAAGAAGCAATATTTATGTGAAAAGTTGTCAAGGAAGCTTGGCCATTGAGCGTAATTAGACGATAAGGGCGTATAAAACGCGCCGTCCTCTGTGAATAATTAAATATAAATTTCAGGTATTTTTCATACTCTTGGTCCAATTCTTCGAGCGGACCATCTCTGTTTACCATAGCTCATTAGCACGAAACGGAAGATTGTTCTATCATATCGGATTTACATTTCCTCGGTGTTATCATGCCATTTGCTTTTTATCTTTGCACTTGGATAATCTGAGATCCACTCTCACGAAGCAATCTGCGAAACGCCCTAAAGGCGAGTGACAGGTAGCATAGAATCCCCAGATTCTAATAGAGGAGAGGAAGAATAAATCGAGAATAGAGAAGGAATCAACGAATTGGTTCAACGAAGTTCGTGGGGAGGAGTTACTCGACCCGAGACAGATTGCTTCTGCGGTGTACAGCGATGATGATGATGATCATGATGATGACTCGACTTCTAAATGCGCCGTCGCGCGCGCGAAAAGCAGACATCGGTTCGAAGATTTAAGCGAGCAGTCGAGTCATCTGCACCACGACCGTTCTCTACTTGAGAACGTGACTGCACGGGAAGTTGGCAAATATAAAAGACATCCTCGAAGGACTGTTAGCGGCCCAAGCAAAGGCCCCGAACCGTTCTTTCTCTTCTCGCGCTTAGAAATCTTTGTGTTAAGTGCTGAAATGTGTGCAAACCGTTCCGAATCGCGACCTAGGTCATGAGAATGTTTACTCGCCATGTCACGGTCGCATCCCACGGTGAACACATGGTATTTAACCGTGAGAAACTAGATCACTGATGTTATCAAAAAACGTGAGCGAATCCTTATATCTGTTAACCCCCTTCTAATTTCTCTCTAACTCAACACATGGCAAACTTTATTAAGCTATCACTTTCCCCTCCCATAAAAGTTGATTGTACTAACTAATTTGTCGTACTGACTAAATTGGCGTAAATTGTCGCCTTCAAGCGTGTCAGCTATCGGAGGTACATATCGCTCCATTCCCAAAAAGTCAATTAGGCAAAAGAGATTGACCTGAAAAGTAGGTGATAGCAAAATTTACTCACCTATCCTAGGATTTTTATGTAGCTGATAAATGCGGTTGCTCTGTTGAGAAATTCTATTTTTGAGAAAGAAAATTTTCAATGCCCTCTTTTCGATACGATATATTTATTTATAAATCTCCTTTTTAGACGTATTTATTTTGAAATTAATATATCTATACGGACCACCAGAATTTTCCGAGAGCAAAAAAAATATAAAAAATAAAACAGTGGATTGCAAAGTTTCAATAATTCATTTCTTTCCCCAAAATTTTCTTTTCAATTGTTTTTCCCTTACTGCACCTCAGTCACCCTCTTCATTTTTTTTCAAGAATAATTTTATCAAAGATTGACAACCTAAAGTTTATTATATAAAAGCAATTATTATGTTTGTCGAGGATCTTGATTCTGATTCAACGTCGGCGATTTTGATAAATGTTTTTTTATACTATCTCAACGGTTCCATATTAATTCTTTTGGTATATTCGGTCGAGTTCATGAGACTTAATGACTTCCAGTTTATTCGACCTTTGGTTACCCAGTGGTGATTCAACTCGCCTATCCTCGTAGTGGCGTGAGTCGTAAGTCAATTCCGGTGTTCAAGACAGCCGATACATGCAGATTTTCCGAAGCGATGACATGGCCGCGCGTAATGGAATGCGACGGAGACCACATCCGTCGGTGTCTCCTTCGGTGAGTTAAATGAAAGCGTTTAAGATTCGTACCGGTGCACATCCTGCGGATGATAATGACGCGATTAGAGAGAGTCTTGCCCCCGACGACGGGAGGATATCTATCCTTTCAGCCGACATCTGCTCTCGGGAAATGTTTTATTGCGGTGTCTAGGTAATGAGTGATCGAGGCTGGAGGGAAGGGGTTAGGTTTTGACTTTGAGAGGAGGGGGTAGTGGTTGGCACAGGTGGGGAGGGGGAAAAGGCACTTCCGTCCTGAGGTCTTGTCGGAGGATAGGAGGTGATGGAGTAGGAAACGGAAGGAAGGGAGGCGGTGTCTGTTTGAGAGTGAGCGAGGGATAACCAAGTAGATTCTCGTGCAGGTTCGAAAGCGCTCATTGTAGCAGGAAAAATGAATGTATGTAAAAATAACTGAGCTTTGTGATGTTCTTTCTAAAGTGTTGGGCAATTCGAAGAGGGAATAAAGAGGGGTTGTCATCTGCCACTACTATGATCATTCAACATCGGAAAAAATTGCATTTTTACTTCTGTCCATCGTCTTGATGCGCAGATTTTTTCCCTGCGCTGTTTCTTTAAGTTTCCCATGTACCTACCTACTATTAAGTTCCAAAATCATAGCTATTGATTCAAACATATTTTGAGCTTTTATTTTCCTAGTAATTTTCTGCCCCCAACCCTTTTGAAACCCTTATGAGTGAGTGTAGCCAAGTAGGTAGATGTGTAGACACGAAAACGTTCATTACTCCTGGAGAAAGGTATATGTAAAAGCAAATTAAGCAAAGTGATGATCTTGGTGTAGTCGTTGGTGGGTTCAAGCTGAATATAAAGGGGTTATCTCGAAATACTATAAGTAATAAACGTTTGGAAATATTGCCACTTATGTGTCATAGTCATTTTATGATCAGTTTATATTGAAGACGGAGATTTTTGTGCAATTATTTTACCCATACCTTCTTGATATATCGTTGATGGTTGCAAAGGCCGGTTAATTTTCACGGAGTGAAGATAGATCATAAAAATTAGTTATCCATATTCTACCGTGGTATCTTAATGTAATATGACTGATCGGACTGATAACTGAGTATTCATTTTCATTTGATTGTCTCTTTATTATGACATTCATAAACATTTGCTGGTTATCTAAATTGCTTGCTCACTGCTTAAAAACGAATTATTTTAGAAATCATCTTAGCCATAAATTTGCTTCGGGGGGGAGGGTCTAGCTCTAGCTCTAGCTCTATCAAAGTCTAGCTCAGAGCATAAGTGTCCCTTGGCTAGTGGTCCCCTTGGCGAAAGGCAGTCGCCGGACCGGGAAAAAATTTCTGGGGGGCTGAAACCACTAAAGCCCCCCCCCCCCCCTGGCTACGTGCCTGCATCTTAGGGGTGTCCAACCAATCAGTTAACAGCGGTCATGACCATACGTTAAATGAGGAAATTCTGTAGTACAGCGCAATAAAACTCTCAGCATTTCGAATTTAAATTTTTTTGAGGATACTAGCCACGGTATTACCTTTACGGAGTCATCCGCAAGGTCACACGGTGCGACACACTTAACTCACGATGTGATGCAAGATCAATGAAATGTTAGCTGTTTTGTAAATTCTGATAAGGCGACTCGTTATCATCGGTTTTATTTCGATCGTAGAAATCGAAATGATGGAAGAGAACTATGCACGTGCAACTTTTTGATCATTTCAAATAACTCGACGGCGTGGAAAAATGACCCTTCTATTCCACGTGAGTTTCCAAGTCCCTCTTCTGGTCTAGCATGTTCATTCCAGCAAGCTGGTATTTAGGTTTTGGGTTTCATGGCCTGAAGTTTTGGTCCACCCTAGGAACGGTGAACGAGGCGAGCTAACAGTTTCATCCTAAGCGGGTCCTCATCCATCTTCCCACCGCGTATCTTTCCCGCATCCAACCCCCACCACCACCTCCCTCCTTTCTTCTCTTTCAACTTTATTCATCAATCTCCCGTGAGCTCCACCTTCCACCATCATCTTGGTCCTTTCTCACACGTCTTCGCCTCTTTTTTCTCCCATTTTTTTCAGCTTGCCTACAAGAGTTTTTCTATCTTATACATCCACCCATATTATTCAGTAGTCCCGTCAGATCGATGTATCCGGAATCAGTTGAAAGATACTTCTTCCATCGAGCAGATTATTTTTTGTTATTTATCGTTATTATTTGTCAGTCTCTAACACCGCAAGTTTTTAAGTGTGTCGAGTTTCATCGTTATCATTCGGGAAGGAATGCAGAAGAGAGACGAAAATATTTATTTCTCTGCCATCATCGATTCCACCTTCCTCGACCCATTTTTCCACGTCGATTAACTAGAGAAAAAGTAAACGCCTCGACAGTAACCCCGACAAGCAGCTTGGTCGCGCGTTACGTAGCGGGACAGGCGTGGGACATTTTCGTTGAGCAGAAAAACTCGACATTCGTGTTTGTTTTGCATTTGAACACCGCTGAATTTTATTATTCCCTCTCAAGATCTTGTTTAAATCCGGAAGTTGAGTATATTTTCCCGGAACTTGTCCTTCAAAAAGCAATCATGCAACCCAAAGTCAAACTTATAAAGAGGAATTCTTCCTACAAATTTTGAAGTGTGAGAAGTTAACGCTCATACGAGTCTTCTGAACTTTTTCAAAGAATTCTGTCGTGCATAAAATTACACAGCTTGAGAACAGCCAGGGGTGTGGAGGTGCCAAATATATTTCAGCCTGGGAATTCTCCTCAGCCCAAGTTGGATTATCGCATTGTCTTTTTCCATGTACGTATTATTAATTCATTTGTACGTTACCATTGGCATCGCTCTCTTGTGTAATATATTTCTTTCTGCGTGCACTAGCTATTTGTGACCAACTGGTTGTAAACCATGAGTGGTATTATTTATAAATTGACTTATGCGTAGATATCATTGAGTGCTTTTGGAATCAGCATTCTTTATATTCTTTTTGCCTGGAGAATAAATTTCCAGGTGTCTGTCTGTTTGTCCCTCGAGGAATGATCGTTGTCACATTAAGAGTAATTTTTACTGAATACTTGAACGAGAACCTTGCATGTGAAGTTCAGATTTCCAACCAACATATTTTCCTTTTCTCCGCATTTTTTCTATAATGAAGTGTTATCAATCGAATTTCATTATCTACTTGTACGATAGGACTAGTGCGGAAAGCTGATGTCCTCGGCGCAGATTTTATTAATTATAAATTCGCGAAGAATAGGTAATGCAGTCCGTGGAAGTTATGCATACCTCCTCGTACGATCCGCTCCTGAATCTTCTCGGTTCGGAAGAAAATTTTCGTATCTCCACGGTCATAACCGAGAATTTTCTCCCCACGAATTTTCTCCCATAGACGTCGTCCTTATGCCCGACGTGGTAACAGTTGCTCGATTCTTCTTCCCTCACCGACTCACGGGGCACCTGCGAGTCGCCGTCGTCGGGACGAGGCAAAGGAGGTGGTAAGGCGCAGACTGGTAGCCTGGGGGGGGAGGGGGGCAGGGGTGGAGGGTAGACTTGGAAGGGGTGGGGGTTGGCAACCCCTAGGCGCGGGCCTCACCTTCCGCCCTTAACCCATTTATGCCGAAGGTTTGAAAAATGCGAATTTTACCCTGATTTTTACATATTATAGATAAAAATACGTATGAAAACAATATCTGAAAGAAAAAACATTGTATCTCTTGCCAATTATTAATTAAGAGGTGTTCCAAAAATGGAACACTAGGCAAATCCACTACCATGACGTACTCAATGATAACAAGCAAATCATTTGATTCAGACATTTATTAACTCACTATTAAGAGTGATATCCAGGTGATCACTTAACATGAAAGGATACATTGCATTTTTTACATTGAAAAGTGGTATTTTTGTGACATTGGACACAGTAAGTTTGCTTTCCTTGCTTTACAATAGTATGATTCATGCCGTCATGACGTGAGTCAAGGTTACGCTTCATAGATGGTCTCCCTTTCCTACCAAGCTCAGCAGTATTACCATATGTCTCTGTATAGTGACAGGCCACACGGCGACGAAATTCAACAAGAACCATTGGCTTCACATCGCTTATTTTATGCAATTGCCAAGCATTTTGTCAAGCCAGCTCAAAGTAGAATAACAGAGGGCTCGAGTACCATTTCTTTCCACGGATTGATGCTCGATAATTGTCAATATTTTCATCAGCTCGGTCCACTCCTCCCATATACTGATTATAGACCTTGATTAAATTTGGCTGAGTAACTTGTATCTTTGTTTTCTGCTTTAGAGAACAAAGACTGACCTGTTGCAAAGGATTGACACTGACACCAGAAGATGCAACAGTCAAAACACTGTTACCATTCCATCTACAAACAATATTGTCTTTTCCATCAATTCGGTAATCAAATGTCCCCCTATCTTTTTTCTTTAGGGTAGCATCAGATAGTAAAGGAGGTTTGTCTATGCGATCTTTTTTCGCTGTGCCTGATGCTTGATGGCTCTTTGAATGAAGTTTATCAAGGAGTGCAATGCTTGTGAAAAAGTTGTCGAACACAAAATGGTATTTACCAGGATGCTGCGTTGTGAGTGCCTCAGTAAATTGCAAAACAACTGAAGTACCTACACCATATTCTTGGTATTGAGTGTTCGGGTTTTTTCCTTGATAAGGCTGAAACCAGCAAATGTAGCCTAGACGCGTTGCACCACACCAGAATTTAAACACAAACCGAAAAGGCTTACCCCGAATGAACTGTTTGCACCCGTAACAACCGAAATATTCCTTATTTATGGCCTATATTTATATTGGTTATTCCCTATATTCATGGCCTCATCCAAGCTGAAATAAATATTTCAATTGGTACAAATTTCATACATCTGTCATTCAGTTGCTCTATGAGAGGTCGCAGCTTGGAAAACTTGTCCATGTGGTTCAAATTAGAATTGTCAGCAACATGCAAATTTGAAAATATTGTTTCAAATCGGTCACGTCTCATTGCACCCAAGAGAAAGGGTCACTGCACTCTTGGTCGAATGTGGCGCCGAGGATTTCAATGCCATAAAGAAAAGGCTAAAAGTCCCTTTGTTAGACACGGAGAGGGAAAGGAGTAAGCATTACCCGGGAAAAACCCTCTAGTCGCCGATACGACAGGAGTGGGGGAGGGGGGGCGGCGTGCCACTCTGTGCAGGACAAGTGCGTAGCCCGAACACTTACAATAAACTTTCTGCTAAAAAGAAAAGGAGAAGAATATTGGGTGCAAGCAGCCGCACTTCGCTCATTGACTAGTGTTCATGAGGACAATATGACCCAGGGGGCTTGGTCCCGAATGGAAGAGTGCACAGCGTGACTCATATGTTTTCATCTCTCCGTTCACAATTGATCAGTTGGTTAACGATGTATTTATTCTTTCACTGAAATGGAAACTGATTATAGCCAAGACATAGCATCGTTTCCCTCAGTCACATAACATCTAATTGCTTACTTGATTTAAAGTTAAAGTGTAAATTTCTATGCGCCTGAATGCACGCATAATAGTAGTGGATTTGCCTAGTGTTCCAAAAATGGAACACTGTTAAATAAAAGCTTATAACTAAAACAAAATACATTTTTTCAAAATTTTCTTCTTAAAACACTATAGTTTAACTATTACTGAACATCTAGGGAAAAATTTACGAAATTTGGCCGTAATGGCAAATTGTTATTAATAAAACATTTGAGATGGTCTCAGAAAAACTGCCTTGAAAAAAAAGACCGATATTTCTTAACACACTGGCTGAGATGGGTTGGCAAAACTAACTAATTCTTTGCACCCCGTAATACAATATATCTTTATAAAAAGGTACAGAAATAAAAACCATGGCATATTGGTGTATAATGAGTCGTAGTCATTAAATTAGAAAGTCGCGTCAGGTGTTCCAAAAATGGAACACTAGGCATAAATGGGTTAAACACGGAAGGGGGCCTCAAAGGAACTGCTGGCAGCACACTTCCTCTGGCAGACAGGACAGGCAGGTGATCGCCACGCGGATTCGGAGAACATTCTGGTGAGAGAAGGTGATTCAAGGAAGGAGTGTACCCCCTCGAGCATACTTTTCGTGTCAAAAAAATATGCTTTGTTGAGATAACCATTCTGCACGTTTGCCTCAAATTTAGATGATATTATCGGTTGCCATCTCTTTGAATAACCTTTTCACTGTTAAGAAATTTCATTTCAAAATTACTAAGGCCAAATTTTACCTGCAACAAACAGCTACTGATAGTCCATTACGTCCTGATTTGATTTTTGTTTATGGTCCACGGCATAATATTTAAGCTAAACTTAATCTTATCGTTAAGTCGTTGGGCAATAAATACTTCTCGATCCACAGAATCAATTATTCTCCCAAGTCTGGGAAGCCCATAGGAAACGATAACTTATGCTGTTTTTTGTAGGTATACTTCTGAGAAGATCAGGTTCCGCCCAAAATTTTCATTAATTCATTATAATTTGAAGAAAAATCCGCGGCTCGTCATCCTCAGTGGATGGTCTACTAATTGATTGGTTTTCATTTTTGAACAGTCGCTACGTGTTTTTTCCCGTGTCTGGGTTTCTTTAAAACATTCATGTACCCATCTGCTTGCCCGCCATTGATAAATCTCTCTTATATTCCTCATATGTACTTTCTGCCTGTTTTTATTTCATCCAAAATTCTGATACTCTGTATGCCGTTAACTAATTTTAAAAAAGTAATAAATCGCGATAGTTATGGTGACAAAAGAGTAGGTTCATCTTTGAACACACCACACTCAAGTGAGTAAAAAGGGTTCTTTCAAGTCCCTCCCGTATCACATACATGGGGAATTTCTAGTTTCGCCGCCAGCAGGGAAAGAGTGGGAGATGTTTGGGGAAGAGTGGATATAGGGGTCGAAAGGAGCAGGCACGTTGGCGTATTGTTTGGAGAAGAGCATTTTCGCGCTCTCGATACGCGTGCGTGAGTTGCGATGGTGCACGTCTGCCGCTTAGATGGGGCGCCGAGACCAGTTTTTTCAATCTAAACTGCTGAAATATGGTCTGAAAGCAAACAGCCAAAGGGGTTCAGATGCGGGGGAGACCTTTCCTCCCCTCCAGTGAACATTTTCCCGTTCGGATTATGTTCTAATTCACTCACACTTCCTCATTCTCACTTTATCACTTCATTTGATCCTTTCCATTCTTCACCAAAGCCAAATTTCAAATCCCTCTATATATATGCTCTTTCTTTCTTACTGTCCAAGTTTCTGCTCCAATAAGCACTACACTCCAAATAAAATGCTTTGCTAATTTTATTCTTAAACCTATGTTAATTGATTTGGCTGTTAGTAGCCGCTTAACTTTACTGAAGGCTGTCTTTCCCTGAGTGATTCTACTTCATATTTTTACCTAACCAAGGTGTAGGAAAAAGTGACTCACTCCACTTTTGCTCCCAACAATTCATATATGTATGAATTGGTTTCTGTCTATTTTCCCTGATATTAATAGCAGCATTTAAAGTTGCATAATTTTAGCGCTTTGACGCAAATTATTGCACCTGAATCAACTTCAGCGGTTCTAGACTCTGAACTGGCACTTGTTAGTATTGGTGATCGTTTAGTGGTTTTCGAAACCTCTCGCTATAAAGTAAAGAGTATTTTCACACTTTATGTTTTCGAGATGTTGGTGACAATGTGATGGGTTTTTATTTTATTCTTCACTTGCGTATGGAGTAAATCATCGTGGTTACGTAGATAGCTAATACATATATTTGTTTTACTTCTCTTCCTAGAAAGGGCTGATAGTGGGTAGGTTATAGTCATATTATATCAGCTCGAATTTCATTATGGCCTGGTTGACCTCTCGTTGATTGAAACGCATTTTGTGCATTCCCTGTAAAATATCATCAATTCCACCATCACCAATAGTCATTTTATCTTTCTTAAGATAAAAGTATGCCAATCTTATGATTAAGATAAAAGTATGTCGATCTTGCGTAGAACCATGGAGTAAGCGTCATTATTCTAAGATAAAACCTCCTGTAATCACAAGAATATCAATCCATTTATATCGCTCTTCCGAAGATTAGTCATCAAATCTCGAATCTCTCTTGAGGTAATATATACCTACACTTGATTAAGCGTTTGCTTAGAAGTTTTCATGGCTCATCTCCAGTCAAAAATTCAAAAGCCAGAAGAATACAGCTCACCTCGGCTCCAAGAGCTTAACTATCCCAGAGGCGACCCACCTAACTGGTTAAAAACAATTTGTTTTGAGCGCGCTAAGAAAGGGAAATTAATCAGGCCTTTCATTCCATCCCGGAAGACAAAAATCTCGCGGTGTGAGTCAGCACATATGCCCGTGGTGATGAAACGATGCGTGGGTAGGGCCCAGTAAAAGAAAAAAGTTTGCTCCTAACCAAATAAAAAAGAAGCGGTCTTGTTGAGCTTTTAATCCGTCATGTTTCCATCCGCTATGTATGAAAGAGGGAGTTTTGTTTGGTCCGATCTCGGCATAACTTGAATCCGGCTGGCATTTCATTCTGGCTGAAGGTTTTTTTACAAGCACGTGAAGGGCGAGTTACTCGGTCGGAAGAAAAATGCCGAAAGAGGCAAGCGCGCAGACTCCGAGTTGGCATTATTCTGTCTTATTTTGGAAAGGGGGACGCTCGCTGTAAACGTACCGCGGTGCTTCTTTCCGGTCCCGCCTTCTTCCAATCTCCCTCCTCTCAAGGTCAATTCGGGAGGATGAAAAAAAGTGATCGATCGTGCCCTCTCCTTCATCCACTGACCCGGCCATGTTCATTTTTTAAATCGAGTGAAAGTGAGAGTTGGGTGGAGAACGCGACGAGTTGTCCTCTGGGAGACAAGGAAGGAAAGAAAGGTGTGCGAAGAAGACACAGAAAGAGAAATGCAGAAAGTCGAAGATGAAAGTGAGTGGGTGAAAAAAATGAGTCGAGAGGCTGGCAGCGGAGGGAAGCGGCTCGCAAGTGAAATCAAAGGGACGAGGAAAGCGACGGCGTCGACGTGTGGAAGAAAGGGAAGGACGTAAGGTTTCAAAGCAGAGGACGCCCCGAGACGTGCATTACATCCAAGGGCTCTCCGTTTCTTCTCGAGCGGAAATGAAAATCCACCGTTTTCGTGGAACATAGCGGACAAGAGAATGTGAATTATCGGTGTTCGCCTGCTTCCTCCTTGACGGGATATTCTTTCGCTTTTACATTATGATTTTTGTCCGATTTCTATTTTAAAGCTTGTCCTTCGAGTTTCTCAGTGTGACTGATGATTTATAACCCAAAATATCTAAGTATACAGTTATTTCTTTTTTTTAAGAGGTGGATTTAAATGGTATTAATTGAATAAATGTAGCCTCTCGGATGATATCCTTGCTTATAAAATCATGAATGAATTACGTAAATATTTTTTCGGTGGATTACTGTGGTCCTCTGAATTAATTTTATGTGCACGGGTGGAAAAGAATGCCTCTCCTCAGAAAGGCAATCAACGATATCGCTTGGATAAATCCATCGGTGAAACAGTATCCAAACTATCATCAATGTTACAGGGCGTTATGGTTGCTATCGCTTAATCAGGATTATGCGGTCGGCATATAAATTCAACCCCTTTCTCGAACTTCCGGTTCATTCTTATTCTGTGAGGAAGTTGAAATACTTCCTCACAGAATGACAGCATTATTTTCCCCGTAACTAATGCCTGGATGCAGTTACTGGATCCGTGGATATCTTAATATAGAGTTGATGAGATTCAGATCACCAAAAATGTATGTGGTACTAACTGGTGTTAGTGGGAGGAGACTGCTTATAGCATGGATGATCGAAGGGCTGTCAAGACTAGAAATTTTTAGCCTAAGAAACACGAGTCAACAGCTCTGAAGTAATGGAAACGTCTTGCATCGAAACTTCGGGAGAGATGGAGGACCTAACCTGGTCGGTGGAGAAGAATTCACAGGAATTATTCGCTGGGAAAGCATAAAAATTACATCTTAAACACGAGTGCGTGTTAACTGTAATGCCTGAAAGCTAGACGTATTTTGAAAGTACTTCAAAGTTTGGCGGTGTGGAAGAACTTAGTAGAATGGAGCCAAATTTATGTTGTTGCAACCGGTGTACCGTGCTTTTTTTGTGTTCTTACCGCGAAAGTTCACGGCGATAAAGGTATGAACGTAGCTTTCATATTTTCAAAATTTATAATGAGCGGTCTGCATTGGGAAAATGATGTGGTTCAAATCAACTGCCACACGCCTGCTCATCCACACGACTGAGTATCCTATGACTCTCTGCAGCCAAGGAGCGAGGGGGTGATAAAACCGAAGATTAATAGCTTAAGGAATAATTCGATGGTGTGGTTCCCCAAGATGGATCATGGGCTGACGGTCCGTGGGTGGTAGACAGGAAACAGGGGGAGGGGTGGTAAAGGGGGGGTCGGGTGGAGACGAACGTGGTCGGAGTGAGAGGAAGAAGGGGGGGGCTTTGTGGGCATGAGGGGGAGTTGATTATAATAATACAATCGAACGAGAACAAAAGGGGAGTCGGAGCTGAGTGGGCCCCGGAGGGTTCATTGGTCGAGAGGGTAGGAAGTGCGTGGGGTTGCTCTTGTTATTCTTCGGTTAGACCCGCAGAGAACTCGGTAGACTTAAAGAAGGGAGGCGGAGGGGAGGATTGGTAAAATAACGTAGGTGAGATAGAGAGAGGGGTGCGAGATGGAACGGCAGTGTGAAGCGATCCCCAACATTTGTTCGGAACTCTTCACCCCCTTTCGTATCTCCCCTAGCTTGTGCCTGCAGGTGCAATCCACATCTCAGCTGTTTCCTCGCAGAAACCACCGTCGCTTTCATTGCTGGGTTTGAAGCCATAGCTGCATTATACACCAATAAGAACCACCAATGGGCAGAAACACGATAGAGGGGATTTGTGGCCGATTTTTTTTGCGTTAGCGAATGAGTAAGCGGAATTATTCGATCGCATCTTAATAGCGGTAATGCATGTTTATATTTATTGTTTGTCTTCCGTCGATCAGAAATCGATTAGCGTGGTAGTAATGTAGCCTGGCTGGAAAAAACTAATTAGTGCCACCATATCTACCTTCTCATACCAGTCTTCCTAGGATTTAGCTAAGGAGTTTCCTTTAGAACCGCCTAAGGAGAACTTAAGTAACCTCACTGTGACCAGCCAGTGGTTCTAGGAATGATTAAATGCCCAAGACAGTTTTGATGCTCATTATTAAATTTATTTAGTTTATTATGCTGTAAGTGGTTTACAGCAGAAGAATTCCTTCGCATTTTGGGAATATCTACGATAGTGGAGAAAGCGAATTTCAAAGATCTGTTGATTTAACAATACCTTTCCTCCCTAATGGTGAATAACACTTAAGGTTGTTTGTGAGGATGTGTTTTCATAACAAAGTGCTCTGCGTTCAATACTCAATAATATAAACAAACCACAGTAACTCTTACTTCTTATTATCACGCTGCTGACAATTAAAAAAAAATCAACATATTTTGTGTATGTTTTTGTTTTGAATATCTTGTGCACTCAAAACCCCTCTGAGGAAAGGATGGAAAACAAAAATGAAAATTAAATAATCCAGTTGTACAATTTAATCAATTCCTCCTAATGCATCATTCCTTATTTGTGTTACATGATGCACCTCAAATGGAAAGAATCCCACCATCGGTAATATGATATTTCTGGGGTTAAAGGTCTCTTTAACCTCTGAAGCATGAGCACACCTTTCTCTTAAGGCCTTGAGCAACTTGAGATTCTTTTCACTGCATAATTTAGTCATTGGAGTTGAGGCCTCCCAGCTGACCACGTAATTTAGTCATTGGACATTAAGGCCTACGTCCAGAGGACCTCTTACGGCATAATTCACAACATCATGTCCACATTCACCGTGGCGCGCGACCATTCCTCCAGCAGGCCTGAGTGTAATAGATAGAGAAAAATATTAGGAGAAAAAACTTCCCTTGGATCTTTTTAGTGGACGGTCATTAATATTCCGATGGAGAAGTGTTAAAAGGAAGACTGGCGTTCGAAGAAAGTCATAGCAATGCGAGATGAAGATGAGAGCGAACAGGTTGTGGTGCCGTCAGCGAACCGAAGCCATAAGAGTTGTAGGATGGGGAACGAAATGTGTTGACAGCATCTCACTTCATTTGGGCTCCTGAGGGATGGCTAATAAGCCGAAGCAATGTAAGCGAAAGTGCCCCAAGGTGGAAAGGGGTGAGCATGAGGTCGGAAGCTTCAGTATTATTCCCTCGAGTCGCTGAAGAGAGACGAAATGAAGGCTGGGGATAGTTGGTTGCATAGGGCTTATGTTAGCCGTAGATCAAGGGTCAGCGCCTCGTATGTCCCCCAACAGGCTACAATTTTGCATCATTTGTTTTATATCTATTTAGTGCTCGGACCTTGTTATTCCTATCGTTGCAATAAATGAATCTAATGTTCTCAGTGTTTTTCGAAAGGAATGTTATGGTTAAAACTACATATGTACGACTTATATATGTTTTTTTGGGTTGTCCGCGTCTTGCTAGCTGGTTCGAAGGTGGCCGAAGTTTCCTCTCCTTTGCCGGAGACTTCCTCAGTAGCCCTGAGGAAGTCTCCGGCAAAGGAGAGGAAACGTCGGCCACCTTCGAACCAGCCAGCAAGACGCGGACAACCCAAAAAAACATATATAAGTCATAATATGGACCGCGAAAGTTTTAACGACTTTACATATGCACTTCATACTATTGTCACTCAATACAGTTTGGGTGATACTCCATTTTATTTCTTCGCATATACAGCCTATGATGGTTTCATGGTACAACGAGAAATATGCATTCAACGCTGACTGGTATTGCAAAGCCACGAAAACTTTTGGAAATGAGGGAAATATTGGTTTGATTTCCTTTGAAGAATGGATCGAGTGAAGTTCAGTGTATTGTACCTTCTCGGTCGTTTACGTTGCCAATTTTATTTATAGTCTCGTTATTTTCACAATTTTCTACTACATTGATATCATTGGTATACTCTCTATTCCAATACTTATCAGCCTTGAGGTTTCCAATCCACGGTTCGTAAGCCATGGATGGAAAACCATGCTGGTTACACTGTGGTTTGTTTGAGAGAAATTGGCTGTCGTGCCTGGAACAATTTTGCGTTTAAGCCCTAACTGAAATATTGCCTTTTTTAAAAAACGATGTGACCTGCGTAGTCATTGCAGGGAATGTTGTACGTTCAAACTTAGCCCTCTTTGTGCTATAGTTTGAAGAGTTATATTCATTGCATGGGATAAGAAGGGTTTGCAGTATCAGACTCAGGGATGCTATGGAACAATAACAGAATAAGCGTGAGATACTCGCATGGCATCGTCTAACTTGAAGCCGAGATTTTTTCCATTCACATTCATATGGAAGTAATAAAAGAAAATGTTTGGTGAACCGAACTCCGTGGGAAAATATTTGGATGATGATGCTTAAGATGGCCGCGGAAACTGATATTTATCCTGCATGTGAGCAGTAGAAACACTTTAAAAATTATCCGCGGATGCTCACGATTCGACGTCGGGCAGCCACTTAATATTTTTTTTGTCCGCCGACGGAGTTTTTAATCCGTAGTCTCCGGCGAATAGATGCTGTAAAATCCTCATCTAAAGCCTCATCCAAGCAATAAGCCTTAAAAGCGCCAGGATTTTAATGGCCCCACCAAAATGATGACTGGTAGGATTACTATAATGACTGGATTCTACTTGTTTGATAATTACCTCTGTCATGTAAGCCATCAATTTGAATCGTTTTAATTATTTTATATCCTTCGCACCTGCTATTTTGGACGTGGGACAGGAGCCTCCGCATTAGGTTATGTGATCTCAGGAGTTGCTAATAAAACGTCGGAAATTGTTATTAAATGTTCGCCAGAAAACCTGTGGACCTCTGTCAGACCTAAGTTGGGATGGTGATTGAATAAAATTCCGATTAGGGATGTTTAAGTTATTCTTCAGGTTATTTCGGAAGAAAGTTCATAGTGATTCTAATTAACGACCCAAACTGCGTGGAAAAAAGAATGAGGTGAAAGCTATTGGAAAAAGGTATGTTGGCCTTAGCCATGGTTATTATCCATGTCCTCTCTATCATTGAAAAATTCGTTCATTATGCACAAATGTTTACTTCTCACAGTCAATATTGAGAGGTATGTACATGCTCTGAGTATGTTGTGGAATGCCAATGCGCCGAAATTGATCCTACTATTGGGTAAAAGTTATTTGTTATAGTACCGATTATTTTTCGTTTTTGTTGACGTTTGTTGTAGTCGAAGTCTTTCAGATGGCGGTTGCATTCCGCTGAGAGGGAAGGTGAAGGGCTGGTGAGTACCTAAATGGAGATACGGAGGGAATGAAAAGGGTTCGGAGACGAATAGCTGGCGACAGTAAAACGACAGTGGCGCCGCGTTGCCGTATACCCCCTATTCCCCCCACCTCATTCCAGCTGGGTCCTACGCGAGTGGGTGACGTATGCAAACGCCCGATAAGTGGGTAACAATCGCATTGTGCCGAGAAGAAGGGACCAGGCGGCTAGATGGATGCTGAACGTTGCGATTTCAAATGGGAGGGTGAACGTTTTTGGAGAGCAGAAGGGTTGAATGGGAATGTAGGTGAGTTATTTCAGCCATTGCCCGACCGATTCGCGCCCAATCAACTCGGTCTGGAATCGCATCCAGAGGTCACAGTCTGACCGGTGATTCAAAAGTTAACATCATACGATGGGAGGGACTCCTCGAAATCTTGAGGGGAATGTCCCACACTAAATGGTCCAAAAGTAGTCCTGATTCACCAAAAGTCATCCGAAGAATTCTCAGTGCCTCTCCATTGCCAAATCACACTCGTGTACCGTCGTGGCATTTCTTGAAGTCGGTAAAAAATATTCAGTTGTAAATACGTTGCTGTTTTCATTTTTCTTTTAGTCATATGTTTCATAACTACTATGAATGCTTCCCATCGTACGACCAGATGACGGAAGTTGTGATAGGTACCTCCGAAACGTTGTCTACTCAATGCGGATCCATTGCATCGCAATGACCCAAAAAATGTTGTTCTCAAAACATCGCAACGAATACCTTCAAGAGAAAAACTTCCTATGTGTTTAAGAGATTGTTATAGTGCAATGCTGAAGCAAACAGAAATTGTCGTGAAAACGAAATGATCGACTTATTACATTAAGATGAGGCTTCGACAATTGCCTGACAAAGAATCACAAGACGGCAAGCTTCGAGTTTCTTTCAAAACGCCCTTGCTGCGAAGCCATTCGAAGTTTTCATGGTACTGCTGTTTTGTGTTACTTCCTTTTTTCAAATCGAGAGCAATGCTCCAATCTGGTCTTTATACTGGCTGGCCTTGGACTTGAATGGCGTATCCCTCTTTTGTTGGACTCCGTAATTGTCCTCATAATTCACCCGGTGTTTGGCCTTGTCGTTTGATAAGTTGGTAATGCAAGCAGTTTCCGACAATTTATCTTCTCTTAATTTGATTGATGTATTCTTACAATGGGAAACCTCTAATTATGTAAGCTAAAACAATTTGGACATTGGAGCGAATGTGATGTCCAGAACTCTTTTTCCTTAGTCGGTGCTTTTGGCATTGAAAGATCTGAGAGGAAGTTATTTTAACCGTCAAGGGAAGAATTCCACGCATTATTCATGGAAAAATCAGAATTGTGATTTCACCCCATCCATTACTGGCTCCTTAGCCCGAAAAACTCTTGGAAAGGAAAAGTGATATTTTTTCCTCCTTGAAGAAATCACTTTTCACATCTCCTAAGACGAGGGTTGAATGTGTATGAACGGATGAGATGATTTCAAGGGCAAAAATCGCCAGAGAAAGATATCTTCAAGGATGCTTCTGAAGTCGCAATCCTCAAAAACCGGAAAGAGAGACTCATGACTCGTAAAGGCTAAAAGGTAAACGGAACCAGTTTTCTCGTTGAAACCGAAGTCGTCGACGCGGAACTAGCAAATCAAATACATACTTACTTTAGCTTCCCGGCACCCGCAAGGCTGCTCCTACTGAGATATCTTTTTCCGCCCTCGTTTTCTTCTTCAATTTTTCTTCTTTTTTCCGTTCAGATCCCGGGGTGAGCCATGTCAGATCCCTCTTCTACCCACAGAGGTGTTTTTTTCTTGATCGGTGAATTTCACTCTCATTAGTACGTATACCTTCGATGCGTGGGAAAGGACAGGCCTGCATTTCTCGCGAGCCAAGCATTTTCACATCACTGCTGATTTTTTTCTCATTCTCGGCAAGTACTAATTTTTTTCTCGTAATAATTTCTCATGACTGAAACTCCCTGGGATTATGCCAAATATTTGGGCTCTGAAGTACATGAAAGTTGCAAAACGGGTGTCTTCATCTTCATCTCGTCACGGTAGGGCTATGTTTGCGCAAGAAAACTGAGAGCGATCAAAGCTAAACGTTGTCAGATTACTCTGTTGTGTCAAATGTTGCCAATTTCTATTCGTGTATTTGTCATTTTCTCTCTATCTTTCTCCCTCACCTATTTTTTCGACGCCCGTACTTCGACACAAGCAATGAAATGCTGGTGTATGATATGTTTTTCGACTCCTATCGGTTTTTTTCTGTAATTGACTTTCATGTTCAGATGCCTAGATAGGGAAAACGATAACGCATTTTTCGATGCAGACTTGGAATGATGTTAATAAAATACGAGCACTCTTTTTGCAAAGTTCGGTTTGTTCCGTTCCGAAAAATCACAACTTAATGAAAGGTTTTGTGAGCAGAAAATCCCAAGCAATGTATAAATTCTACCAGAAGAGGAGCCAATTGAAAAAATATTTGAAGGAGAAATAAATGGGAAGAGTTACAGGGAAAGACCAAGAATGGAGTGCATCAGGCAAATTATGAAGAACGTGAAAGTGAATAATTATGTAGGAATGAAGCGGTTGGCGGACAGGGAAGTGGAGTGGAGAGCTGCAGCAAACTGATCTCCGGATTGATGACTGCTGATGATATTGGAGATCACCTTTTATTTGCAAAATTAAAATTATATTGACATTTTTATACTATGTCGCGATTTCTTCTTTGAGCCAGTGTATGAAAGGCTTTGCGCAATCTATATTGATTCGTGAGATATTTCGATTTATATTGTTAAGCGAAATACTTACGTAGTCAGCCACGTGTACTTGCAAACTATAATTGTAGGGCAGGGAAAGGGTTTTCCGAGTGGTGGCGGACGAACCGCTTCTATGGGTTAAGAACCATTTCGTGCTAGAAAACATCGTGCGGGGGGTGACGAGAAGAGCTCGCCTTCCTGGCCAACTGGCGCTCGCTCCCGCTCTTCGCGTTAATCAAATCCTACGACAAGGGATAAAAGGCCACTAATTGCATATCTCCTCGTTCAAGCCTCATTTTCCTCGTTCAAATATTTGCATGAGACCGGTTCCTCAAGTGCGTCTCTCACTTTTCGGACTCTCCAGCTCTCACGTTTTCCATCCCCCTCTCTCTTCTTCTCTCTCTTCCTCCCCTTCCCTCTCTTTCCCGTCCACCTCTCCCCCTCCTACTCTCCTCCCCCTCCCTTACGTCGTTGCACGCCACATGTGGTGTGAACGTCCGTACCTCGTAAACCTTTCCATGCGAATCCAAAGTGTGTATGTAGCCACGGCGCGGCGCTTCTTCCCAAAAATATACGCTCACTTTTGTCGACTCACGCTTCTGGTTTGGTTATTGTGGAGATGAAGGCGAAGTTACCCTACTTTATTAACAAAATATAGGTAGATAGAGAGAGCCCTGCACGTTTAAAAATCTGGAGGATTTTCTTTGACATTCAATAACACCTACCCATAACCGATAGATTAATTAAATGTTATGTAATTTAAGGGCCCCAGTATCAACCCATCATAGGTTAAGCATGCACAACTCACACAGTGGTTATGAGATTATTTGAAAATTTCGTAATAATACCAAGAGTAGATCTTTGGTTTAGGGAGTGTCTGCACGAATAAGTTAAAATTGCATGCAGAACTCGATAAAATAGATCCGTTTTATTTACATTGCCCAGTATTCACTCTGAAGAAGAGGATGAAACCACAAGATTTGTTTTATTGTGGTAGGGTTTTATACATTTCGCTAACCTGGTTTGGTGATTTCGCACCACCGAGGTTGATCTATATTACTCAAGAAATCAATTCCGCTTATCACTTTTTCTATGGACTTGGCAATGGGGGAGCTCATAACTTAATTTCCTTAGATGCAAAAGATTCAATCAGGAATTACGTAGGTATCTAGATTTCAAATTCCATTTTGGTGCTCTGTTGTAATGGGCTCAAAAAAATTCCTTGGTTCTATTTTTGCAATACACAGATTTTTCATTTATCTGAGTAAGGCCATGCGATTGAGGAGTTATTTGGCAGAGTTTAGTAAAGCGGTTAGTGCATATGTTGAATACAAACGAATAGTTTACATTCTCTTGCTCTATTTCTTCTCTTGAAAATCGCATGTCTTATCTCGCGTGGAGGGAGAGCTGTAGACCCCAGCGAGAAACGAGAGAAACTCCTCGAATGAATGACCTCACGGCCCGATTTAAGAAGAGCTATTTATTAAGGTATTTAAGAAGAGCTAAGAAGAGAGAAGAACGACCGTCGTCCCTTCACCGTAATCACCCTCCCAACCTGTTCAACTAAAAACAATTTGACGCGCACGTCCCGTGAAATTAAACGGCAGCAAATCGTAGGTCGCCCCAACAGCTCCCGAGGAGCCACCGCAAGATTGCCGCGGCTCCCCCGTTGGTACTCAACTCTCATCAAAAGGAGCGAGTTGCATGCAAATGGGCATGTCATTGGCCGCGTAATCCTTTCTCTCCCCTTCTCCTTCTCTGGATGCAAATGCATTCCTTATTAGTTGACTCAGCCGTTTGAGCATGATTGGTCCGACTACCGTCGGCCACAATCTTGCTTAGCTTCTAAGGAAGATATCGTTGTGTTCATCTGGAGTTACTTTGCTAGTGCGTCATTTCGTGTTAATAGGGCAGACGTCGTTGTATGACGAATACTACTCAGGCTTTCTTAGATATTGGCAAATAAAATCCTTTCTGTTTCCGTGAAGTCTTCCGCGGAGTCTGACTTGAAGAGACTTGGTTTCCGGGACTTCTTCTGCGTGTATCCTATATAAAATACAATAAATATTGTCCTAAGAAAATGGATACACGCAGAAGAAGACCCGGAAACCAAGTCTCTTAAAATCCTTTCTGTATTCAACATAACGCTATACATTCCTTGTGTAAAAAGGCTTTCAATGATCTTCCCTGAGTATTTAAATTAATTTTAATGACTTACCTATCAAAGTATCATTTTTCCAACGAAAGAGTATCCATGTCAGTATAGTTAATGCCCCAACTAGTGATTACGCACACTATGTCAGTATTTATCATAATTTTATCAACTTTCGGTGATTCATTATTTGTTAATTGGAAAACTTACTTATCGAGTGAACTTCATAATCTAGTTTTCACTCTGTGAAACTGATGAAAATTTGTGTACTCATGTATTTTTGTTTTACTTTGAAAGCTAATTCTATTCGTTTCTTATTCGCAGGTAAGTTCGTCTGGCAGTTTCAGCCAAGGTTGGTCGTGGGGAGTACGCATGTTTATTTTGGAATATTTTATATCCTGCTTGAGGTAGGTGCTCGTCACTTTGCTACGTTATCTTTGGAATAATCACTGCCACAGTGCTACTAAGGTTAGTAAAAGGTATGAAGTATGAATTTTCTTGCTTAAGCGAAACGATTTGGCGTTAATCGTGAATAATTATTTACGCCATTGCTCGTCACACTCTCGGTGGCTGATTTCGATCACTTCTCCGGTAGACAGTAGAAAGAGGCCCGTGGGCACCCTGACTATCCCTCTTCTTGGTAAATTGAATGATACGTAAACAAGGACAGAGTGAAAAGAAGGCCTTAGGCGGTCGCCTAGAACTGCTCTCAGCCGTCCGTACCATAACGCCTTAAGTGCGAGGATCCTATTGTTTTGGACACCTTCCAAACCCTGTCGGCTGGGAATGCGGGTTCGTTTGGCGGCCTGGAGAAAAAGAATTGGAAGGAAGGGAGCAAAAAGCCGGAATAAGAAGCCAACCCTATTCCCTGCTTTTCCCTCTCGCTGCTCCCACAGCGCTAGGATATGATTTTCCTCTCTCTTTCTATCTCTCTCTCTCTCTCGCATACAAACACACATTCACTCAATGAAGGATGGTTGGAAATTCTCTGGATACTTCAGAGAGCTATTTTCTCAAATCCAGATAGTTCTCTCTAGGTCAATGTTTTTTCATCAACTAGTCGTTTTTTTGCTTGCCTGTGCTTTTTCTGGCCTACTACACTCTTCGCGTATGTATGTTTCTTTAATGGCTGGTTTTCCTTTAACTGCTGACATAGAAATATAATAATTAGCTCCAGCATCATAAAAAATTAGTTTGTGAATTAATTTGTGTACCTAAGCTCAGGCGTATATTCCGTCAGGTATGTGAATCGCTAATTTTAATAACCCTTGCTTTCTTTACAATTACATTTCTAATTGCATGTGTCTACATCTTTATCATGCATGATTACTCAACCCATTTTACTTGGGCATGCATTTCAACGACTATTTCTGTTTTTTTAATGAATGGAATTAACCAAATTAATACACAAGCCTTTGCTCCAATTACGCAGGTGGAAAAAGTTCATTCAATGAAGATATGAAGGTATTCAAGTTGGAAGCAACCTTGTTTGCTGGTGCAAACTGAAGTAGTATCTTCTATATCTAAACGTCAGTGAATAGCTCCCTTTTCTTCGTGAACCTTTAGGAATCTGGAAAGCTTTTGGAGGTCGTATTTATGGTCTCAAAAAATTCAGGCTTCCCTGTCTTGCTCGCAATAGACCACCAAAGAAATACGTTCCCGAGGAGGTTTGGAGATGTGCCAAGGGACTGCCGAAATAAAGCGATGTGGCCCGCGATATTTCTGCACTCTTGATTCATGCACGGCCAAAATTGGCTACCCAGGCACTGTAGCTTCCTCCAGAGCAACACAGGGGAAAGGGCGTGGTTAAGTAAAGAATATTGGCAGTGGAAAAAGAGAAATATCATGCGTAAATGTATAATAATTGGAAATAAATTATCATTTCGTTGCCGTGAGCTTAAATTTGCCAATAATCTTTGCCCTCCCTTATTAGCTCCTACTCTACGTATGTGCTAGTAGACTTCGGGGAAGGACATGGTACATAAATCTTAGACCACCGAACAGAACGCTCATTATTTGTTTCAGATTAAAGAAAAGTGTAGTTGGTTCCTTGTTCGTCGATTCCTTTAGTTTTATTCTCTTGGTAGTCTATATTAAACTTTAACATTTGCAGGACACGATGCGATGATAGATATAATAAATAAGTCTTTGGACATCGAAAAAAAACTCTTATACTCGCTTATTGTTAGATTATTTAAAGTTTTTAATAACGCCACACGATAAAAAATTTTGTTTATTTTATTTCCGAGATGAAATGGGGAAAACATTCTCAGATAAATTGAGCGGTACAAATCAAAACGATACTTTGAATGAGAGATATTTTTTGTCCTATCTCATTCCCCTTAGCTTGGGGAGAAGTCCGTGATGAAGTGATACTGCACAGCAGTTAGCGTTGACCCATGAGAAATCATTTTGGCGAAGAAGTCCCCCTGTAATAAATTCGCGTGGAAAGATTTCTGTTGTGATTCTGTTAAGTAAGCAGAATCGTTTGGGTGTATTTTTTCCCAAGGGCACGGTGTCACATCACTCATTTCGCCTAAGCGGGTCTCCCAGCCTAAAGAACGACCCGTTGTCTCTCTGTGATTCGGATACGGTGGTGATTCTACGCCCTCCGTGAGGCAGCACCTCCGAAGTTGCCCTTGGCAAGGATACATGCGTAATATGTCATATCTCGAAAATATGGCAAATCATCCTCTCCGACGTGTAATTTAGTCGGTCTGAAGGCGAGTGTTTCGATATTCTAACGAGATGACACTTTAAAATAATGTTTCCACCCGTAAGTCCTCGGCCGACTGTATTCATGGTCCTGAGATCACGATTCATTTCAGTATCGTGGGTGGCATCCTTAAATATGATAGAATCCGTCGAAACAAGAAACTCAAGTCAATGGGCGTGGAATCTTTAGAAGTATTGCTGCGAATTATGTTGATTATTTTTTAATTTATAGCGTCAAAGTTTAAAATGAATGATTAAGTGCCTGACGGAAGTGAAAGTAAGATTCATAATATCTTACATGATTATTCCTGAAATGACATTTTTGTGCCGGCGGGTGTTGTCCCCATTCCTTTGCAGTCTTACGTTGCGTGCTCCAAGAGATTAAATAATCCTGTTTGATAACCAGTTTTCATGAAGCCACTCGAACGAAAAGACATCTTTTCTTCTGATATTACCGCCAAAAAACTGGCATAATCTTCTCGGATAAACGCGGGTGTGCGAAACTTATTATGAGAAATTCATTCACCTGAACTGGGATTCAAACCGAAATCCTCTGATTTCAACCTTGTGATTCATCAAAGTTATATTTCTTTGAACTTATAGAAGAGCTTAGATCTTCGTTAAACAGTGAAACGAGCCGTTATAATGGTATAGTATCTAAAATATGGAACTAAATAATTAAATGTGCGCTTTTTATTTTTTGTATTTTGCAAATTGATTACAACTTTATCTTTTTTCACTCTGTGTTGGTGAAAGTATATTAAGTGCTATTAAGGTAATTTGTAATATTATTTAGAGTAAATCGGTATTGGTATATTTTTCATTTAGTACTTCGAGCAATATTATTTATCTTTTTCTCTCTTTTTCTCTTTCGTTAAACCAACTCTTTAGATAGCATAGTACGTTAAACTTTTATGTTTTTGCAGTCTAATTAAAAGTCAAATTGTGATTTAAAGGAGCGATTGTGAAAAACGCATTTTTTTCATCAGCATGACGAGCACATTTCCCTAAAATGGAGCGTATTTTTATAGCAGTCTATGTTTCCTCGCTAATGCCTGCATTATAACAGGAAACTAGGAGGTCATATTTCTCACCCACCCACAGTGCATGGGTTTGAATGCACGCCGTTGTCAAGAATAACCGAAAGAAAAGTGGCGAACTGTTTTGGAGCGAAAATAACTCCGGGGAAGGGCACAAATGAAAATAAGGGTCACGATGTTTAATCTGAAAGCCGGCCCAATATCCGCCACCCTTTCGTCGTAACTAAAAGAAAAATATTTTCTGTTACTCGGTATCGTTACATTTCGGGCCGGTGATGACCACGGAAGAGTATAAGGAGAGTGTTGAATGAAATCTTTTGTAGACGGGGGGGAGGGGAGCGCTGGGCGAAGGATAATGGGTGGAACGCTCAACCAACAATGGGAGTCTTGGGTACGAAAACGAAAGTGACCAACTGCCCCCCTCGCGGAAGATGAGAGGGATGGAGTGGGAGGTGAGGAGTCAGGGGAAAAGAGCGGTAAATAAAAAAAATAAGCCTTAGCATTTTCGTGCCAGCGAAGGGGCCTCGCCCCTAATCATCCGTCAAAGGATCTGATTTTTCATCTCCGCCAGCCCTTATCGCCTGGGCCATCCTTCATTGCAGGTTTCCATATCTCCGTAGCTCTCTCCCTCACCCATCTTTCTGTTTTTTTGTCTCCTTCTTCTTCTTTCCCTTCTTGGAACGTATACACTTACACAAGTGCGCTCGGAATAGATACGGGTCCGAATGTGTCGCGACCTCGCTGGGTGACCCTTCTCTCCACGTCCGGCGTTTTGAATTCGCCGTCACTATCTCCACCTTACCCTCATCCCGACCTCGCTAGTTACTTAATCAAGTCTGGAATTTCCGACCACCGCTTTGACTCGCTTTGAAATTATGGCTTGACAAGGTGGCCCGCATGATGAGTTCTAAGGTGGTGATGCTCGGTTCAAAAGTTCTTTGGAGATCGGGTCAGTGAAGGAGTCTTAATAGTAGTGGCTATATATCCCGAGGGCCATAGATTCTCTTGCCTAGTTTGGCCGACATTCTTCACTGCAGTCCCAATCCGTAGTTGGTTGCAATGTGGAGAGCGCTCCAAGTGCACAACCCCGTCTGTCAGATGGCACGCAAAACTTTGAACCCTTTGTCGCTTTGTGTCGTTAAATAGATGGCCAATGCCGACGCCAGATTTTTCTCCGCCATTCCCCCGCTCCCTAAATAAGTCTGTCACTGTCAACCTTTTTACCATGGTGAATATGACCTCAGTAGTCGGTCGCTAATCTCACTAACGCTCTTTTTCAAATGTCCTTTTTACGCCAAAAAGCCAATACCCCCTCCATTTTCCTTCCGAACCAAATTTCTTCAAAACCACGTGATTGGGGAGTAGGAAAATTGATGTAGGTTTGTATCCACCAGGCATTAGTAACCAAATTTTCACTCACCACGCACTGCCAAGCTCCATCATGGATTCTGTCTCCTTCAGTTGTACGTAGTCTTCTTTCGCTTTCTGATGGCTCATTGACGATAGGTTTTTGTTTATCCTCTCTCTCTCTCTCTTGGAAAGCCATGAGGAGTCGTTAATCGACTGGGGTCTCCTCTCCCTATCGCCGCTCCCGCCCGCTCATATACTTACCCTGTATTTATTATCGCGTCCCCGGAAGCGTGATAAAAAAAGAGAAGTTGAAGAACGTCAGGCTTTAGAAGTTGTTCCATCGAGGATAAGATAAAAAATATACAGGACTATGAATGGGAGTCTCTTATCCCCCATGTACTCTTTGTGATTTATGGCCGGAGATAGTTCGCGCCCTCGGAAGGTGCTCAATCACGCGTGCGCATGCGAGTGTCAATTACTCTCGGATGCTCGGTATCAATCTCAGTGTGAGAGAGCGGCTTCATGGCACCTCGAAGGGAGAGATAAGGAAGGTTAAGGAGTCATCCACCGCCTCGTATTCCCTTGCAGTTATGGCCGACCAAAAAAAATAAGTGCTCTCACTGGACTCTCAGCATCGTTGTTTGCGATCGACTTTAGATCGATGGCAAAAGGTGCAAGAAATCAATGATGCGGCCACCGCGAAACCAGCGTCGCTGAGAGCGAATAAGCGTCAAAATGGCACACTTTCTCTATTGGACGTGAAATGTTGCTATCAGTTGTATGAAACAAGGTAGGTAGGCAGACAAGAACGAGCAAGAATCATGTAAGCTTTAAATGATTTATCCAATGGTGTGGACTCTTTTGACATTACAAAAGATGTTCGGAGTATTTATTCATCCGGAAAAAGCTCATGCTAAAAATATTTAAAGTATTTGACAAGGTTTGTTTTTTGATTCTCAGTCAAACAATATTTTCTCACTTCAATTTCCACATTTTCAATACCCATTACCTTTGGCTGTATAAATATGTGCTGTATGAGAAATATATAAATATACTTGTGTTTACTTACTCTGGGTACAATTCTATTTTAACCCTTGTCAGTCTGAATTTTTCATCAGTTTTATTTAGTATTTCAACAGCAATCATGATCTGAAATTTAACCTTTAGTCTTCATCGTGCGAGTTTACTTTCGAGAAAAGGGCAAAATCCGGTCGGCCGTATCGTCAGTGTCAATGTACAGTTGTTTTTCTTCTAAAAGCAACATTTTACTGATTCTGTAAATGGCTATTGCGTTACACATTCTGGCTTTAAAATGGTATTTATCTTTCAATCATTCACGAGCCCTTTCCTCTCACGAGATTACAAATTTTCAAGAGCCTCATAGAAAGGAGGATCATTGCCGACAGATCTCCGACCTCATCTTCTGGTCCCACACTCGTAGTGTGTGTAATCTTTCGAAGAATTCTCCCGGAAGAGAACGGCTCTGGAAAAAATAAGTTGTTATTCCAATGAGAAATTGGAAACGAGACGTCAATTAAATTATAAATACAGGTTTCGCTGACGGTCCATTTTCCGGGGCTGCCTTCTTATCAATGAAATTCCCCGGAGTAAGAGAATATCAAAGCCGTTGCCTTTCCACGGCTCATCTTCAAAATGACCTCCGGCGTATTTCAAGGCGGGCAGTTGGTTTTTAACTCCACGCAGTTAATCGTTTATCTAGTTCTTAAAAGGAAAGCATTAGAGTTTTTTGTCATCCAACACTCCGTGCTGAGGAAGACCCGTGGGAGCTGTTGCAGAGTAACATCCTTTATATATCTGGTAAACCCTTGATTCTAGCTTGTGCCCTCCCCTTCTTTAAATACAGATTATGATAGGTTGAGTATCAAGCAGTATGCAGCAGGCTTAAGATAATGAGAAACCTGGAACGCGTGCTTTTGATAATTATTATCGTATTTGCTGTATGATTAGTTTTTTGAGAGATGCTGATATTTTTAATAAAATTTAAGTATTGTCTTTACATTTAAATTTTAAATAGTTTATAACTTTATTGTGCGTTTCAAATAGTGTATACCATACGGTGTAAAATGGCCTCAGCCGTCGACGCACCCTTGACAATTTTACTGCTACTGCTTCTTTCAAAAATATCTGTGCCGAGACGATAGGCTCGAAAAGAGATCATCTTCGCTTAGAGCATTAAAGTACATTCAAGAAATTTTACGGATAGGTATAAAAATATTCCCACAGAAGAATTTTTTCCTATAATCCATCCCCCATTCAACAATTTCTAGATCTGATCCTGGGTTGTATCCTATCATTCTGTTATCTAAAATGAGATATGGAAAGAGAAGCCACCTCACTGCCACTTTTATGATCTCGGTTAATTCCATGCCGGGCGGAGACGTGCATGGAAATGAGTGTGCAGCGAATACCGTCTCATTTCCATGGATGAGTGTCCGATAGAAAAGCAAACCGTAAAAATTGGATGACCGGGGTATCATGGCGAAGAGAGTATGGAAATCTCCGTGGAAGATTGTATAGGTGCCTGTCCATAAACACAGATCTCCCCTCATATCATGCGCTAGGTCAGGCAGATTTGTGTGCACTATTAATTTCCTTTCCACCGTGACTCACTCAGAACTTTCAATTTTCAAGATTTCCCTCTGCTTATCGGAGATTGCTTTAGGTTTGAAAAAAAACAAAGAGTCCTTCCCCGAGAGCTTAACGTACTAACATCGGGCTGAATTCATTTTCTTTAGTCATGCTCTATTATTTACCTTAAACGAGTCACTATTTCTGTTCATTGCCACAAGGCTCGTTCCCGCATAGTCGCAGAAATGTAGTTCATTGACCACCTTTGGCTATAACTCGCGATAACCTTACTTTCTGACCATTGACCTTTAAGATTAAAAATCTCTGTTAAAAGACGAATAGATGTCAAATAAGAGGTAGCTCAAGTGGAATTAAAATTAACCACAAGCACTTAAGAAATCGATAGACATTACTAGGTATTGATTCCGTATTCAAATGTACAGTTTTTAATTGGAAACATTTCTTCTCGTTATGTAAGTCAGTGAGAGAAATGATCCCATTCTCTTGATTGATCCCCTTATTTCCTTTCCCTTATTGTCAATTAGAGTGACGATCTAATTTAAAAGTTAAAGGATAATTGTCTACTTTCTTTCAGGATAGACTTTGAAACATTCCCTCAAATTTATTAGTTTTTAAAAATTTTATTTTATCCATCTGAGGATGCGCTTGTATTACTTCAGGATTGTCTGAAAGAGACCGAAACTGCAAGATAATGACGCATAAGTGCTATCGCATAACCAACATCAATTCCAGAGCAAGCGAAGCATTACTCCTGTAATTTACGATCGTTTTTTTTAACAGAGACTTTATGGCTTACTGACCAAACAACTCCTTCCTTAAATAGGAAAATGATCGTTATCTCCCGCCCGAAAAGTCGCTCGGCGACTGTTAGCAAAAAATAAAACAGGGATAATCAGGAAATCAAGCCGTTTTTTTTGTCCCCGGAGGTCTTTCAATTGCACGGGGAGTCCTCTGAAAGCATCAACTCTGGAGCGACTCTGGAAAGAAGAGGTCGAATACAAATGAACAAGAAAGGGAACTCGGTGTGCAGCCATCGGATTGGTTCGAAAGAATATAAGTAGATGGGATGGACGGTAAGGCAGGCGATCCTCTATAGGAGATGGATTGGTGTTTAGCCATCCTTCTGCCCCTTCGGTCAGAGGGGTGGGGAAGGAGAAGACGAAGATGGTGAAGGGAAGGGGTGGGTGATTGATCACCGTCCGTTCGGCGGCGATTGCAGGCACGAAATGGCCTCTGGGCGCACTCCTCTGGACTCCAGAACAGAGCGAGCGGAAAAGGAACGCAGAAACAATCCATGGCGTCTGTTCCGAGGAACACCTCTCTTCGTTTGTTTTTTTAAATATTTTTTACTCTCTCGGTTCAGCAAAGAAGCTCGGCGAGAAAAATGCGCAGGGAAGGACGAACAATCGTAGCTGTTGTGTGCGTGGATTGTAGGTTGGCGACCTATTTTTTTCCCCTTGGTGGAGGGTAACATAATGCACCTTCTTTTATATGGGATTAACCTGCTTCGAAGTAACACCGATAGAATCCTCGAGGTGCGCGACCTAGTCGTTTTCGACTTCTCGCATATTTCTTCTTTCGGTCAGGCAAATAAAATCTTGGAAATGCGAATCTATATTACATTCTTATTGATGCAAAATTGAGATTATAGTGTTGTAACTTTGATGATTAAGCCATGCAAAAAACAACTTATCAATCAAAGTCACAATGAGATATCACAGTTTCCGTTCCTCGGCGAGATTTCAGCCCACTTGACGGGTTATGCATTCACCATTATTAAACTTCAGCCGGCTTTTACACAGCTTTCACCCCACTATCAAGGTATCTACTTTCATATCAAAATATAGTTTTTGACAGAGATGGTGCATATTAAATATGACGTATAGCCAAGAAAAAACTGGAGAAATTTCGTGTCCATGGGTATGCACAGGCATATTGTATTTAGATGACGAATTAGATTACCTGTTATCGGTGGCAAAGTTGTACCTAACTATTAGCCTAGGATTGGAATGCTTAGTCTGCAGAAATAGAACACGAAAAAAAAGCTTCGGCTGCACCACCTGATTAGGAAATTAGCGCACTCATTTCATGTAATGTAAATAGAAAGTTAAACTTATTAATTGTTTGATGACCTCGATTACTAATTTTAAATCATCTTAATGGCTCTCGTCGAGCAAACACGCAACTTAGAAAAATCCAGAGAAGAGAATTAGTGACAGCGTTTCACTCAAGTGAACGCGTTTTGCGGCTTGTCGTGAGATGTAAAATGAAGGATATTTGCCTAAATAAGGATCCGATGAGGTTTAAATGGATAAACCTGCAGATGATCTCGGAGAAAACGACGATGATTCCGCTCAGCTGTCCTCTGAAGCGATTCCAGATGGCAGGCAGCCACCCTGTCGCCTCTCTCTCTCTTGGAACCGAGGGATAATGGCTGTGCAATGTTGTGGTGTATCGACTCTGATTTGCGATATTGATAGCGTTGACGAAATCAGACAATTGAGCAAAAATAGAAGTATCAGGCGTGATATGGTGGAAGTTCAGTATAATGAATCACAGAAATGGCAATTTTCCACTAGAAAAGGTTTATTACGACCATGGTTTCGATGCACTGCATCATCATCAGGTGATGATGTTACACCTGATGATGATGCAGTGCATCGAAACCGTGGTCGTAATAAACCATTTCTAGTGGAAAATTGCCATTTCTGTGATTCATTAAGACTATTGAGATTTAATTTGCTGTGGGCATTATGCGATGCAATGCATTAAGCGATGTAAGGTGATGCAATGTGATTTTTGCGATGCTATGCGATGCATCGCGTCTTTTATCGACAAAAATTTACCGCATTGTAATATTCAATAATTGGTTCATCTCACGGCCTTTATAACGGAAAGGACACCCAATTACTTCATACTTGGTGAGTAAGAGCGAATGGAGTTAGTATTGCCGTGCGCGTCTCTTGCGGTCTCGATTCTCATAGGGGGCGATATTGGAGTGAGATAAAGAGGAAGGAAGGCTTGCGGGGGGAACACACGAAGGACGGGCAGCTCCTCTAAGAGTACGAAATGAAGAGGAGGTCCTCTCTTCTTTGTCGGTTGGAAGGAAATGGTGAAGGGTCTCGTCTTACTCGCCGAAGAGGAGGGTCGTGAATGCAGGTCCATTCACAGCCCATTCGCCCTTCTTACAGACCCTGAGGATCCTCCTCTCCTCACGTGCCCTCCCACCCCCCTTTTGGGGACCCTGGTTCGTCTCTTTCCCCTGTCCCTCCCTACCCCTACCCCGAGAGTCTATCTTTCCCTCGTTTTCCCTTGTGTGTTGGTTCTGAGTAAGAGCTTTCCTCTCCCGCTCTATCATATTCCTCCTCTCTTCCTCAGCACATTTAACGACGTTCTCCCTTTGCTGCTTACCTTGTCCTCCCTTCCTCTCCTTTTCCGCATCCAGCGGGAGTCGTGTTCGGCAGCGGAGCGAAAATTTCTGGGTGAGATCTTGCTTTGGAACACGGAGGAGGCCCCTTCCGCCTGAGAAAAAGTGCGGCAAATGTTTATGTGAATCGGAAATTTCAAACAAGGGATTCAAATAGCGATACCTAAATGCTGGGACGTTGTGGTTCCGTATTCGATGGTGTTGGAAGCATGAAACTAACATATTTCCGTGATGAGGACTTCAAAGTGGTAATATTTTTATTGCCAACTAGTTATTTAATTTTTAAGTCACGAAACGTTTATTGAATCAGACCTTAATGGTGGAAACGATGGATATAGAACAGTCATTGAACAAACGTTTTTCTGCAGGGTAAATATTGTGAATACAATCAAGCTTGCTCTATCATCATGTATATTTTGATTTACCTGTAATTTAGGTAAACATTTTCTACACGTATATGCTCTAATTATGGAGAGTGATTTTATATTCTGCCATGTAACTAGCAATTGCCATGAAATCTGTATGAAAATTGACCCTTAATATTGTGTTGCATAGTGAAGTTTCAAATATATAAGCTCTGTTGGTGTGCATCCTCATTATTAGGTACCTATTCTACTGTGCTTAAATATATTGTCTCAAGCCTGTTCCATGGCGCAGCGTAAACAATTTTCACGAAATACCAGAGTACCTTGGATATGAATAGCCACTCCATGAAAATTAGATAAATATTAGTGAGGTTGAAAACTTCAATTTGCGTTTCAAAGCACATTGAAAGGGAGCGCTATGTGTGTGAAAGGACAGCACGAATGACTCTCTGGCGCGATTTAATCAGAGGATTTTCAGAACTCGAGCAAGTGAGCTATTAATTGCTCGGACAAGGACGCCCGTTGTGAAACGAGAAGTTTCTCAGCTTTAGGATTGCATGAAAGTCTTGTCATTCGCACTCTGCATTGACCCACATCAATCTCAGCTCGACGGCTACAGACAGACGCTGGAGGCTTAATGCAAATGGACTGGAAGATTATGGTTTCGCTCGTTTCGCAACGGTTCGTGATAAGTAGACAAGATAAGGATTTCTCTAGCTGTGTACATAAAAGGACTTTTGTTGAAAATTCATTTCAATATGGCATTTATTTGTCTTTAGAAGTATTAGTACAAGTTATCTAGGGAAGCGGCCGATATCTGAGGTAATTTTATGCCATTAAAGATAGGTGGGTCGTTCAATATAGGCGGGGTATTTTGAGAATGAATGAAAAGTGGAAGGTAACCTGGCGTCGCCATTAGTCTACTCTTAACTAAAGGCAACAAGGTTTCCACAGCTCCACGTTGCTTCCAACGGACGGTGTGTTGTTTGGAGAACCCTGTTAGGGGAATTACTCGGATAACAACCGGGAGATTCCGGGGTTAATGCGGGGATTTACACTTTCGGAAAAAAAGAGGGGAAATAGCGGAAATTATGTAGATCATCGGGAATATTTTCTTTATCGCGTGTATTTCAAATTTTCAGCATTACAAAATAGGTATCGTCTCTCGTACATCTATCGCAGGTTTGCTCAACTGTTCAAATGGCAGTGTATACATCGTTTTTTGCGTTGATTATAAACCAATTTCTTATAACAAAGTTCTTAACTGTGATTTAACAGGGTGCATAGTTGTGTGAGTACACACGTCACCATGTAATTCTTAAGCTGTCAATAGATTCGCGGTAACAAAGAGAAGCATAGTGCCATAAAACGTGCGGGAATTTTCGCGATTTTGGCCGGGAAAGCAGGTATGTATTGTAAGGGAATTTCTCCGATCGGTTTGGTGGACACTCTGCTAAGGCGCGACTTGAATATGGGTCGCCGTCCTGACACCAACAGTCTGAGGTGTTTGATACATCTGAAACAAAAGATACATACCTACGCCACTGATGCCGCGTGAACATGGGCTTAGCGTGCGTCTATTATTATTATACCCCTGCTAGTTCATCGCTCCATATTACTCTTCGTTGCGTTATTTCGAGTGCTGTCTTTGTGGGTTGTACAACGAGCGTCTCTCGTGTTCGTGGTCAGTGGACTGCCAGCCCACGCATGAGCCTCAGTCATCAACCGGAGCTATTGGTTTGATACGTGTGGAGGGTGTGGAGCACACCTCTCACAAGCCCTTGCGACGCGTTAAATTGTAGATCAGGCGGTGAAATATTGAATGTCGTCCATTCGAGAAAGGGGGTCTTGTTCTTTTTCGTGCTCCGCCTGCGCTTGACCGTAACGTTTCCACGCCCAGAAAATCGCGCAACTTTGTTTGGTCTGTCAGTTTTCTGTTTCATTGGTTATTCGGGGGAAAAGACCGACAACTGAAGTCATTTGCCCCAATAAGGATTGGTAGTTAGGTTGGTATTGTGAAGGGCAGTTGATAGAATGGATAAATCTTGGAGATAATCCCGGCGTCGGTATTAGCCAACTCTTAATCTTCATTAAAATATCCTCATTGCATTTTTAACGTATTTTCTTGGTTTTCGTTTACAAATAAGGATAGACCGGGAAAATTAATAGGTAATGTGGTTTATAAGAGTCCCAAGATGAGGAATATTTGGTCCCTCAAGAACAAATTATTCATGAATCTCGCTGAAAGAGGATGTGTATGCAAAAATTAGACACTTTTTATTTATCTTAATTCTACGGTTTTGAGTATTAAAAGAGTGCTTATTTCCCTTTTGCAAAACAAACAATTAGACTGCATTCATTGTAAGTGAATTCTTCACAGGATTTCCACCGGGTCAGGTGTTTGGCAGCTGCCGACTTTTCAATGGCTGGCACTGCCATCGTCCTCACGAAATCCCGTGAAGAATTAATTTTCATCGTACGCCGGCAAAGAACCAGATATTTCATAAGTTTATTGTGTTTACTCCGAAAAAGAACGGCGGATAATGAGTGCAGGTATAAATAAACGCATTTCTTTGTCGGGGAAGTTTTAAATAACGTCATGTGTATGTGCTTGCATGTAGACAGCGGAAAACAGCCGAGGAATATCATGAATCCGTACGGTTTACCCGCTGAACTAGCTTGGTGTGGATGGCTGTGAAAGAACAAAGAAAAAAACATTCGTCGGCGAGATTGTTCAACCTGCGACTGACCAGCGTGAAACCCGAACTGTGATCGAAATCGTGAACCCGTGGATAAGGGAGAGGGGGAAGTGGGCGACGTTGTGGTCAACCGACGACGTCTTGGAAGGCGTGGGTGTAAAGGGAGAAGAGAGAGAATGAGAGAAAGCTTTGGGCTGCCACAACGTGTACCGTTCTTTCAATGTGTTGCGTAATTTTATCGTTCCCTGAATGAATAATAAACGAATTATCGCAAGATGGTTTACACGCTATAAAAAAATTCATTTGTTCCTCCCATCAATTAGATCGTGGGCAGGCAGCCGAGGTAGGATGAGGAGGCTACTAGAATTTTTTCCTTAAGGAAAAATATCCCCTTTTCCTGGGAACTTGCTACGAATTGATAATTTTTATGGTTTAGAAAGCTGTAATGGTGGTCGTGGGGGGACGAGAGAAGATATTCAGGGCATCAGCGAGCGTTCCGTTGACGCTCTGGGAAGAGGCTACCATCATCGCTGGCTTGAGATGCGGAATGTTAAGGGGGTGAAATGCTCTAGAGAGGGAGGGGGCCTTAAAATGTGTTAATTTTCTACCATTAATCCAGCTTTCGCGGTGTTGACACAGCTGCCCGGAGAAAATGTGACCTTGTTGTCGTTAATGCTTTCCTTCGACTTTCATTAACGGGTCCGGTCGGACAGTGGACAAACCTTGTATAACGCGGTGGTAATTGGATTCACGCAAGAGGCTGAAATCTTTTACCTCCTCCGATTCGGTTCGTCTTCTTCCTGTGTCTCTTTCCAAACGCGGTCTCCGTTCCACTACCGCAACGTGTCCTTGCTTTTGTGTTCCATTGACACGTGAATGGATAAAAGTGAATGAAAAGTCAACGAGATGATTGAATTTGGTAGAATATCTCGTAACACATCAGTTACGTCATTAGGCTGCTACAAACACCAAGATTCATGTTATATTAAAATTCCTCGGCTAGAATTTTAATGTGGCTAAGGTGACACGAAACCTCGTAGTCAGGGCAATGAAGGGAGAATATTTGCCTTTTCTGGTCGCGGACTCCTTTCGTTTACACTCTCTCCTCCAAGCTGCTATTTTAGTCTATACGAGCCATATTCAGTCAGCAGTTTAGCTTGAGACCCACCGAAGTGAGTTAATTACTCCTTCAGAAACGTTCTGAATGAAATTCACGCTAAGTAGACGTATGTTTAGTATTGGCTGATAACGTACGTCATTACCTCACTATCAGATAAGGCATCATTATTTTATGGAAAGAAAAAATGTTAAAATTATTAAGGCGCGTCATTACTGCGAAGGCTATCTTAATGAAACGCCAGATCACTCATTCCTTTAAACTTAAATTGTTTATTGCGAGTCATTATTGTTTAGAAATAAAAAGTGAGAAAATAATCTAATGATCTGCATGTGATTTTAATTTAATAATGGTCTGAACGTTACACAATTAATTTCAGAGAAAATTGAATAGGATACAGACATATGATTTAAATGGCATTTTACGTTCGTCTCAGATACTCATATGAGGTCATTTCATTTGATAAAAATATCATAGCCTCGAACTCCAGCAATGGAAAAAGTTCAAACTTTTCCTCAGGTTTAAGTAAAGCTACGCGTATTGGTAAAATTTTGGTGCTCTTCAATGGAAACTTACTTAACACCCCTTAGGACTAAATGGTAAGGCCTACCCACTGTCGGGTGAGGAAAAGGCTCCATAGAAGAAAGCATGGTTTTTATTGCAACCACTGAAGTAGGTCATGTCTCCCCTCAATGCATCGAGAGCTTGGTAAGAACTCGTGTCATAATCCCGTTGAAGTAGTGTCGAAGGGAGAAAAAAGGGGGAGTGTCTGGTTCGTTCAGCTGCTGCAAGCAGAGAGGGTCCCCACTCCCCACTGTCGAGGTCGCCACGAGAGAGCTGAAAGGGGGGTGAGAGATGGTGGCTGGGGGTAAACCCAAGAGCACCGCTCTTCCTGACTCCATTCTTTTTCTGGAAAGGATCACTTTAGTCCCCTCCCCGATCCGCATTCGCATCAATGTGTTTAGCGCCATGTCGGATATGGCCCCCGGTGTAGGCTTGCGCCTCTTCAGGGGAGGCTTGCGCCTCACTACAATCCCACACACCCTGTCACCCCAACCGAAAAGGCCGAACGCAGCAAGTGACGGACCGGGAAGGCGCTGAGCCAAGCCCGCCGCAAGGACCCCAGACAACCCCGGAAAACGCCAAGCCGCTCAACCACCATCCCGGAGAGGATGAGCCAGGCGCCCCACGCGGAGACGCGATTGGGCGCCGACCCCTACACCCAGTGGCCAGAGGAAGACGGTAACCGCCACCATCGTGCCCGACCCGAAGCCACGAGTTCCCCCGGTCGTACCGCCCACCACCACCACCAAGAACACCAAAAGACATCGCGAACGAAACAGGAAGGCATATGGCCTGGTATTCACCCGAGGGCGAAGGAAAACCCGTAAAAACCTCCGCCTGTACTGGTAGCTGCACTAAAAACAGTGGTAAAATTAATAAATTATATAACGAAGACATTTAATAGTTCATTAAATAACAACTATATATATCTATGTAACGATGTATATAAGAAATAATACAATAAATAAATAACTGGGAGATCATTGGACGGTCACTGGTTGTTTAGGGGGTCTCTGTCTCTTTTTCCGCGTCTTAGTCGCGGGCGTCAGAGGGAACCCTGGGAGCGGGGCTGGGATGCTGGACCGGAACTCTGGGACGGTTATGCCCGGGTAGTAGAGGGGGATGTTGTTTGCGAGCGACCCGCTTTCGGCCACCCATCCACATTTATAACATACTCCGCCCATCTCACGCCTTCTCACACTTTCGCGTATTTCCCCATTCTTTGCCATTTTATTCTTTCATTCCGTTCCTCTCTCGATTTGTGCCGAACACCCCTATGACTATGAGTCGGGAGAAATATGGGACTTTCACATTGTTTCCTTCACATGTCCTGGAGAGGAGGCGAGAAGAATATTGTCGTGCACCACTGGAACATTTGTGGCACCTTCTTCCCGCTTCTTCCCTCTTCTTTCCGATACATTCTAAAATATACCTTAAAAAGGCTTTTGTGAAGATGCCTACTTCTGTCGGAAACAACAGTATAAAGATTTAGAAAACACTTTGAAAAATATCCGTCTTCACTGGGAATCGAACCTCGGGCCTTTGATCGATCGATGAAATGACGCCAGAGGTTGTTTTGCGGAAAGAGAAAAAATGCAACTTTCTACAATTAGTTATTTGGTTATTAGGCCTTGATGTTTCGAAGCAACTCCGTAAATCTGTTTGTAAACCTTTGCAAACTTGATTTCAATAGTAATATCGAAAAAGCATTAGAATGATAATCCCCCATTGAATGTCATCAACCACCTCCCGACCTCATCACCCGATTTTTATCGTTGTAGCCCAAAAAAATATAGAATATGAAAAAAAATATTCGCGACCGTATCCTCTTTTTGTGCGCGTATTCGGGAGAGTGCAAAGTTTGCTCAGGCTGCGAGGCCCTGTGTCAACGCCCGCGGGTGTTGACGGCTGTCCACTGCTTCATGTTGTCCTCCCTTTGCATCGCGCGGGAAGGAGAGAGGAGAAGATGTTGGTCGGCCCATTTAGTTGTCTCGTAACGGACTCGAAGAGCTCGTGCCTCCCCCCATCAGCCCGAGGGGTGAGGGGGGTGTGTTCCCCCAGTGCCGTGCGATGTTCACCCGTCACACGGCGCGACGTTGAGTGAGTTCACCCAACTAGGTACCTACTCGATGAATGCGAGTGTGCGCTCTTTCAGTGCATGCAGTTCTCTGTTGCGCGTTTCTCGCCCGCAGTGCATTTCGCATCGCGTTTTCAAAGGAATGGCTAAAGCACCTCGCTGTGAGGAAATGAGCTCCGTTGAAATCCCCGTCGTGGGGGATAAAACTCTCAACTTGCTTATTTATGAAGTAGCCGGTTGCCTCGTGACCCTGCCACGCGTGATTGTGTCGCAAGGGGGTTTATGTGTGTGGGGTGCGTTTCAATTAATTCGGGAAAGTGACCGACAGGTGTACTGCAATTTGCATAATCTAAGGTTATTGAGAGATAGACGAAGGATGGAGAGAAACGCAACGTTTGCACTGGACCACTCCCTACCGAAGGTGGATCGGGGCCCTCAGAATGACCCATTTAATATGAAATGCAGCTGAAGAGTCCTTAGCCCCCTGTATTTGAACTGGTGCCTTCGGTGTGTGAAGCCAGACTTCAAGTTACCGTGGCCGAGTTTTAAAAAAATTTCAAGTAGGATGAAACTGCTGCATGTAGGGGTAAACTGCTTAATGTAGGGTTAAACTGCTACTGTAGGATTAAACTGCAACTTAGAACTAATATTTAGGATATCGCAAACTAGCCGCAGAAATATCACAGTCTGGTATTACCTTTACTCAGTCATCCGCAATTGCCCGAAATTGCGAAAACTCCTCAGAGGAAAAGCAATTCATCAGTCTTGACCGGAACTCAAAACCGAATCTTTCGATATCGGGCCGAGTACTTGTCGCGGTAAATTAACTGGCAAAATCACTGAGCGCGATGTCAAGGGAACAGGGAACGAGTACATGTCAAGGAGGGAGATATTTCCTTTGTAGAATATTCGAACTTAATTAATATAGAGACTTAGTTGAGGGATGGTATGAAGTTAGGAATATTCATAATTTGATGATTTCCCTCCTCTACCTATCTACTTTCCTAATTTTTTTAACAATCAACACTCCCCTCCTGATGAATTATGATTGTATATCACATGATTAAAAATATTTTTAGTAACATTTTTTAACCCTATCCGAATGCTCTACGCGGAAAGCTGTGATTTCGGTTTGCCATTTACACGCCGCATAACCCTCCATTTATGCTACCTTCCTCCACCACCACCCTTGTTAGAACCTCTTAAATTTTGGGTTGCCCAGGATTAATATCTTCCCGCGGCTTCGTCACAGGAGAAAGAAAGCAAGACATGAGGAAGAGTTGGGTAGGATTCGTCTTGCGCGCGCGTGTGTGTGTGCGAAATTTCCCCTTCGCCCCAAAACGTCAGCTTTGTTCCCCAGCGGGCATTCGCGACGCTTTCGCGCGAATAATAAAGAAGTAACCCCCCTCCTGCAAAATTGTCGGCGAAAGCATACCCCAAAGAGGATTCGCATGTTTTCGTCCTCCACTTTTTTTATTGCACTCCTTCGGGATCCACGTGCGCGCCGTTAATTTAACGCGCGCCGCCGCGCCGGCCGCTGGGGGAGTGTTAGAGTAGAGGGGTGGGTAGGTGGGTAGTCGTGGGGAAGACGGAGAGAAAGAAATATAACCCCTTAAGATGAGGAAGGAGGAGGATGGAGTAAGGGATGGTGAAAGTGAGTTATTTTCCCGGGTGTCACCGTGTCTGCGGGTGCCTGAAATGTTCGTGTCGGAATTCGCCGGATGGGTTTCCCATTTCTTTTCTTTTTTAATCCTTGAAAGCGGGCGTCAGTCCACGAATCTTACGTCTCAGGACTTCAGTACCATTGGGCTAGAAGGGAGCTGTCTCAATGTAATTGGTACCAAAATAGACAACTGAATTTGTGGGTGATATCTTAAGTTCCTTCCCCAGTCAGTGTTTTGTTTCTAAAACTGTATAAGTAAGTGAAGTGACTTTCTACACAATTCTTTGTTTTATGGCTATTTTATGCATTGAACAATGGTCTTCCTTAGGCTATTCTCAAATCAAAATTCTGTTTTGCATAACAAAGTATCTCTGCCCGGAGAAATTACTGGAATCTGAGCTTAAATTATGTTCTTGGATAAAAAATAACGTTCGTGAATGTGGGTGGATGTAGTTTTTCAGCTCTTGTCAAACGAAATTATTTTTTTTAAATACATTAGTGTATGATGACCAAGGCATTATTGGTAGGAACGTTTGCTATCCCTCCCCACGTGCGGAATGGTAACGTCATTAGTGAATAAGTTACTATCATCAATGGGTATGTCGTAGTTTGTAATTTTGTGTTTTAAAAACTGTCACTACTGAAGATAACTCTGGCAAATATATCTGCGAAAAACGAACTTTTCCATTTGTAAAATCCATATTTACCTCCTGAAAACGAAGGAAACTTGGAGCTTCCAGTCCTATCAAACTCTTCTCACTGCATCATGGTGTTTAATGTCTGGCGGAGTTCAGGGTCGCTATCCATCAACTGTCCGAATGCTGACCTTAGTTGTTATGGACCGATATTTGATGGTCTTGATTCGTGATGAGACCATCTTTCCTGCTTGCAATGGGATTCGTGATTCTTGCGCTGGTTGTCTTTCATTCTCGTTTCGTTTTCTGTGACCATTAGTCATAAATCTCCTTTGGAAAATATAAATGAATCCCGTTGACAAATCTTGCATAGTTGTTTCATGATCTCAGAGGCGTTCTTGGATCACTTTGGATCTCATACTTTCATGTCCTTTCCTTCCATCCGCGAGACGTATCTGCTCTGGGATGGGAGTTAATTTTGGCGTTCAGTGCATCGTCGGCGGAACCACTCCCTATGTTTATCAATGGGTCGCATCTCTATCAATCCCGTCCAAAGAAGTCATTTGGTTTTGCGAAGGGAATCAATCGCGGGATTGTAGCGGTTAACTCTCCTCGAAGACCCCTAATTAAGGCATCGTAATTTTAGGGGCCCATTCATGTGAGGTCGAAAGCCCAACTTCAAGGGTGGAATTCTGTATCTCTGCCTCCTCATCGCCTTTCTAATGAGAGGGATGATTGCTCCCGTGGCACACAATCAACCTTCAGCCATTGTGCACGTTGAGTAGCACGTGTTCGATTTGCGTGAGCTCGGGGCTGGGGAAGGGAGGAAGGGGTTGAGCTCAATCAAGGAGGAGAGTGGTGTGCTGGTGTTGAATGATTTGCATATCTCCGATACGTCATCTTCAACGGGTCATTATGCTGTCGGATTATATTTGGACTTCATCAGTAGTCATCAGTCGGAAGATTAGTTTGCTGAAGCTCCAAACTCCATTCCCTTCTCTGCTAAAACTCTTCATTATGACATCCATCCCCTTCATGATTTGCTTGATATGCTCCATTATTTGTCTTTCTCGATAATTCTTCCCATTCTTCGCGCCTTCCATTGTAGTTCTCAGGAGGTTGTAATGTATGTGGATGTGTTCAATAAGCTCAACTCTTGTACTTTGCTTAGTTTTCATCAAACATCTTTTCCCCCCAGCCTTCGTTACACTTCTGTAAAGGCGATTCCCTCCGTCAATTTGACCTTAATCCTTAGTTGGTCCAAATTTTTATTATTGAGATAGGACTTTTTTCCTCACTAGCATCTACCAATGGAGGCTCCATAACAATATTAACTACTTTTAAATTTTTTTTAGTTTTCTATACTAATTATGGGTTGTGCCGAATTTGGCACACTGGGTATTGGTAGATGAGAAGGATTAAAGGGTTAATCCTTCTACTGTAACGTCGCATTTCAATGCTTCTAATCTCCTTCGTACTGCATGTGATATCGTTCAGTCTTTCATGTCATATATCCATAAGTATGTGTTAAATGTTATGAAATTATTTTACTTTGCAACATTTGTACTCTTTTTCTCTCTCTCTTGTCTCTGGAGAATCTCTGGATAAGAATGCTTATGCTCGAATGTGCGGACAAATTCAGAAACAAGGAGGTATACTAAAGAGCTGTGGGAGAAATACATATTTAGAACAATTTACGCAATAGAGAACACAGTTAATCGTGCAAACACTAAGAATAGATTAATTAGTTAGAAACTTACCAAGAGGGAATGATATTGGGATAACTTCCACGAGGAAGACGAAGGAACGAATTCTTTGGGAAAAGGAAGAAAGATATTGGAAAGAAGAATTAATGGGAAGTAAAGGTGCCAGCGTAGGGTAGATACGCATGCAGCATATTAATATTAGGGCTGTAAAACTGAGAATGGTTATATTTGAATCGATATTTATTCCGAAATACATTAATTATTTTTAACGTAGTCATGCGCCCGGATGCAATCCCCCGATAATACCTAATGATCTTCTTCATGGCGAATTCCATCACTTCGGTGTAGTATGTCATATTTGGATGTGGCAAGATCGACCGCTGTTAATGTCGACACCTTGGTTAGCGCGTCGTCTCTCGTCGCATTGTAATAATAATACATATTTGTCCGACATGAGGAACTTCAAGGGTAAAGGGGCACATAAGGGTAAAGGGGCCATCTCCGACCTCGGAAATTCCGAAGAAATCACCGTGGCGACGTGGAAAGCGCGCCAGCGGCATCCCTGCGGCGTCCCTGAAATGACTCGTAACAAATGAAGTCTTTCCGCACTCCATGGAGGCGAGTTTTATACACTCTTATACATCCGAACTCTGCGAGAAGGAAAGGTCTCACCATACGGAGAGAGACTTCCTTTTGTTTCCATCTCGAGGAAGTCGGTGAGGATGAGGATTGAGAGAGAGAGGGTGGAATATATAATGTGTAGGTATAAACCTGTTCGAGTCCTTTCCCTTATTCATTCTTTTTTTCTTTCTTCCTTCTCTCCTCCCTTCACGCATTATATCTCTCCGTCCTATGCTAATTCGTAGGAGGGATATATTGAAGAAAAAAAGAATTAACCAACCACCACCCATCCACCCTCAAGATCGTCGCATCGAAAATATTTCGAGGGATCCCTTTGTGACTTCACGGCGGCACAGTGAGGCTATCACTCATCACTAATCTACTCCCACCCCGCCTACTCCCTCCCTATATACCCCCATCCCCGCGGCACTCCACTCGTGGAGACAAAAGGATTCATTCCCCATTTCATGCCATAAGCTTCTCCGGCGCTCATAGCACGCGCCAGGGTTTCCTTTCGAAAACGACTCCAAAGGGAATTTCAAACGTTCCTTACCTAAAATGTATTATGACTACGTCGAGAACGAGAATTGTGAGCGGTTGTTCAGAAAAATTCTTGTAGTAGGTATAATTTTATTTTTCAATCGTGCAAGGTGTGGAAATTTATGTTTCCCTTTGTCTTACCTCTAGTGGTGAAATTTTATTGGAATGTGTCGTTCGTTCCCTCCAGAGCGAAAGCAGTCTAAATCTTTGAGTGGAGAAAGGAATAAATGCTTTTTCGATATTCGGTGGTAGGTATGCTAGTTATTCTCATTTTATTTGTTATTTTATGAATCTGATCATTTTTTTGCATTAACGTTCCATTATTAGTTTCACTGGGTAGACTCGGTGGTTGTCACTGGTATGGTAGTATTTCTTTTAATTATTGAGTGAGTGAAATATGATTTTTAAGCGTCTATCGTCATTATTTATATAATGTTCACACCTATTCTATGTGTTTCTGGACTCTTACTACACTATCTAAAAAAAAGTACCTGCCTTCCTCAACTTTATCTGTTAAAAATTATCAAAGCAGAACAACTTCGCAGTCTAATATTGCGTCCGCAATAGGCTTCTATTGATGTTTTAATAGCATGTTTATGTTTATTTTTCTCTCCAGATTCACGCAATCGATGCAATAGAAGTGGAGGACCCACTGCATTTTTAGGGTAATTGCCACTTTTGTTTCCCCAAGCACGTTTGTAGGTTTGACCATTTACAGTAATGTCTGACACAACATTTTATTTACCTCGTCCTCTTGCTTAACTCACTCATTACTTCAGTCATTATACTGAGAACGGCATATTACTCACCGAATCCCAAAGGAGACCTCCGAGACGAAACTTTGGTCCCGTGATGACCGCGCAAATCAACGGACACATTCTTTGCTCGACGACGGTAATTGTGGCAGGAGGCACTTAAACGCGTTGGCGCCGTGGAAGCGGGGCGAGCCCTTAGCAGCTGTTTTGAGTATCCCACCGGCCCCTGTATCCTTTCGCCACCCCCGAAAGAGTCTCTCCCAGACGACTCAGCCCCACACCCATCCATGTATTCCCTCCATGCCTTCACCACCCCATCGTCCTACGCGCCCCTCCTAACTCTCCCCTTCATCCCCCTCAGTCGTCGCATCCGCCAACCCCCTTTCAGCTGCTCACCCCCCACCCTCAACATTTCTCCCCTTCTTCTTCTCCCAGCCCCATCCCCCTTGTAGTTTGTCTTCTCCTCTTTCCCATATTCGCCTCCGAAGCTGTCCACACCTGACCTTCCGTCCTCCCTCTCTTAGTTGTTGTCCGACTTCCTTCATACTTCTCCCTCAGCTTCCGCTCTTGGCCGCCCCCAAGAGCGAGGTGGTCCACTAGAAGACCCGTCAACCTGGCTCTTGCTATTACGTGATTACCGCGCCACGTTGCGAGAGGGACGTTCCTTTTTAGTCATCCTCGTGAGAGTACATGCTGTGCTAAGTCTGTGTACATCCACATATTACCCTGCGAACCATCGCAGGGACGTGTGACAGGGGGTGTTAGGACATAAGCCATGAAAAGGGAAGGGAACAGTGAATAGGAATTGGGAAAGTGAAAAGACGAGAGACGAAAAAGACGTGAACTGTATGTTAGCGGAGTATCTTAGGCCTGGATTTTTTTAAATTCAGAACTATAATTGTTTACAAGTCGGTGAAGTAACTCGGTGGAAGATCTTCTAATGTGCAAGACAATGGATTCAACTTCCACTTCTTACATTTGAACTTAATCTCTTGATTTTGCCTGGCTGTCTCCATCGTAGATGAATACTCGTTCGATAATGCGGGGATCTGGTATTAAGTGTTTCGGAATTAAGCTCTATGGAGTGTGAGTCATGACTTTCCTTGCTTGGAACTCGTTTTCACTAGTTTCAATGGTTGTGTAGTAACTTGGAAATTTTAAGATGAATATATATTTCATCTTTTATGGTGTCACTGCAAAATTTTGATGAATTAGACGTGAGGCTTTACTCTTCCAGGAAAAGTTCTTAGCTCTGAATTAAGATCAGTCTTCTTTAAAAGCCTTTAATAGACAATACAAATTGGGATTTTCGGCCTCCTCCGATTACGCCCTCCATTTCTCCGCCAAATTCGAGACCATATCTTCCTTTTGCCTCTCTGGGAATATGTTATTTCCTCTCCTGCTCCAATTCTCCGTATTGGCCCCCTGGGAGTTCCCCCATCTACCTCTCCAATCGCCATTCGGCCTTCCCCGAAGCAATTAATCCCGCCATCTTCCATTGAATTGCCTTAAACGCCTCTTTCTTATGCACATGCTCCACTTATTAGCGAGCCCTGGGCCTGGTTTCTGGGTAGTGTATTTTCTCTCTTTTACTTGGAACAAGTTCATCGAGAGTGGTGAGATTTTTAACTTGTCCAAGCTTTTTGGAGAGGGGCTAATTTTATCGGCTGTTTTGACTATCCTCACAATCTATCGAGAGCATCATTGGGGATGAAGCGTATATTAAAATTCGACGCTATAAATTAACCTCCTTCATAGCGGGAAGCAAGTTATAAAATCATTAATATAGGTACTTGATTTAAGAACGGGCATTCTTCCTTAAAAGTTTATTTTTATGAGATCCTTTGTTGCTACCCTAATAGTGATGCCCTTGCCATCAGATATAATTTATGTGCTGGGGTAATAATCGATAGGGCTTAAGGATTAACGGAGAAAAAGGAAATAATTTGCAAATTAAGCTCTGTCCTTTTTCATCTTTTATTGTTGAATTAGCCCTTCCAGCCTTTATTTTTCATTTCAACTGGGGTTATACCACGCGTGCACTTTTCATTCCCACTTATGCCACCAGTTTCGTGGGAAAAATAGAGGAAAGAGAGTTTTCTAGTTTTAAACTGTGAAACCCATACCTAAAATGCCACAATTTATCTCGAGAAGGTTTCCGTCTTCCGCTAATCAATTAACAGAACATTGTTGTTAAAATATCATCGGAAGCTCTCCACTGAGAAAACAAATATTTTCTCTGCACCTTATGATTGGCATATGTGGTCAACAATGCTCAAAGAGAAGAAACTCGTAAATATATTCTCGAAGCTCACCAAGTGTGATACTCTTGCAGACGCGTATTTGTACCGTTTATTATTTTGGCCAACACAAACCATACAACCGTAAAATCCAGACGCAAGACCGATTTTCTACGCGCACTATCCGTATTTGAACTCCGAACTCACTGTTATTATTGCAGCATTACAAAATTATGGTTTTGACCTTGGGAAAAATTTTAATGTGAAGACTCATTTCCTTTTTTGGCTAATTTCACCTAGAGCATTTTCATATCCATCGCAGTAAAAGATTTCAATTTTTTTCACGGTTTACCTGTGGCACACCCTCCGAATGGTTTTATGCCGTGATAAAATTGAAGTGAATCCAAATAACGCATGCACCAAATTGAGATGTTAAAACTATGCTTTTACCTTACTAGCATAAATACCTATATTTCATCCCAAAGTGGGCTTGAAACCACTTAAAATGCAGAGGCAATGTGTATTTTTTTAAACAGAGTCGCAAATCGAAGTTGTGTTAATATAGCGATCATAGCCCTGTAATCGAAGCATCGTTGCATCTGCGTATCTCGGTAGCAATGAGTATTCAGTTAGGTTGGAGTGCCTCCCTATACAGCATCTTCTTTGACCTACCGATCATGGAACTAGCCTCGACACCAAAAGGGCCCGGTTCGAACTCGGGCAGGTGGGAGCCCCAATGGTGTGGCTGCGTATTGGCGCGTGAAAAGAGACCGAATACTAAAAGCACACACGACGCCGTGACGGATCTTCCGTGTGTTTCCTCCCTTGTCCCTCCCGCGACCCCCCACCCCCCGACTACATCCTGCTCCCTCGTTCCCTTATTATTCCTCCAAAGATTTCCTCCCTCCTTTATGAAATAATAATGCGTCATCCCCTTCCCTCGACTCAAGACACTCATCCATTCAGCCTTCTCCCAGGTGACCCTCCTCATCTCCTCTTATTCCTCCCTCTACTCTTTCATCTCTCCTCTTTTTCTCTCCTCCTTCTTATTCCCTATTCTCTTTCCCTTCCTTTTCTGCTTTCTTGGCCTCTATTTCGCCTCACCGCTCTCGTACATTTTCACCCCACGCCCTGCATGGTCCCTCAGTGATTCCAATCTTTCTCCTCTCTCTTCCGTATTTCCTTTTGACCTTTCTCCGTTGACCTCCAGTTGCCTTTTCCCGGGATTCGTCGTCGTTCACTCCTCACTCTCTCCGATGTAGCTCCGTGGAGAATCCGCGGGGGGGAGTGCGGATTGGAGGCGGAAAAACATCGAGGGATGGGTGCTAAATCCGTGCTCGGCCGGATGGATAATTTATAAGGAGAGGGGGAATCCTCTCCAGTCCCCGTTTGTTCTGCGAACGTGAACTCAGCATGGAGTATTTTTCATAGGGATCGCTTTAAAGACAGCACTATGGGTGAGTTTCTCAGTGTCATGTCACGATTGTACAGCAAGTTCATCCGTATGACAGTGACTCTAGCCGTAACCAGAGTTTGTGCATCCGATCCTTAATTTTCCTTTCTCACGGGTATGACGATCACATAGTGAGAAACTAATCCACTAAAAAACAACTTTCGCTTCACCCCTTCTCTCATACTATTCCTTTTTTCCTGAGGTCTCTCATTTCAAGGCTGGTGTCCTTACGGCCCGTTTTTTTAGTGGATAGAAGAGTAGTACGTAGGAATGGATTTTTTATCGAGAAATATGAGCGTTGCCAGTGTAGTACTCAGTCAAAAGCTCATTTCTCGTTCGTAATGCACAATATAGAATCGATTACAGTATTTTCTTGAAGAGTATTATATTTTAAGATGTAACTACAGCGCTACAGTTGCACTACAGTTGTCTGTGCATCTCGTTTTGTGATTCAAAAAATTTACTTTCTGATTTTCCACCAATTGATGACTAGTGATTGATGTTATGTGCACGAGTAATTGACCTCAAGGTGACGAGGGGCTAAATTAAAACGGAATTGACGCGAACGAGCTTCCTTCAAAGGAAACGTGAGTCTAATTTTACTCGGGAATTGCGAATTGTTCTCCGCTGGTTAGCGGGATGTGCGTGCACCATTGGCTTTAATTTGCTGTTGTTCATGACGCGAAAGTTGCTCGACGCTCATTCTCTGGCGCATCCCGCAAACACGGTGCCCTTTCGGTTAATACCATCATTGGTGATAATAACAACGCATTAATATCGGGATTATAGTCGTTGATGTGTGATCGAACTAGTATCTCCCTCCCAAGGGGGGATCAATTGAGAGCAGTAGGTAGTCTATTCATCATCATTCCCTGGCTGCAGGAAAAGGTGATTAAGAAATTCAACGGTGTTGGGGGGGGGGGACGAAGTGGGGGCCCGAAGACGCTGACTGTGGGGGTTGAGATGAATGGAGAGAGCCGAAGGAGGGGGATTTCTGTGGAGGGAAGCTGAGAAAATGACGTGGGGTGCAGCGGGGTAGGGGTTTTTCGGGAGAAACAAGGAGCTCGTTACTCGGGCCATTCGGACGACTGAGTCCGTCTGCGGGGCAGCTGTCCAAACAGAGGGTCGCGTTATGTGGGGGTGGCTCTGAAAGGATGGTAAGGAATACTGAGGTGGGGTTCTGAGTGCTGTCCGTTGCTAGGGTGGCATCTCCCTCATTCGCAGTAGTCGGATTGGGGCGGTGGGCAGAGCACTGACTTCCCGCACCGAAGGCCCCGGTTCGAATTCTGGTGTTGGTTTAAAATTTTAAAAATATCTTTAGTAAAATAGCTGATTACTGAATGATAGTGTTTGACGGAAAGTGCATGCCTAATGTGGAATCACCTACTGCCATACACCCTTGAGGTGGCTTGAAAGGAACCACGTAGATGTAAGCGTTGATGAAATAACGTAGTTAATTCTGCAGTAAGATTTTCACTGAGAATGACTAGCCAGTCGAAACCCTGGGTAGGTGCAGTAAATATTCCTGTGGAATTTACTAAGTCAGTATTTCCCAACTTCTCTAGATTCACGCCGCCCTTGATATATCATTTCCCCAAACTGTGTCCTTTAAATTAAAAGAAAAATTAATAAGATTTATATTTTGACTGCTGATAAAAAGACTTCCGTCTTCATTCAATTTATCTCGCGTACGCAGGAATCTATCTACGCCAGGGGCGTAGCCCTTAGAGTACATGTACCACAGGTTGGGAAACGGCGGTCTAAGTTGCTTCATTACTCGTGCCACTCATCCATCCTCCAGTTCTCTTCCCTCTCCTCAGCTGGGAAACCGTACTCGTTCCGGTGTTTTCGTTGTGACGGTAGTTTAGGTATTGTTTGGTTGGTTCTGCTTGCTCCGTTCGCTGTCGCTTTCCGTTCCATCAGCCGTGGCAGAGTAGTTTCGCACGGCGACCCTTCTCACATCAAAAGGGTGGTTAGGGTAACTGAAAGGGAACTTTGGTGGGGTAAGGGAGGCGTTGCGGAAGGAAGCCGTGATTATAGAGATCCCACGCACCATTGTTGCTGGAGATACCCCTTTTAAGAGTGCGTGGTCAAGGGACTGTGCACACACTCAAAACTTGCACATGGTCAGGCATGTACGTGACCTATTGCGCTGCCTCTCCTTCCCAGGTCATTTTTGCTGGCTTCGCCAATTCCGCTTCTCCCTACTTCTATTAAATTGGCGGGGAAGGAAACCATTCAGTGGAGTCATGAAGCGGCCGCCATTGCCGGGAATGCCTTACTAGTTTTGCGTGCGTTTGGATGTTTTTCTTGGGGGCTGGTGAGAGCTATGTCAACAAGTCGGGATACGGGTTGTCTGAATCGGGATGATTGCCGGGGCAGGGTCTCGGCCAAATGGCCAAGCCTGACGTGCGTGAGAGAGCCTTCAATAGAAAACTGCTTTGGAGGATGTTTGGCCCATATTCAAGTGTGTGATATCCTCCCGTTTTCGCATTGGGCTCCGATCGTTGGTAATCCCATCCAAGCAGACTTCAAAAGATGCCAACTATTTATGATGGGAGATGTATATATTTCGAAGTCCGTGATGTTTGGAGAACGCAAATATTTACCTACATCTGTTGTCGCTTAAAAATGATTTATCGTTTAGATAAAACTAGGGCTCGACTTAGGCGAGCTCGTATCCTTCATGGTTAATTATTCCTTGTTTTTACTGCATATTTTTAAAAATGTATAATGCGTGTCAAGTTCTAGCTTCAGGTATAGGTGCCTAACCTGTGTACTGTCTGTTTTATGATAAATCTTATCGTCTCTTCATACATGGGTGATTTAGTTGGTAGAGTTCGTTGCTTTGTGTATCTTTGTGCAAATTCATTCTTCCAAATATAAGTTCCCAGACAGTAATTTCATTTTTTCCCTCGTTGAATTTCTGAGTATTGTCCTTCATTAGAACATTTTCAACCGATGTAATATCTCTACGCATGAGTTAATGTCGTAAAAAATCAGTATTTTTCAAAGGAGATTAGTCAAAAATGTACTTTAAAGGAAGTAGTTATTATTAAATGAACGATATCCGGTTATTTTTCACGTAACATATTAATGCGCCTCTTATTAAATTTTGATCATGAGCCTGACTCTTAATCTTCCATAATGATGCGATGATAGGTGCAATGCGAAAGTAGTTGACCTTGAATAACCATCCTTTTGGAACCCCTCTCCACCCCACCACCCCCTAACCGTATTAGCAATCGGGTCAATGGTCTCAAAGGAAGGAATCGCAGAATTAATTTTTTTCGTCGGGAAATACTCCATAATCACCTCGCCTAGCCCTCCTTCTAACCACTTAATGATCCGCATTTACAACGATAATCAGTCGCGGTGGGATGAACTCAATTGACTCGCGAAATGAATCCCAACCCATCATCCGCCTCTTCTCCTTGCCCGGTGCCTTTCAATGCTAAAAATTAGCCCCAATTCAGTCGCAACGCACCATGGAGTCCCATCATCCGTTGGCAGCCATTTGCAACGGTGTGCCGATCATGCTAACAGCGCGGGGGAGTGGGCGAATGATGGATTGAAAAAGATTGGCTCCCGCTCTAATGAACGAATGCAAGGAGTTGCTGAAAAATATTTTTTTCGCCGGAAGTACGCCAAGAATGTTTAGTTGAGGTCAGTCCTATGGATGAAAGCTTTTCTTTGCTGAGCATCTGTAGTATTTTGTTAATGTGTGTTTATTAATTCAATAATTTTCTCATTGTTTCGCCAGCCAATGTAGGTTTTGCGTGTCTCCCAACGTTGAGGGACAATGCTTGATGATGCCCATGTCAATCCCACTGGAATGGAAGATTTCAGTTAAGTCGGAATATGCTCCGTAATACTCAAATCAGCTATCAGTAATAATGGCCCAAACCATGACGCTTGCATTAATGTCTCAGCAAAGAATTATCGTCACTTTCTAACAATCGCCAGCGAAGAATATCATAGCCGTTATTTCATGTCTTATATTAGATATTTTCAGGCAGAACTTATGGAAATTCGTTATAACTGAATAAAAACATTGTGTAAACTTGTATTGTCACCAAAATTCAGACATGATGATGACCCCGATGTGTTGAAAGTAGTTGTACCTTAATTAATGTTGATGGAATTATACTTTGTGTTATTATTCCAGTTATTTCATGTCATTTTCGATCAGGTATTATTTCAGCTTATAGTTCAAATTTTAGCTGATTTATCGTCATTGGCTGTTAAGGTGTTATTCATAGAGTCATTGTAATTGTTTTTATTACTTGTTATTTATGCTTTAGGAAGGAGAGTAAAAATTGTTTTGACTTGACTTAATCCCCTGGTGCTCTCGATCTCATAAACCCGAAGGGGTACGGGCAGGTATGTAGAAATGGTTGCGCCCTGTCGCAGGATGCCACACCCTTTAGGAAAAGAGAAGGGGAAGAACGAAAGGGAATCGAAGAAGAAAGGGAGAGGAAATATATATTATTTTCCCCTCTCACAATCCTTTTATTCAAGGCGCCGCACCCTGACGAATGTTCCACAGCAGTCCCCCCTTCAAAAACACGGGCACCGCCCAACGCGGAATACGTCTACTCCCCACCCTTTCCTCTCATCTGCCACCCCCTTCCACAGCGCCCCCTTCAATACCCCCTTTCCACAGCGCCCACCCCTTCCCTCCTCCCGCCCCTACACTCTCTCACCCTCCCACCGCTCGCCACCGCGCCCTACTGCTCCGGAAGCCGACCTCTGGGGAGGAGGAAAGGGAGAGTGCGCGTTATTTGAGTGCAGGACGGCCCAAGTGGCATGAAGAGAGAAGGGTATGATGATGGTGGTATTTTTAAGGTGTAGAAGGGTATTCGTCCGCAGTGGCGTATATTAAACGTCCGCAGTGGCTGAGCCCTCCTCGTGCCTCTCCTCCACTCACGAATTTTCTTCGCGGCGTTTTTCCTTCTATTATTCCTATTTTCCTCACCTTTTCCAGGGTGTTTGAGTCATAGCAGTTGTGTGTGAGAGGCCGCCTGAAGTAGGTACCTTCATGCATCTGTTCTTGTCTTCTTTACGACCACATCTTAGGCTCCGCTTAATTTCCTTGGAGGAATGGATTTTTTATTGAGTTTCCCCATGGGATTTAAGAATCTGCGAGAAGAATTCTTGGCTTTCATATCCTTTCTTTCTCTCTCATGTGGTGGTTGCTTTCTTTCATGTAATGAATGCGATAAGACTTAAGTTGTTCACATTCAATGGTGGACATGGTGAGGCAATTGCTAACTAAGGCATTATATATTTAAGTAACGACGAATTACTTGTTTCTCCGCAAGGTGTTCTAATGCATAATCTCAGGCATGATTGGGAAGCAGCCTGGATTTCAGCTATATAATGCAATTTAATGACTTTAAATTTCCAGCAGTGGTAATTAGAATCAACTGAAATTAGTCATTCACAAAGTTTTTTAAAGAGAAATTATTTCATGAAAGATAATGTTACCAAGAGAAGAGAATCAATGGAAACACTAGATGATACCTTTATATTTGTAAATCCGAGATGATAGTCACTTTAACAAGGCGCGAGTTATATTTAAATTTGCATTTTCGCACTTCAATTTTTATGTCCTACTTTTTCATCCCCCTTTCTTATAATTATCTGTTACCCTGATGAGCTGAGCTATGCTCTTCCTTCAATCTGTTGCCTTATATTTGCATAACGCAGCGAATTAGTTGCTCTCAAGTGCAGTGTACAATTTCTTGGGCGGTAGTTGCTTGGAGAGAAGAACTTCAGATTATGCGGTTCACTATTTGTCTACTCGCTCAAAATTCTTTCGAGATTGGGGCTGCCACGTTTTACTTCTATTCAAAAGTCAAACAGCTAGCTTTATTAATATTTCTTCGTATTAAATGTTGTGACCTCTTTGAGGCTATGTTAGGTGGGAAGAGGCTATGTTGTCCATTCTTAAATCCGATGTTTATGCATGGCAGCCCATGATTTCTTACCTGCCTTCTTAGCTGTTGGTGCTCCGTCTTATCCTTTGCTATCCAAGGTTCTTATTTTTTATTTTACCCAGCTCACTCTCGTTCACCTCCACCCGTCAGTCTCTTATTTTTGGCGCGTTCGAAGTGTAAGAAAAAGAGGGAGGGAGCAGAATCCACCCCCTTCGAGGAGAAGGAGTTAAAACTCAACACGAGGCCGGTCTTCGTCTTGGGAGGGTTGGCCTCCACTCCTCTCCTTCGCCAATCAGGGAGTCTCGCCGAGTGATTGACCGCGCGCGGGTGTTTGGGGTCCACAGTTGCTATGGAAACGTCTCGTGTCGGCCCGCCTGCCGACATCATCCGTCTCTGAAAGGTTTCGAGAAGTGCCGGGACACATAAAGATGAACAGTTTGACTAACATAATTTTGTTAAATGTGTAGGGGGAGACATTGGAATTAGGGCGTTTCAACTTCCACTGCGAAAAAAAATGAACATTTTTCCTCGGGCAACCCAGCCAACAAAACCCGATTGCGTATGTACGGGATTTCGTCACGCATTTTATCCGTGCTGATTTGGCGCCAGGGTCATATCCTCCTACTGATCGTGGGTGGGGAGAAGGAAACATTTGCTGATTCACCCGCGAAAATTACCTCCGCGAATGGCCTCGTATAATATCAGGATTGAGTGACCTTTTAAGGAAACAAGAGATTGCTCGTGTTTGCACAGCGAGCGTCGTAACTGCGAGGGACTAAGTTCAGGGCTCTCTCTCTCTCACACTCCCTAACTATTTGCGGACGCCGACAATCGCCGCCTCCACCGTCGACTTCGATCGTACTCCCTGACTCTCATGCCGCGTTTAGTTTCCACGCTGGCGACTTTACTTTGCGCCGCCGTGTTGCCGTCCGTCACCTGTGGATGTCAGTTCCCTGCCAGGTGCGTCCGCGATGAGGACACAGCCCCGCTTAGCCGCGTGCCGAATCATTTCTGGGTTCAATAGAAGACAAATAGTCTCTCCATCTTGCTATGAAATTTACGCGCGCCGTGTTATGAAATAATTAAGAGTGAGTCCGACTGGAAACAACATTGGTCAACGAATAGCAGATGGCGACTGCCACTTAAATCTATTTGTAGCATCGCTGTTGACGTTCAAAATAGGAAGTTTGGAAACTATTTATCTGCATCAAATTCTACCGAGAAAATCTGCCTATGCTCTAATTGGTATGCGGCTACGCAATGTCGTGTGCGTGAAAACCTAATCTATAGATGTTGTAAACCATAGCTCAGTATCAGTATTTAGTGTTATCACTGCAGGTCATGACGCGGTTATGCCTTTTTTTATTTCATATTCACGAGTGTCACTCTGATAGCATGGAGAAAGTGGTTGAATACATGACCAGAGAAAAGTATTTTCTCGTAAAATTATTTCGTAAAAACACAGCGTAATTTCTCGATAAATATACGTGTTTTAGCATGGTACTGTCTACCTGATTATCATAGACTTCTAATATAAAACATATTCTCGAATCTGTTATTTGATAATTTATCCCCTCTCGTTTTATTATTATTGTTTAACACACCGATGAAGCGCAAAATCCAGAATATTCCCTCCGTGACGCGAGTAACAACTCGCAGTAGATGTCATTGCGATAATTTTTTTAATCCATCCTAAAGCCATTGCGTCTTCAAAGGCTCCCACCCCTTTGATTTTCCGAGAATGTGATGCGGCGCTTATAGTTCCTCTTTCGCATTCTCGTCGTGGATATTTGAAATCCTTGTGTTTCCTTCCATTTCTTCGGTTCGGGGGCGGCAGGGCACAAGAAAGTGATATCTACGGGCGACACGCGTCGATGGGGGAATCCCGTAGTACGTGAAAACTTTCCGCGGGCGGATGAGTTGGAATCCTCGGCACGGCGGCGGCGGTTTTGAAAAGGAAAAAGGGGAAGAAGGGCGAGTATGCGTGCGGGGAAGGGAGGGAGCTGTGAGTGAGTCAGAATCGTGGGAAGGAGGGAGGCAAGAGGCAGGCAGTACAAATTCTATGGAATCCAGCCAAACTGTTTCGCTGGCACGACTTCCACAAAAACCACCCTTTCCTCCCATATTCTGCCTCCTGAGAACATTTTCCGGCCTTAACCTGTTAACCTCTTCCAATCCCATCCTTTCTTATGTCAGTGATGGAGTGTACTTCTCGTACCCCCCTTCCCTCACTGCTGCTAGATCCTTTCCTTCGGGAGAAAGAGGGTACCGTACCGGCAAGACTTATTCACGCGGTTCCACATTTCCTTCCGTCTTCCATGTTCATCTCCTACTACCATCTCTCTTTTACGCTCACTCATTCTGACTAATTCCCTTCTGCGCCTTGTTCTCTTTTTCCTTCTCTTCAGGGGAATCTGGTTGGTGAGTAGAGTTCCCATACCGAGGACCTAGGTTCAAATCGATGGAGATTTATATTGAAATTCCGATCCTCGCTTGAGTGCTGTGTGAAGAGCACTTCAAGTGTAGTAAGTATTCCGTAGGACGCTAAAGAGTGGATCCCTTGGCGCCTTTCGATAAGTGCAGACTAATGCCAACGCCGGCTATCTCTTCACCCTTTCTTCATTGCCCAGATAGTCTTCCCCCTACCCGTTGTTTTCAATGTCGCATATGGCTTCAAATGTCGGTCGCCTCCACGAAATAACTAAACCAAATCCTCTGTGCCTAAATCCCCTCTGTTTGATTCCTTGGCTGGTTATTTATGGAGAAAACCAACTACTGAGGTGTTTCGAGCTATGAAGAATGTGTGGATAAGATGGTGATGGAAGGCAACATTAGTGGGATGGAGATAGGGAGGTGATGAACCCGGCGTCGCGTCGTCGTTAGCCTTCTCTAAATAAAAGTCGGCCACAGTCCGTCCCATCCGACGGACTGATAACTTCACCTGAAATTTTTTCCACCCATGTAGAGAAGGAAATCTCCGTCAACACCGATATGCAAACTACAAGTTTGATCTTCAAACGTGAATTCAGTATGCCGTTGTTTCTCCGTTCCATTGTTTCTACATTGGTAATAAGTAACCGGGACCAACGCCAGACATCGCTTAAAATTCGCTATGAAATATTTTTTAATATAATCGAAGGGTGAGCATCCTTGGACAGTGTATAGTAATATTTTTTATGCAGCCGTAGGAATACAAATTTTGAAACGACGTAACGATGACAATGGGAACTGTTGTAGATGGGAAACCAGTGCTCCAGCCACCGCACCGCACCTATTCCCTACCCCCATTCCTCCTTGTTTATGTGACGGAGTGTGTTTTCCGCCCGTCTCTTGCAGAGTTTCTTCTCTTCGTGAGGAAAAAGGAAGGGGCGGATAAAATCCTTCATTCTACTCCTTATTTCTCCTTCTTCCCCATCCAACTCCTACGTTCTCAAGTTCTCTCTCGGTCCCTCTCACCTTCTATCCCTAAATCCTTTCCTTTCGTCCTATCCTTTCTTGGGTTTTATTTTATTTTCGCAGTATCTTCCCCCGTAGTGGGTCTACATGCCGTTCTCACGCATCCCCGGCGCCACCTCTTCCTCCGTCGGAGAACAATTCGGCTGGATCGACGCCAAAAGGACTGGAGCAAGCAGGTTGAGAACTAAGAAAGTGGGAGAGTTAAGGCGAAAGTCTGCGTCAACGAGATACACAGGGGACTTGTGAGGAAAGGTGGGGTTTGTGAGAATAGGGTTGCAGGGGCTCTCACCACCTCTCTGGGAGAAGTTAAAGTTTTGGCTTGGCGGTGGATTTAATGTACGAATTGTACATATAAATTTAGAACTAATTAAGTTAATGGCATGATATTTTGAAGGGCTATTTTAAGTCCTTTCCTTATAAAAATGATGAAATTATAAATATTCCCACTCTTTTTTAGTTTTCAATAGCCATATTCGCAGAACCTCCGGTAATTCAGGAAGGAGTATACTTCCCGTTCTCAAAATGGTGCTCATATACAAATATTTTAAAAATAATTTAATCATTGAGACAGCTGGAATTAATACTTCAGTTAATATGTTTCAAGTAAAAATACCTTAAGCCTTTTTAATTTTAAGACTGAACATTCAAACGTATAATTTTTAAAAAGGTTTTTCCACTCCCTCTTGATAACCTCATTTACTCTTGATTTCGGTCAGTTTCTCCGTTTCATTTTCTCTACAGCTAGTCCTTTCCCTCTTTTTTTTACTCATTCTCTCTCAAACTCTCTCCTTTTCATTCTTTTCCAATTCCATTTGTCCTTAGAAACACTTTTACTGTGGGCCTATCCCTACCTCATTCTTATTCAGTCATATTCATGCTCCGTCATAAAATATCCGTATCTCCTTCCACTCACCAACCTGCCTCACGGAGGTTTAGATTTGGAGAATATTTCGCATGTTAACATATACCATTTTTTGTTCCTTCCTCGACGAGAATGCTTATCTCGTCACGCCCTTGTGGTCCGCCTTACCTTCTTTCTCGGTCGCCTCTTCCCATTCACTTCTCCCGGCGTGCGACTTTATCGTCCGGGGGCGCATTTCACACTCCCCCGACTGTGCTCCCATTGATCCCACGGCGCGGCGTGAGCGCGCAGTCCTCCAGGGTCTCCTGTGCGTCGTCATCGTTCCATTTTCCGATCTGATGCGACTGAGGTCAAGGGTATGGGGGATGATGCTGCGAGTGATTTAAGCGCGTGCTTTTGGGTCGCGTCTCCGCCTCCTATTTCTTTCTCCGACGAGCCCGGGTTGGGGGTCGACCGAATGAAGACAAATCGTTGTTCAAATGTTTGTTCCCGGGGCTGACGGAACGGGCGAGCGAATAGAAGAATTCTTTCCTAGGCGAACAACAGACCTCTTTCGTTGGAACGCACGTGTCCTTTATGGTGTTCGGTTGGAGTTTTTTATGCGTAGATTGTCTATAAAAGGTCGCAGCCTCTTTCGCTGTGCTGGGCTGAACCGCTTCTGACCCTCAAGGAAGAATGGATGGGATATAGAGTGGTAATTGGGCTTTGCTTCCATATTGAATGCTTGTTTGTCACCCTCCGTTGCTTTTAAAGTTTTTCATTGTTGGGAAATTGCGTCTGAATATTTTTCCCTCGCTTTTCGCTCCTTTAGATTTAAATTTTCATTCCCAGTAATCGCTTTAGGTCTATCAATCATGAAAAGGAAGTCTTTTTACGCGGGAAGCCAAGTAAATTGACGGTGTAGAAATTTCTTTCTCGTAATAGGTAATGTGCTCATGATGGGCAGGGTTTCCATTAGATCTCATAATGTGCACGCAACTGATGCAAATTTGCTGCCATCTTAATAGTTCCCTGAATTATTTGAATTCAGCTCATTTGGGTTTAGACTCTGCATTTTCAAGATGGATTTTGATAACATATAGCCAAGTACAAAATTTCGGCGTGACAAAACTAGGTTCCTCCATTTTAAATTATTTACCACCATTATGAAATTGGAGTGGGTTAATGGAACTCGAAGCATGATCTGCATCCATCAGATCCTCTCTTTCTCCCTCTTTCTATCCCGCTCTCTTCATCTCTTGCCCTCCCCTACCATTCAAGTTGAATAGGAAGCGTAATGCCATTATATTTTGCTTTTGTCAACAAAGAGCGCTTTTGCTAATTCTGAAATCGATTATTTATTCAGCATCTCTCTTCATTTTAATACTAATGATAAAAGAAGAGCCCGTTATAATTTTAAAGACTTTTAAACATGGGTGCATATCCTCTTTCATCGATACTCTAGTGTTTCAATTTGAGCCCGCTCGTGCTATCCATGGTGATAATGGTCTGTCACCCTTGTGGAGTTGGCTGACTATGAATGTGTGGCGGTTGCGGATACGTATCATCGTGAATGTCACTCTTGCCGTCAATAAACCGTGATTCGCGTCGTCTCCTTGCAATTCCAGGTAATCACGGACCAAATAGCTGCGTAATATAACCATAATTCTGCCAGATTGTAAAATAAAATTAGGCCTCCGCCCCGCATGGACCTCCCTCTGTGTTCAAGACATGCGACTCTTATCTCCACCACCGACTCACCTTGAAACTCACGTGGATGTTGGCTCAAGGTAAAACGGGTGCGCCCTATTGTTTGCCATCCATTCCCTTTACCGAGGCCAGGGAAAATCCTCGTCGCTCATGCCCCAGTCCCTTTGAAAGAAAGACGTCGCTCTCGATGTTTGCTTAAGTTCCGGCATGGAAAGACGACGGTAAGATCCCGATGTGTTCAAGGCCTCTTCCATGTGCTCAGGTGCACTATTCGGATATCGATCGGTTATTCAATTGATGCCGCGGGACGCAATTGATGTTCAACGCTCGCTCGACTGAGCTTGTAAAAGAAGACGAAAAGCATACAGATGTTCATGTATGGCGTTAGAGCACGTGTTCTTGTAGAGCTTAGGTGTCTCGTCTTCATAGGGAGAATCCCTGTCATTCTTTTGAAGTCCATTAGATTCCAACGGCAATGCTCATTAAAAAAATTGTTAGACCAGGTCTAAGGAAGTTAGCCCGCCGGTTATACTAAACCAGATTTCACTTTGTCGTATTCGTGACGCCTGGTGTTAGTCCCAGTTACGTCTTTTTGTAGGTAGTAGAAGCAAGCAAGCAGTGAGTGGATTTACGTTTTAATTTCAAACTTGTCGAGAAACTAAATGTCAACTTTTTGTTTCATTAATTTCCTCACCTAGACCAGGAGTAAGTAAAACCTCCATAGTCTGATTTTAACTTGAAATCCATTAATGCGTCTGCAAGTCTTTTTCTCTAAATCCTGATAACGTTCCCTTCTTACGTCCCAGTTGATAAAGAGCCAGTCAAATAGATCAAATCGTAAGGAGTATTGGAAAGGTGCACCATCAGTTTGCATTGCGCGATAAGGGATGGGGCATGCAATGAACTAATTGACATGACCTGTTGTCTCTCACTCATATTTTATTTTCATCTTTCTTATGGCGTTGACTTTTTCGGTTGATTGTAGTTTTATCCATGAGATGTCCTACAAAAGGACGAGGTGGATTCATTCTGACCCAAATTAATCACTTAAGCTGGGAGTGAAAATACTTTTAAAACGTCATTTTAAATGATCGAATTTTATTTTCCTTATTTACAAGCATTCCATTTGCGTTTCCAGTTGCATAATCAACAGAATTACTGAAAAACAAAAATTAGCATCTGAATACGTATACCTTATGATGTTCTCTCGCTGACCACGCCCTGTCAGACTTGAGGTACTCTCTTCCCCTCCCTCCAAAATTTTGGAATCTGAGCACGCCTATGATTCTATCCTTCGTTGCAACTTTGCCAACGTGTCGTCTATCGAGTATTTTCGTCGGTATTCGACTTTGTGTAGGTATTTTCCGGCCAATTCCAGCCGGCACGTCGCGATTGGTGGATCTCACAGATCTTAGAAAAGCCTACGTCCCCTGGCACGATATTTCCGTTTCGTGCATTCCGCGGAATTCACGTGCCGAACTTTCGTGTGATTTTCATCGGAGTCGCAGGCAGAGGAAAATCTGAAGTGGTTAAGCTCTCGGCGGTTACAACCAAGTCGGGATGCTGTGACGTCACGTCCGGGTGTTGTATCGGCGTCGGCAGGATGTGCGTGCCTTCGGTACACGTCCATTGTTTCGAGGGGAAAGGGTCTATGAAAGAAGAAGAACCCCCGTGTATTCATTTTGGTTCGGAGCCCCTGACGTTAGACGACTGGCGCCTGGGGTGGAAAATAAGGGACACGAATCGTGACGACTGTCTCGTCCCGTACACCCCTCTCTAATCCTAAGGGCAACTCCGTTGTCTCTCTGTGCCACAAGACTACGCAACTCTATTTTTTTCTACCAACCCTACCCCACGCACTCCTATCATTGGGAAGAATTATGATCACGGCTTCTCGGACCCAAAAGAACCCCTCTAGGATTGGACCTCGATTTCTCCGAAATGTGAGGTTCCTGAGGTTTTTAATTATCCGAATGCCAGAGTTAATGCTCAAGCCTGTGCACTCCGCCCGTCCCGATAATTTCCGTTTCTCGGTCTCGTAGCCGCTAATGAAAAGGTGCAACAGTGTTTATCGTAATAAAAAAAGTCGATCTCGACGCATACTTTCTAAACCACATCGGACAAATAGGTGGTTATCGGATGTCGTTCCACCTGGTAAATCACTTGCTACACATGGTGTTACAGCTCAATTGTCAAATCCTTGGCCCAAGTTGATAGTTAATCTCGGTGATTTTTCACCCATAACACTGTCCAGTTGACTGGGATGAACCATAAACTATATTTTGTTGGTTGAAATGGGGTCTCCATCATTTATTTCTTTGGCTTCTTAATCATTTATTTTCTCTACTACTTCATCATCAAATAGGCGATCATGATCTCTAATGGCCGCCTGAGATGGATCACCGCTGCACAATTTCTGGCGGACTAAATGATCGCTGTATTTGATGTATGGATGCTGCATCGAACTTTCTCTTATTTCTAACCACCCTGTGGTGATGCTGGATGCATATTAATTTCTCTAGGAATTGGGACACAAATAATTTAGGGAAAACATCCCATCGACTGGAACAAGTCTGTGAAGGTTTCCATTTGAAGATTAAAACATAAAGCCGTAAGTAGGTATGATTGTTCTCAATTGCATCCCTCCCCTGTTAATGGTGAATCCCTACTCATTAAAAAATATGTCGGCGTTGATGAATGCTCACAACTGCTTTAAACTTTTCTCATAGTCGTTCCATCAACTTGACCCATTTAATGCACTGCAACGCCTTACATGTATAAGAAATTAATCCTCCGACCCCAGCATTGGATGAGGCGTGATGCTCCAGTGAAAATTAAATCCCAGCGTGTATGTACGAGACGTCAATTGATGGATACGCAATGTATCAAAGATGCGTTTTTTTGGGTGCACTAGTGCACGTGATAAATGCGGCGGACGTTCCAACAACGAACTTACGCTTTCACGTGTTTTTTGTGAGTGAGCGTTCGTTGTTGTGCTAATGCCCAACTGGATGAGCCGTAAACGCCGGGCGGTCAAAAACTTCCGGACGCAAAACAATGTGAAACTCCCTCGCCACACTCTTCCCGTCGTTGCATCAACCGTGAAATTAGTTTCTAGCGGAGGAGTGGTGGACGGAGAGGGAATGGGTATATATAGAGGGAGGGAGAGGATAGAAAGGAACCTAACTGTGCCACGAAGTGGGGGATCCACCTAGACGGCCAACTCTACAACGAGTTCCACGAGTCCTCCTCTTCTGAATTGGATATTTTAATTTCCTACTCTCGTTTTCCGTTCATCTCCTCTTCCTCCTCTTCCCCAATAACAGCGTACAGCCGGCCACACTCTCCCCTGCCTTGTGGCCAGGGAGGTGTGTGGCTCGTAGGGTGGCCCAGTCTTCGACTCGTTAATGAATGTGAAAATAGAACATAAAGTATATAAATCGGAAATTTTGCTAACTTACTGCATGGTTATCCATCCAAAATGGCCTTCTACCACATATGGTAAAAGTGACGCACTCATAATTAACTTCAACATGGAGTACAATAAAATCTACGGGCTAACAATTTCCTTCATTAGCATTTTTTCACCAACCCATTCAAAGAAGCTTTGGCTGAAATTGCACTACAATTTACGGTTGAAATCACTCCCACCCGCATATATTGTAAATAATACCTACAAACACTTTTCCTCGTAAAACTTGAAGGTAGGAGACCTTTTATAAATTAATAATTGGGAACCTAGTGGAGAAGGATACTACAATTTTAAGAGGTTGGTTAACGTACGGTTTGATAAATCAAAATCGGCGAATACATTCTTTGCTAGGGGCGACCAATTAAAAATGTACCCCTACTTGTAAAACAGCTTAGGACTGACAGTGTATCTCCCTCCCAGCTCTCTCTCCATTTCGACGTCAAGCGTTAAACAGCGTGGACGTGCGCGGGCTAGAAAAAAAGGCTACCGAGCCGGACTCCGCCACGCTGCATCCACGGAAGCACGGCCCTCGACTCCGGGGCAAGGAATTGTGCCGCTCCATCCTTGACCACCATTGCGTGCCAGCACGCGTGATCTCGGCGGGTCAGTCACGCCGAAGTCGCGGTGCTCCTGTTTGAATTTTTAAAGTGTTTTCCTCTTCTGCTTGACCAATCTTTTTAGCTGCTAGAAAGGTTGACCGTTCAATGGATTCACTTGGCAGGACGAAATTTGTTTTCTTAATATTGATGATTCATGTAATGAAGCTTTCGATGCTGAAGCACAGGAAAAATACTGCTGCCGCTACCAATTGCATTATCATTAAATTTTTGCTTGCTGTGGAATCCAGTACCTAATCGATTGAAAAATATACCAGATCTGAGTTCATGCGATATGTTACGGGAAATGCTTGCTTTGACATCATAGTCTGTGCATTAAAATGCATTGTAAACTTGATTGTCAACAGATATGCGTCCACATTATTTACCGTGTGCATTATTTGCTTCTCTGTATTTATTACTGTAATTTACGTTGGGAATTTTCCTAGTTCCCCATTCGAAAATCGTGAATTTTGTTATTAATATGGGTAAATATTGTAAATGAATTCTTATTTTGGTATTCAGATATTTTTAATACATAATTATGGATATAAAGTTATCTTATGCATGGAAATTTTATTTATCTTATGCATGTAGGTATTTTTGTCAAATTAGTGATGCTCCTCTCGATATGTGGTAATACTCAGGGGCTATCAGCCGATTTTTATTGCTCCATGTGAAATCATTTCATGATATGTTGAATCAATTATCAGATGAATGATTTTGCCAATAGATTTCAAAATAGAAATTTTTCCTGAACAAAACCAATTAAAAGTGAAATCGGAGCACTGGAATTATCAAATATTTTTCTTTCAGTTACCTTTTTTCCATCATGAATTCGTTCTCGCGTATGAGACTCCTGAAGAAGCATCAAATTACGACATTCATTTCCGGGCCGGAAATATATATTATTATGCAAATATTCCCATCGCACACATAAATGTTATGCTGCTGCCCTCCACCGAGGTTATATACAGCGTCACAAAGGGAAGAGGAAGTATAATCTTTCAGGAAAAGGTCCATGTGTTTTTTTTATCAGTTTGTGTCAGGAGGGCGGCGAACAAAACCGACATTTCAACGGTGACATCAGCCGGAAGGTGAACATAAATAAAATCCCCTTCTCTCTCTCCCTTATAACTGCTGCTTGCGGCTGCTCCCTTGGCTGCCGGCCGCGTCCCATCACCCATGTTCGATTACGTATGCATATCGCGGGGAGAGAGGGATCCCTCCCTCTCGCCAGGGGGAGAGTATGCGACGACCCTCACGAATTGGAGGGGGAGGATTATCCACATGCAATTCACACACTATCGCACTCACATACACGTGCACAAGACTTACACACACGCACGCCAACGCAAAGACTCACGCTAGCACTCCTCCGCCCATTCAGTTGGATTGTCACGACGGAAAGACTCGTCTCTCTTGTCTCTCTGTTCTCTCCTCAGCCGAGACAGGTGAGGGAGGGCGACTGCCGCTCTGGTAGAGACGCACAGCGGAGAGTAGAGAGAGGATTCGGTTCGGAAACCACGAGATCAAGAGGGAAGACGTAGGCGAGGAAAATTCAGGACCGCAAGCATGTATATAGGGCGAGAATGTTACAGAGAAAAATGCTCTACATTATTTGTTTCCAATACATAATATATTTTTTCATCAAACCTCTCACTTTTTAGTGATCAATCTAAATATTGGTTGGCAGCAGATAGAGTTCCCCATTCTTCACGTCTTTACGCCTTCATTTTCATATCTTCATAATTCCTTCATCGCACACTTGTTACTGTCTACATTACAATTTGCAATAGCGGTCTTCCTCTGGATTTTTTCCTATTCACATGCCCCTCTAGTATTGCCTTAAGAGTCGCTTGATGTCTCAATAAATGTCCCATAAGCTGGGATCATGTCTTCACGATATGTTTCCAATTTTTTCTTATTTTTTAAAAATAATCATTAATTTAGGAAAAACATTGTTTCAAAGTATGTAAACTTTTTTTCCTAGCTTTTACCTTTTATTTATCCACGTTTAAAGTCTTATTTATATATTCAAACTATTTTTTTCGTATGAAATCCTGAGCGTCTTACAGATTATAACGAATTTGTCGTTACAGCGCCAAACAATTATTTTTTCTTTTGGTCCTCGCTCGCAAAATTCCTCTGCGATATGGAAATGTTTGCACCCAGAGCAGGTTTGAGAAAATATTTTTTGTTGAGAAATTTTGGGAAAGGTATGTCCACCGTCAACTGTTTCATTCTAGAGCTGACGGGGTGGTAGGTCACCGGAGAAATTTCAATTTTCCGGAGAAAGGTCGGGTTGGAAATAAACATGTCGACGTGGGAACGGAAGCTCGTACTGCTTGCTCTCTGTGAGGATGAGTAAGAGTAAAACAATACCATACGTCATACGATACCTTTCTCTCTTTTACATACATCTCTCAACAGAGTAACCTTCTCGGGCCGGGCGCAAGGTGAGGATTTCCCTCAAGAAACGGCCTCCAGCCTTCCTATATTTCAATTCTCTACCCCTTTTTTCTTCCGTTATCTCGGAATAATAAAAAAAATCACCTCCGTCGCCCGTGTCACATACCAATGAACCAACCAACCACCTTCCAGCGACATTTGCTTCCCTTCGCTTTCTCCTCTCCTTTACTACTACCGTATCGACGTGCCAGGCTTTTCGAAAGGGGTTCCCCCTGGAAGCGCCAGGAGAGGAGGGGAAGGGGACATGGGTGGGGACATCTCAAGATTCAAGACCGCGGCGCGGCGGCTTGGTGCCTCCTCGCCGTGCCTTCCGACCGTCCCACCCGTCCCGTCCCTCCTCTTCCCGCGGGAAGTGCTACGCCGACTTCCGGCGATGGAAGACCAGAGACGAGTGGAGAGAGGTTGGGGGAGTGACTCACGAATACTCGGGAGAAGGACATTATGAGCCCCCCACGGGTCGGCGACGGTGTGGGAAGAGATGGAGAGGTGGCGGAGGGAGTTTCCAGGTAGGGCATTGGCCTCTCCGTCTCCCTCCTCTGCATCACTCATTCTCTCCGTTGTGGTTCTCCTCTCTCAGTTGCCCCTCTCCTCAGTCGGTTTGGGCGCGTCCTTGGCCAGGAGGGGAACATAGAAGGCGGTGGGAGTTGATTAATTCGGATGGGCGAAGTGGGGGTGGCGAAACCGAAATATTCCTTTCTCTTATTTTATTCTAGCTCGGAGGTTTTCTTGGCGTATCCTTGAAAACAAACGTATCCTGGTGTGTGTACAAACTTTTCGTCGAGGTATCGATCGAAGATAATATTTCGGCATGATTATAGAGTTGGTATCAAGTATATTTTAATTAGATGGCATTATTTCTTGGGTTACCGCGGAAAGCCGGCGTAATTGCATGAGCTATCTAAGCTCTAAATACGGTTACGTATTTTCCAGGTTCCGACCAGTGTGAGGCGGGCCATCCGACAGTATCCCAGTTGAGTTTTATCTTTGGAAGAATGAATTCTTTCTAGAAGGATCAAAAGCTTTTCATAGAATCAATTGGAATTTTAGCATTCTCAATTGCCTGTTTCACTAGGTTGGTTATGTCAGAGCTAGACAAAATCATATGTAATTCAGGCCAAGAAAAAGTTTTTTCTTCAATTTGAATATGCCTTTTTCAAATTATATTCAGATCCTTTACGGCAAAGCTCTAGATAAAAATATTTACTAATTGGCAATTTCACGGCTATATAGGCCTAATTGGTGAGTTGTATTTTTTAAAAAGGTTTTTTGGAATTCATAGACTTCAGTTGTTCGTATACGTTGAGCTAAATGGTAATTATTATTTTCAAAAAAGACCCCGAGCACAATGTGTCTTTGTCGCCCTTGGTTTCCTTCCCTATGATGTTTCCCATGATATCTCTCCATACCTAATCTCTTGCTTGACGGTTTCTTGAACCTTTTCCGCTGTTCGTAATTTTTTTGGTGTTCCTTTTTGGTTGCTGACGAAAACGTTCGTCATATCGAAAGGTGTGTGTTGTATAATGCGTGTGTATTGAAAGGATGGTTGTGTGTGGGCGTGATATATTTTTTATTATTTCCATATCTCGTGATCAAGCGAAATTTTCCAGGTTTACTCTCTGGATGAGGACCACGAGAGTATTTTGTATACCGTAAGCCCGTCTTCATCCCGTCGCTCCACATCCGAGAGCATCAACGGTAACATATTTTTTACGCACAAGAGCCGTCTCGGAATCAATTTTCGGACCGTTTTCGGGGCTCTTCTCCTTTTCCGTTTCTCTTCATTTTGCACGGTGCGATGTAGAAGTAATAACGGGGTGCATTTTGTTACTTTTATGGTGTGGCGACTGCAATCATCAACTCATAGTGATATTTTTCACTCTATTTAACTAATTATGAATTGAATCTTTCGTAACGCAGCAGAATATAGAGAGAATGAATTAGCTATGAACTGCAGGCTGGAATCAGTGTTTATTTGTACTGAGATCTAAACCCATTTTTCCATTATTTTCCAGAATAAGAAAAGATTTCGAAGGCTCTGAAGAATTCAGAAAGTCTTCGGTTGGAAAAAAAACTAAGTTTTCTTCTGGCATTTCTCACCGTAGTACTTTTATCGCGTGTTTTCAAAGTAAACCAAAATCTATACTTGGCTTTTTGATAAGGTAACCTTCCTCGGCCTTAAATTTCATTCCAATATGAAACAGATTTATATCCTTTAAAGTAACAATTTCATATCAGTAAAAAAATATACACTGATATCGAATCTTTCTTTTGGGAAAAGTGGACGTCCATCTGCAACGTTTTGTGTGTCACAAAATTTGTCCGTATTCCTAGCTGTATTCGGGCTTTATTTATATTTTACGTTACCACATTGGTGCCTCAGAAGAAAAGGCAGGCCGTGGTTGACAAACAACTAGCTCATAATTATGGAAAGCAATCGTGATGAAATTAAATTCTGTTATGAATTCTACAGCCTTCATCTCCGGGGTGCTTTTGGGGTTGAAGTAACATGAATATCCGGGATATTATCATACTTAGTGCGCGCAGGTGCCAAATAGTTTTGCCCACAAACGCCGTAGAGGAGTGAGCGTTCCATTTCATCACAGCGGAGGAGGCCGTGCGTTCCCTCCAATGCTTTCGCTGCTCGCATCTTCCGAGGCGAAAGAGAGAGAGAAAAGGTCGCGGGAGCGTGCCGAAGGCCGGCGAGCAGGCGAGTTAAAAGTGTTTTCACCCGCTCGCGCGCGGCCCGCAATATAGTGATCTGAACAGAAAGTGTAATACAGCTGATGGAAGGACTAAACGAAACGATATGCTTGCGTGAAATAGCGGCGATACTGAGCGATTGACGGTCAACGACGCCCCGTTTAAAATTAGGAAAGCTATATTGCTTTGGCGTAGGTATATGCTTCTTCCTTGCCTCAGGTCCCTCACCTTTGATCTCGCTTCGTATTTGCTTGATTCAAGTTATAAAGATAAAGTAAGCATATTTCGCACCAAAGTACAATGAATTTACTCGCATAATTACGCTCTTTCCTCATGAGGAATATTTCCTCCCTCGCTGCGTTCATCTGAAGACTTTAATCTGTGAATTTTTATTCTGCGCGACGGTGCAATGTTAATGGATATCAAAAAATATTTAAATGCTAGGTCTACAAGTTCGCTGATCTTTTGATTCAAATTTCTCGTTAAGACAAGAAAAATTTCTGTAAATATGTCTGCATGTTTAGTTCCCACCGCGTGGGCTGTTTTTGTAGACGCCAGTTTCGTTCGTGATTTAGTGGGTTTCTTCGTTTTGAAAAAAATTAGTGGTAAATATTTGGCTGGACTTATGTATTCACGTATTTACTGTAACTTGTGGGTGCATACTGCCGAATCTCGAGACATAAAAGGCCGTAATTGGTACTTCTACCGCCGGTGATCGACGAGAGATCCGAAACCGCGTGTTATCGTTTATATCGAGCTTAGTCGGTAACTCTTATTGCTTTCTTGGGCGCAGCACTAGCCTGCAGTCTTCGAGATCCCCGTCCCTCCTCTCTTCCTCCTCCAGAATCTCAGCATCCAGCCTTAATCTCTCTCTCTCTCTTTCTCTGTATCTTGAAGCTCTTCAAAAGGGCAGAGCCTCCCTTTGGACCTTTACAGTGGCGAAAGTGAAGGGGGAGTGGGAAGAGAGTGATAATTTCAAATATAGAATGGAATGCGGTTCCCTTTCGAGAGTGTTCCCCGGCTTGGCAGTGACTATAAATACTTAAACGGGGAAGGAGGGGGTGTGCCTTATCTGAATTCCAGCTAGTTCGAGTGCGTGTTCGGGGAAATTGACCCAATTAGTCCCGGGTCTGCCTTTTCATTTTGTCGTGCCCCGCATCGGACTTCCAGTGTTTATTGGTGAATTTATGCGGTGACCGTTTTGTGTTTAGCTCGTGCTGTGATTTGTGCTCGAGGCTATTTATTATGCGTTTTTAATAACTGTGATCGGTCTGTCCACCACTCCAAGCCCTGAACTCCCTCGCTGTATTTTAGCGCTCCTGCCACAAGGGAACCTCTTTAAGTTATTGTTTTAAATGTGGTACTTAATTTCTGTAGACACTTTCAAGGACGCAGAAACAGCTGGTTTCTATTTATTACGTAACGATTAAGAGCGCATGCGTAGGTATGACGTAAATACCACGTTTAGTGCTATGTGAATGCGTGCTCAGTTTGTTTTCCTCAGTGAAGTGATCAGGTTACTATCACGCATACACATTTGGGGCATCGCTTTCATGTCTGAGGTAGTGCTAAGAGATGGTGTGGATATCACTATTTCAAATAAATAGGTTTACGGCATGAGAAATTACCAGCTGTCACATTGTTTTGCCCTTTTTTGCGTTAGTATCTGCTTCTTCAGCCACGACGACATTTTTACAGCAGCATACAGATGGTAATAAAACATAAGGACAAAATATACGCGGCAACAACGTTCAACTCGTACGAGCTGGATTAATTCACTTCGGCTTCTCATAGATCTTTTTCCACTTTCTTTTATTCTCAGCGCCCACTTTTCTATACGAGCGTAGAATAAAAAAAGTTTTAAGCACTAGTCGTCCCCATAACGTCAGTCTGCCACGTCGGAGTCAGTTTGCTAACCTCGGCGCCCGTTCGCGCAATCGCAGGCAGTTGTCTCGACACTGCGCCCACGGACGTTCTCTACTGTTCCGATGAAGGAGAGAGAGGGTTTCATAAATGCATATTTAGACAGCGCGGGCTGATTCATGCGTTTAATTGAGATCCCCTAGGCCTCTGCACCTCACTCACTCTATCTTTCTCTCTCTCTCTCCATGCGGGCGGACCCACTTGAAACATACCAGTCGGTGGCCACACCTGGCGTGCCGTGCGGCAGAAAATATAGAGAGTGGAGGGGCGCGTTTGCTGGGTGGGAGGAATGAAAGCCTTCCATTGTGCTAGGGGAAAAAATAAAGAACACCCCGAACGGCTGGGTTAGCGGTTCGGTACTTGTTACGTGGAACACCAAAACTTCTCCTCTCATCAATCCTGAGTCAATCATTGGAAGGAAGCCCTTTCTCTCTCACTCACTAACCCTTCCCCATTTCGCCGTCTCCCTTGAAGCCCTTCGCAACGGCCATAACGTACGCCTCGTCGGTTATATTTTTCCTCCATCGCATCGCCGCCGGAGAGAAAATAAAAGCTTTTTTCAGTCGATTCATATATGTTCCTCCTCCTCCCTCCCCTCTCTCGCTTCTTCGCTCACCCTCGTTACCGCATGCACCTCCAGCCGCCTCCTCTCTCGCCCAACTCACTGCATTCATGTCTCCCTCTCTCATTTCTGCCCCCCTCTCCACTTTATCTTCTCTCCAGCCCACTTCCTCGCCTTCGCTTCCTTCCTTTATTTTCATCTCTCCTCTTTCTTCCTCCTCTTTGCATCGTTACGATTCCCCTTCCCCTTAAAACTCCTCTCGCTCCCTCGTGATAGGTACATTTTTTATCATTCTGCCCGCAACGCACCACATTTCCATTGACGGTCGTTCTCTTTTGCTGCCTTTCTTTCTCAACCGAGAAGCATTTTACTTCTGTCACGATATTATTATTATTTTATCTTATATCTCATTGTTGTATTTTGAATATCACAAAGGCACAATGCACGCTCTGAGACAGCGATGGAGTGCGGAGTGAGAAAAGGAGGGTCAAATAAGGGTTTCGGTTCAAGAGACCAGAGGAGGAATTCTTTAAAAAAAAAAATTGCGTGACATCTAATAAAAATTCAACGGTCGTGGACGGCTATAAAATAGGATTGAAGCGTGGTTGGCAAGAAATCGACAATGCACTTATGACCCTTCGCAATGAATAAATATGTTCGCGTTGGTTTGCTTTCAGCTCAGACGGAAGTGGGGTCATTCACACTGAGTTCATTTTCATTCGCGGACGCGCTTACATTTATCGTCATAGTCATCATCGAAAAGGTTTTTATCAAACAATAATGTAATGACTATCATCTTTCATGAGTAATAACATTTTCCACAGTTGCCATTTATGGGAAAATCTTCGCCCGATATATGTAATCCACTGGGAAAATAGCGATCATAGTGGAGCTCTGGTGCTTCTTGAGTAATTGGATTGGTATGAGATTGCTCCACGACATTATTTTATTTAAGGTTTTCAGACAGAATATAAAGTTTCCACGCGCTTGTTATGCTCTTTGTGTCTTGAGAGCTTAAGATTCAAATAAGATGATTATCGAGCTGAGGATCATGCTCATAAATTGGCATGTGTCTTTTCGGATCACCGTTTGTTATTCAACCCAGGATCAAGGTACGCTTAAAACTATGAAATAGAGCCAAGAACAGCGCACAACCAGTTATTCAATCATCTATTGTTGTACATTTTACGCAGCTATTCCCTTAGTATATCCAATGACGCTTTTCGCATGTAGGCTTTTTTATTATTTTGACACTATCACAAGCTACTTTGGATTTCTTTTACCGCCTACTTCAGCTTATAATTTCTCGTCCATTATTTCTTCTTGCTGAAAAGGTTTTGAGTTATTCAGAGGATTAAACGACCGAAAAATTATCCTTATATTTCGTATTGCTGTTTACGTCCCGTCTTTTTATTTCCATTTTATTTTCCCCTTATTCGTTTCAAAATATACAGCTACGAATACCGCTGGCCTCAGCTTTCTTTGACTTAATCCCTTTCCCATATCTCGCTGCACGGCTCCCCTAGCATTAGCCTATCATTTTGCGTCCAATCCTCTTACTTTTTCTTTGATGCATTTTCCCTCTTTCTCTAGTAGTCCATTATAGTTCTTTGGCCTCATCTCAACTCAATATTTCCGGCAATTCTGAGCTTTGGATTTATAATCCCTGTCCGTTCCCGTTATGTCTCGGTTTTTACAGATTACTCCGTTCGTAAAACGGAAGCGTCAGTTCGTGGAAGTAATTCAGGGAGTCGGGGCATCATTGGCAATGCTGAGTGCATTGCCCAAACAGCAGTTATGTATTTGTGGTACAGAGCGGGAAGCACATATCCTTTGGCGGGAGTGACAGCTGATTAAATGGTACTATATGTCTCCTTACCAAATATGCTCGAAACAGTTACGAGAGCGGTAGAATGCTCAAGTCTCCATTTCCTTCCGTCCTCGCCATTATGGCGAATTTACTGGTGGTCTTATTTCCATTATTCAGGGCATCAACTACTGAACCTTTGAATCAAACCGTACGTTGAACATTTTTACGTCTTGTACCTTCTTTCCACTGTGCCAACGGATTCTGGCACCAGTGTTAGATCTTCGGTGGGTGGTCCAGGCAAGGTAGACCCGTTTGTTGAACGTGTATCCTGCTTTATACACATTTCTCAAGTCCACTGATGACATGTTTTGAGTCATTATTGTTTCTGTGTTCACCACGAGGGTTTCAAGCGTTACAGATTAAAAAAAAAAGGTTACGTAGCCAGGTTGGTGAATCACCGATCTGGCAACCCAATCGTTTTCATCCCGCCTTGGATATCGATGCTGTTTCTGTCTTGTGTTTGAGATTATTAGGCGATACGATACATACTTATGGTTTTGAGTTTTTAAAACCCAAGTCAATGGCTATTTACTGTAATTCGTGAGTTGAGACCCATATTAAACCACACACTCCAAAGGGAATAATAATCAAAAGCCTTTTCCGTATACCAGAGAATCTTGAGTTTTTGAGACAGTGGTCAAGAAGGAAGAGCAAGTTTGCCAAACAGAAGAGGAACAGGGAGGAATGGGGTTCAGTGATTTAAAAAATCGTCGTGTTTTCAAGTGTGGATAAGTGACTTTTAAAAAACCGCCCATTTCTTCCGTCCCTTTCCTTGTGTGCTTTTCCATTTATCTCCCATCCACTGTTTGTCTCTAATATTGTTTTTTTCTGCTTTCCCTCTCTCTCCTCTCCCTTCCGGTTCTCTCCTCTCTCTCGTTGCTTTGCCTCTCTATCCTCTCCACCCGCCTTTCCTTCCACCTTCCTTCCCCTCGTATACCTCCACGCATTTTCATCATCCCATTCCGCGCTCGAAGCTTACCCTTGACCCGATGCAGAGGCAGCCGCGCTGGATATCCACGTGGAGCACCCCCACCTCCGTCTTCCACTTACTCTTCTCCCTCCCTCCCCCTTGCGATCCCCATTCCTCCGTCCTGCATCGCCAACGCCTTCCCACCATCCTCATTTCACACACACACATATACGCAGACAAACTCTTCCCGGTTCCCAGCTCCGCCCATTTTTTTCCACAACACAACACTACAGACTCATCCGCGCCTCCCTCGCTTATAAATATGAGATATGCGCCCCCGAATGCAATATGACCCCGGGGCGCATTCGTAGATGTAAGTTGTTTGTGTGTGTGCCTCCATTTTTCTGGTTCTCGCACGCTCTTTCTCCTTACTCATCGTATTCCATCTATTGCGGTCATTTCCGGGCGTTTTTGCTCGTTTCTTTCATTACAATTCTATCTTCTTCACTTGTCCGTCATTCATCAGATTTTCACATATGACTTCATGCGACCCGCGCAATATTATCATATTGGGATATAAGTACATTTTGAGCTTGAATCTCATGGGTTCTTTTTACCACTTCGAGAGATTTCGTGGTAATGAAAAACTAAATGCTTTGGTAGACTTTTATATCCTGTTAAAAGATAAAAATTGTGGGTTTTTTTCATGAACGTATTAGTTATCACCCCTCAGTGGTTTCAACGTGAAGCCTTTTTCCAGGGTGCAACTATTCCGTTCGACCCAATCCATTTATAATGACGGCTCTCCGAAACTGTGAAAATTATTGCGTGAAAACATGGTCGAGTCGTGTGAATTTCGTGTGGAAAAGTAAAAAGTTAACGAAAAATCGATTTTATCAACAATTGGCTGATTACCTGAAAATGCCATTTGTATAACAAAATTATTTGTACTTCATAGAATAACCGTGGAATCATTCAAGTATACTTAGTTTTTTATCAACGCCCAATATCTCAAATTACAAGAAACCATCATATTCAAGCAAATTATCAATTTTAATATTGTAATATTCTCCCTAGGAGTTAGCCAAGAAGACATGGAAGTAAGAATATGGATTTGTTAAGGCATTTTTCTTTCTGTTTTTCCGTCCAGCGCACAGTTGGTGGTCCCTTCCTCTTTTCTTTCCCTAGCGCCGCATCACTGAGTTAGGAATATATTTGTGTTATTAGAAAGTTTTTCTTCGTTTACACGTTGCGCAATGGCCCCCTCTTTCTGCTTGTGTTTTAAAAAAATCCATCTTCCTCCGTGGCTTTGAAAAGGTGATGGCGAAGGAAGGGAGCGGGTTGGCGTGTTTTATTTGGCCGGATATGTTCTCCTCCGCCCGGAGAATTTCGAGCTCGGCATATTTGTCAGCCTATTTCTGGAACCCGTTCCCATATGCGAGGGATGATAGTTCTTTGTTTTGCACTTGAAATTATCGTCACGATCCTGTTCTGTGCTCTTGACCTTGTGATGTAAGTGCGTTTCATGGCTTCCAAGGAGACTGCCTGAATTACGATGCACATGTGGTTGGGTAATATATTTACACAATGTGGCCAGCACACAAATCTCGATAGCGTTTACTACTACTATATGGACTTGAACATTTATTTTTCATCCTTCAACAATAGCTGTTAAGAATAATTGAAGAATAGGTTATATGAATCAATCGTGCATCAGAATGTGATTTTTATCAGGAGTATATTTTAAATTTAGCATTCCATGAGGTTTAACAAACTACGAGGAGAAAATAAAGAAATGAGGATTTTGTTTTGTGTCACCTAACATTCAGAAGCTTTTGATTTACTGTCCGTAAATTGAATACGTAGCTGGATGAATTTACCTTATATTTTGTTTACTTTTGCTTTATTCATCTCACATCGAATTTTAACTTAGGCTTACGGTGTTACCAGAAGGATTTCTCCCACCATCTTTATCCTAAACTTCGGATTTTCCCTGTTGATTTCCTCTCCAAAAATCAATAGGCATTAGCATATAAAAGCTATTTTAAAGCTTTTGCGGCACCTGCAACTACTGATCACGAGTGATTGTGACTTCTGTTTTTGAGAGGCGGTAAACGGCTTTAGCAGCATGCTAGACGAATTAAAGGAGATGAATGTTGCGTAATGTTTTAAAACTCTCGGGAACAACTCTCTCATTAAGAGTTGGCAGTCGATTATTTCTCCCTCTAATGATTATGAATCCAACCGTGGTCTTCTCTCTTCACCCGTGTCCCTTTGCATGGTCGAGTGGCTCTTATCCTCCGCCTACATTGAAGAGTCCCGAGGGAATGAATCCGATGTTGTCGCAAGATAAAACGGCCTCTCTATCTTTTTCTCATGGCAGAATGAAAAGGAGAAAAAAAGCAACCGTGGAGGAGGGAGAATTATGGCTTGAATCATGCAGCTGATCTCCCACACCTCATAGATGCGCTCCGAGGAAGGAGCATCGACTCTTGAATAGGCCGAATTTTTTTCTTGTTCGCTAATCTATGATTTTCCTTCACTAAAACCTTATCCTCATAGCTCTGGCGTTGGTAGATTGTTGGGAAAATGAGTAGTTACCAAATTTGGAATTCTTTCCCAATGATTTATTGCCCCTTCAAATTTTGATACCTCTAGTACCTCTCTTTCTATTGTGCTTTATATGTTTGTGACTATTCGTCAACTCTTTATAGGAATATAACTCTAAGCACACTGATGTGAATTTTATGATTGATTGTTCACGTTCAGGATTAAATATCAGCTATATCTATACGTGGCATAGTTCCTCTGTGAGGTGAATTCCTCATGATATTTCAGTAGGGCACCGGAATGTGGTGTGCTACTTTAGCTACGGTTTTCCTGACGGTCGACCGCGATATAAGAAAAGAAGATAAATATTATTCATTCGAATTTCCGTTAGAATATATTATCCTAGAGCATAAAAGTAAGGAAGGGGAAAAGATATTCCATACATGGATCGACGAGCCCTTGGAATCCAACGGCTAAAGGAATCGTGTGACAAAATTGTAGGATTCAATGTCTCCGTCTAGATTTTCGTTCACAACCTAAGGCATTGATTAATCTAGCATGTTTTGAGCATTAGCGTTTCCATGTGAAAAACAAAATGCTTTTTTCAGTATGAAACATCCATAGGTGTGATTTCATCAACATGATGCTTCGAGACCCGTCGAAATGAGCTTTGGAAGTGGAGATGAAATATTTAATGATCTTCTCATCTTATCCCTTTTTTTACTGTCCCGTGTAATTTTCTAGTAATTCCTGTTTGTTCACATTCGTGTTTTTCTTTTACCATGTTTTTTTTTCTCCGTGTTCTGCAAACACTTGAAGCCATCTCTCGGCGTAAGAGCAGTCGCGTTCTAAGGGGGTGGCAACTCTAAAACCTCTGAATTTACCGCTAGATATGCGACTCATCAAGTAATTTTTTCATAAAATTTAATATTTGGTTTATCTAGGATTTAAATCTATTTTAAATGAAAATTTTATTTACTGCTTATAGTGGCACCTTATTAGACCTTAAATAATTTTCTTCCATTCCAATTAGAAATGGGCCACGTTGGCCTCTTAGATACTAGGGCACTCAAAATTTTCTTGGAATAATTTTACGTAACGGCCAAGTGTCATTTTGCGCGGCATATACTCACTCTATGGATCCTTGAATGCGAAGGGTGAAGAGTGCAAAGATATAGGTCCTCCGCGTTTGTTCATTATGCTAGGACGACAGAAAGAAATTACGCCCCAGCTTGATGGAAAAATGTGGAGGAGACAGAACTGTCGTCCCAGGGTGATCGATAAACGCGCAGTACAACCTGGAAAACCTTTATCTTTACCTACTCTCAATATGAGTCATCCACTCAACGGTGAGCCCGGTCACAATTTTTCGAGCTAAACGAGAGAAAAGAGGTGCGAGTTTATACAAATTCAGTCGTGAGATTGGGCTTACAGAGTATGGGGATGCCGGCGTTCATTCAATACACCAGACTATCATGGCAGGGATGGTTAATCGACACTCTTAATGGCCGGGGGAGCGTGAAGGAAGCGAACGGTACGGGACGCACGGCCGCCTCTCGTACATGTACCTCGTCGTCACGACACCACGGGAGCATTGAGGCGACGGGGAACGCGCGAGAGCAGCAAGCGAGCCACGGATACGTGACGCAACCGCGACGAGAGCTAATGCACACGCTCCGAGGGTGCAAGCGATGAAGGTAAGGCACGAGAACACTTCTATAGCCGCACGGCATATCGAAGGAGATGGATTGGGCGGAGGTGTTCGACCTCCGAAACGGGAAAGGAGCGTTGTTTGTATGCGTTTTTATTGTTTCAGCCCGGTCTCTCGCGTCTGCACTCCCATTCGCCAACTGGGATTGCTTGGGTTCACTCCGTCACGCTCCCCCTCCGACCTTTCAAGAGTTTTCGTAATAGATTCTCCCTCCCTTTTTTTCTCCCCTTGTCGATGGGAAGATTCGAATGTTTCGAGAGCTGTGCGGGAAAATTATTAGGTCGGTTAAAGGTGATTTGTCGATTGAGAGAGTATAATTTCAATTTGGAATCGCTTCGGAACCGTAGAGTTCGTGGATTTTCGCGAAGCAAGCTTGTCAGTCAATCTCCGTTTTACCCTCGTGCATGAGTGACGGGAGCACGGTGCTTCATGTCGAAAGAGTTTGTTCATGTTTTTCGGGCTGGTCCGATCACTTGTCGGTTCGTTCACCTCTGGATTGATTTTGTGTGATCCTCCGGACACGTATCGCAATAAACGTGGTTCAAGTCCTCGTTCATTGCGAAATATAAAAATTCAATTTCGCTAAATGCACAACCGGTAATGAATCGGAGGCAGAAACTGGGTAAGATACCCTACCGTATATGGCACAGCTATCCTCATGATTTATTATATAAATTTACCATGTGTAACTTCATGGAAGTTGAACTGTTCTCAGTACGGAAAGAGGCAATCGCATTTCACTGTAGGCCAAATCGAATCACTGGTGTTTAAGACTCCAATTTTCCACGAGCATTGAAACCATCACGGCCTTTTCTCTCGTTAAACTTTTACACCTCTTTCTATAATCTTACATCTTTTGCATATTTTGATAACTATTCACCTTTTGCATTGCTCATTTTTATATCCCCATCAGTTTTTTTAGTTTTTTATGTACTTTAGGGTGTTTGATCCATCAGCAAGTGCCTATTAACTTTTTGTGTAGTAAATATCTTTTGTTGGTCCCATTTCATAGTTGTTTCAATGCATTAGCAAATCTATTCCATATTATATTCATACACCATATTATTTTTTTCCTGATTTAACTATTTTTGGTGAAAATCATTGGACTTTAATCTTTTGGTGAAAATAGATATTAATATCCTCACAGTGTTGCGTCTTTGACATTTTCTTCTATTTCAATTACTCTGAAAAGCAGTGTTTTTGCGAAAGTTTACCCTTTATATGGAGAAGCTTTCTAGAAAATCCGACGCTCAATTAGTTAACATCCGTGCCCTTGGTGATGAATTGGAGAAGTTAACTCTTCGCAGCGTCTCCGAAGAGACAAATTCGATATAAAATTTATCACTCGCGACGGTTAGGTCGGCGTATCTCGACGACATATTCCATCAACTTATCTTGCACACTTCGAATTTAGTATGCTCGGAAACGTACGATTCGTCGAAACTCGTTTTCCGTACTCGCGTAGACTATTCCGCGTGCTAGGCAAGAAAAATTCCCTTTTTAATGTGGTCGGCTCTTGCATCAAGGAGAGGTCGGGAGGTGTGGGGGAGGAGTGCTCGGCACATGTTACGCTTGATAATCGCATCATGGGGCGAAGGGGTAAGGTTGCTGGAACAAGTTTGGGGAAAACTACTTTCTTTCGTCACGTGAGCAAGACGTCTGGGGTAAAAACACGCCAGATGTAACCGAGGGGTGTGGGAAGGGGGTGTCTAAGCAGTTTGCGGGGCTAGACGGACTGTTTCAGAGTGATTGCCTTCGTCAGCTCCTTGAAAGGCACTCCGGTTCAGGCAAGAGGGATCGAATAAGCTACAGAGGGCACGAGATATTTTTCCCGGAGCAGCTTCTCCACATGGAAGAGTTAGTCCTTTTCTTCCTAAATCCTTGAAGCTGTGGCACAAATTTTCATGTACCGAGGTAGGGAATTCCGGAAAATAATGCGTTGGAAGTTTCCGGAGAAAAATATGTAACCTTTTCCGGGAATCAAGCCACGGACATTACCATTCTGATTCACTGTGCAGACCACTAGAATACGCTATCCAGGGTTCCTAATTCGAGGGGAAATTTTGGAGAATCTTAATGAATTAGCTTAGGTGAGCCATTACGGCCCATTAGGGTTGGCACTTGTATGGCAGAGCCGTGATTCAATGAAGACACTGTCCAACGTAACAAATCATATATACTACCATGACGCGTGATAATCTGACCAATGCAACATGTTTTATCTGGCGCAATAAACGGCAGATAATGCTTGAAAATAGCCAGTGGAGGCCTTATTTTGTGATACTTTCCAAATTTTGGTTCAGGTAAAGGGGAGGAAAGTCTGAATAAATACTGAAGTCGATGTGAAAAGTTTCTTCCATACATCTCCTGTTCCGGTCTTTTAGAAATAAATGCACCTTCACATCACTACCCGGCGCTTAGCTTGCTGATTTCGAAATGTGCTATTTCACGTTTCAAGAAACGGTCGCTCATTTCTGTTTTCACGACTCTTTTGGTCTAAATATCTCAAGACTTCAACATCTTGCAACGTATTTTTTCTCAATAAAACAGTCCTGAATGATGGATTGGCGAAATACGGGGTATTGGGAAAAACGATTCCCATGCGTTCAAATCACCTTACGTAGGGCTTTTCCTCGGCCCAAAGGTTAACGGAGAAATCACTTTCAGTCGGCAACTTTTCTCCACGCTTCCTAATTCACTTGGGTGTATGCGATAGTCGTAAAAAAAGCATCCGTCTTATTTTGTTCCTCCTTCTCGGTTCCAATTGATATACACTCATTCCCAAGGCCCTGAGAGTGAAGTGACGAGGCTCTTTTTCAATCAAAAGGTTTCCTTGTTTGCCGGGCACGAGGCCAGCGGGGGAATGAAAGCGGGCGTAAATGATCGGCGTCCTACGACGATATTCAAGGGGTTAATTGTGGCTCACCTCAAATATTTCAACCTTAATGTCGTCGGGGGGCGTAGGAAGGAAGTTCGGAAATCAATGTGTTGGCTGTTGCTCGTCGTTTGTTTTCGCATGTGTAGGATGAGGCGAATGAATCACACGAAATGAGATAGCGAAGAACTGGCTGACTTCCTTTTACGTTTCTCATTCACTTTTAATGTTTCATCCATGTCTCTCTCTTTCTTGCAATGCCTTTGGCTTTCAGTCTCCTTCGAAAGGCCTTCTCATTTCCTGATTTTCCTCTCGGCCATGTCTTCTCCCCTCTAATCCCTCCTCTGTGGCTTTTTCCTCCCCTTCTTCCACTCCCATATTCTCTTGAGTACCTGTTCAGCCTCTCTGTATATATCTCCCCGCCCCCATCATCCCTTGAATCCCCTCCACTATCGCCTCACTCACTAGCTCATCGTCTAAGATGAACGGAACCGTTAACTCCAGTAAAACCTCACTCGCACACCAGCCGAGTCTATCCTTTCGGTTTGTGTGGGATTGGCTCTAGTGAGAGGAGTGGGATGAGGGTTGGGAAAGGGACGTGGTGGGTTCATTATGCACATTTTGGTCCCGCGTAGGTACTTTGTCCTCACGTCCGAGTAGAATGCTCGGTTGTGTTTGCGTGATGTCCATGCGAATGCTTAGGTACCCCTGCCCGGGCGAATGTCGCGGGACCGCCGAAAATTACAGGCTGGCGGCGCTGAGGGTAAACACGGCGAAGTTTTTTTATTTACTACGGGACGTCGTAATGAGGCTTCCTTTTTTTCTGTGCGTGAGTGCCGTTTCCTATCCGTGTTTCCCAGCGTCGAGGTCGCGAAGTTGCCTTCCCTCTTCGCTTCCCGTTTTCCGTATTCCTTGCACCTGTGGGTTCCTTACTGTTTCGGCAGTTCTGAGATTGGACGTGTGGACCCATCGGGTTGTGATTTCGTGGGGGCCCATATCCGTTATTTTAATAATATTTATTTTTCTGCACAGGGGTTGCAGCAACTGCTGTATTATAAATGAATTAGAATTTCTTTGATCTGTCTTCGGGACCGTGCGTACGTAATACTTGTCTCCGTTAATTATTAATTTTAGTGTTCAGATTAAAACTTTAAAATTTTTCTCGCATGCTTATTAAAGAAAAACATGTTCGTTGCCAAGAGGATAAAGAGATGTTACGAATTCATTGGCTCACCGAATACAGAAACTGTTGTATGAGGAATTGATTTCTTTGGGCTGTCTTCAGAACCGTGCGTTGGCACTACTCGTCGTCGTATTGCTTGTCTCCGTAAATTCTTGATTTTAGTTGGTAAATGGAAATTTTGGTTTGTTAAAATATTTCTTACTTGCTTGTAACGGATAAAACGCGCTCGTCACTAAGATTAAACTATACTGGTGTGGTGCTGCGTTACCATTTTATGGATAGTAAATGTTCAACTGGAAAATGGATTTTTTCAATGTTGTATTTCCTTGCGCAAATTAACTCACTTATTTTTTAATTACCTACTTTAACTCAATTATTTTATTTAGTTGTAAAAACAAGGTCAAATACTAGCTACTGAAATAAATTACTCTGGAAATTTCTGTGACGAAAGTTCAAAAGTCTCAAAGCACTCTCATGCTAGCTTGTCCATCTAAAATGAAGAATTGGAAAATGAAATATTATTCCATTCTTTGTAGCGATGTCCAATAGCTTGAATAAATCGATTCGAAATTTTAGATGGTAATTAACTCCATATTACACCCATAAATTATTTTCCCTTTCGTTCTCTCGCGCTGGCTCATTCACAATCGGTGGTGAGAGTGGGCAATTTACGTGGATCGAACGAAGATAAGCTCGGGCATTATATTTTTTTCAAAATCTTTTTTCCTCAATCTATCGGAAACCGAAGAGGAAATAAAGCGTCGTAGCTTGAGGGAGAAAAAATTCCTTTGAAAACGGAACGAGAGGTGTTCCAACATGTGAGTGAGATGGAGCGTGTTCGGAGGATCCAGCCATATCTACAAAAGGCACTCCCGAAGGCAAAATCCACGTCGCTAAGGCCTCGGGGCCACCAAGAGGGGGGGGGGGGGGGTAGGTGTTGGAGCCGTGGTTGAGTGGCTCGTCTTGATTTTTGAATGCTCTTTGTGCCTCTCGGCGCGGCGCGGGATATTAAGGAGGAGCTGCAGAGAGAAAATAGGAAGAGTTCCCCTTCATCCTCTTCCTTAAGTCCCCGGGGACGTCTTCGCGGCGTGCCTTCCTTTCCCTCTCCTCTCGCTCGCTCGCGTGCTTGCAGCTTCATGGCTCGGACACGCAAATCGTGGATCAGATAAAGTGGGAAATAAAAAAGAAGATCCCAATGGAGGAGAGATGGTCATCGAAAATTTCCATACCTCACATCCTCGCTCTCCCTCCTACTATTCTCCCCTCTCCCTCTCTGTATTCACCCGTTCCATGTGATTTGTCCCTCTGCCCAAGCGATCTCGTTCGTTTCTTTGTGTCTTCTCATTCATTCTCGTCTCAGTGATAGAAAGAGAAAATATTTTTGCAATTCACAATTTCTTTCGAAAAATACACAAAAACAGGAACTTTTCTTGGGTTTCCCACCAGACTAATGGCTTCGTTCGCCAGGCGGAGACGGACCCGGTGGAAAACCCGAGAATAGATCCTGCACATCATTCGCCGGGAAAGTACCAGATCTTACTTCATACACAAAAATGTTTTTTTTCACATTCTTTTCAGTAGACTCCTCTGATATGCTGTCATAAATAGGATTCAACTGTAGGCCTGGCAATTATCTCTTTCAAATGTACTTTACTGCTAGAAAATGATTTTTTTCGACAAAATACGCGTTGTATATGCTGCCCCAGAATACCTCCTTAACCAAATTACTCTCTTTTTCGACCACTAAAAAACATCATTTCCTATAATGTATGTGTCCTCTTGAGTATTTTAATTTGTGCTAATATACACCTGGCAATGCGCCTCGTTCTCGTGGCGTTTTTCTCGCGGGAGAAATAGTCTTTCTCCGTGTAAACGACTCCCTTCCAAAAGCCGAAAAGCAAACAGGAACGAAGAAGCTCATATAACGTTTTTCATACTTTTCCCTCAAACTCAACCTCTTTCGCCCCTTCGTCCACGAGTCCAAACACACTAAGGAGAGAAACGGTACATGTCCTCGGAGCCATTCGCGGCATTTAAGCCTCACTTTTTTTCCTCCCTGCCTGTAAAAATTTCTAATCGCCGTCTTTTAGAGAAGTTTGGAAATCGTTCGTCGATTTCGGGATGTAGGCGAAAAAAAGGTGAAATGGATCCTTTTGCGAATTCCTTAGTACGAAAATGTGAAAAAGAAATATTTTTCCAGTCCACTTTCTCTCGAATGGAAATATACACTTTTGTTTCTATTCTACACATCGACGATATTTGTGGAATTTTAGCTTAACTAAGGGCATAAGTCCTGCCGGCACCTACTCAATTGCAATAATTGTTTTTGCCGCATCATGCATTGTGTTGTGTCGATAATTATCGCTTTTTGTGATCTAATTAATCTTTCATTGGATTACCAAAGGATCTCTTAAAGGTCATTTGTTGACCAGTGAAAACTATATTGTCTAATCTATCCGTCCTTGCCTGTCTGAAATTCAGAAAATGGCGTTTCATGGGAATATCCCAACGCAAATTCCGCAAATTATGAGTAGTATGTAGCTAGTGATAGGCATATAATGTTTTAAAAACCTCTACTGAACTGGAAAAATAAATAGAAAATTCTTCATGATGCATTAATGGTGAAATTTGGGCCAAAAATTTGGAAGGATTAGAACTTCAAGGTTTAGAGCATTAAAATCTCCTTTCAAGCTTGAAGTTATTTCTCCCTTCACTGATGAATTGGCTGTTAAAGATGATGTCCGGTCGTTGTTAGGTTCGGTTTCTGACTTCATTCACGTGGAATCGACAATATACATACATCTTTCTTCCTTCCCCTTAAGGATGAAAGACTTATCTGTTTATGGAAGTCGACACGTCGCCTCGTTAATCATAAAACGTTATGCATTTTTAAACACAAGCTGTGAATGTCGCCTACTTTTTTGGCGAAATAGAGTATCAGGTCGCCGATTATTATTTTTCGAACGCCGAGAGAGACCCAGAAAGCCGTCCGTCAAATTAGAGCAGGCAAAGGCGACTGTCGCTTTCTCCCGGAAAGCAGCAAGAGCAGAGGACAGCCGGTGTCTGCGTCCACCTCTACATAGTCGCGGGAGTCTGCCGAGCGCGAAATCGCATGTTCTCAGCGACTTGGTGCGGTTACTTAATTTAACCTCCCCCGAGAAAAAAAGAACTTCTTATTTCCTCGTCTCCTTTGTCACTGCGATCAAAATCCGTGGTAGTGGAACCGTCAATATCGCGATCGTTGGAACGCGAATAAGCTGCGAGAGTATGCCAGCCCGGCCAAATTTTTCACTTTTTTATGTAAATTGTCCCTGTCTTCTAGTTTAGGACTTATTTCAGTCTTAATTGTATTGATGACGTTGGTCAGCTTTATATATTTGTCACTCGCAGGAGAGGAAAATGAAATTAGGCAGCTATGACACAGAAATATTTCTGAGTGAATGTTAACCCGTTTTTGTGGTTTGATTTCTCTCAACCTTCATAGTATTTGCTTCTTTCAAGAGCTTTTCTCGAGAATCAGAGTCGAAGGCCAACTTGTTTTATACCTTAGCGTATCCAAAATATTCAATAAAGTTATAACTCGTTTTTCTTTGCCCCATCTATAATTGTAAGATTTAATTCTTCATTCTTCACTAGGAACGTTTGGAACAAACTCCGTTGTGGTAGGTGAGTGACCCTTCGGCGTTATTTGTGAGTATACATATCTTAAACAAAAACGCGGCACCCGGAGTCGTTCCTCTCACACCCCCCACCCGGCGGTAACGTTATGGAGGAAAAGTCGTGTAGATGAGGAATTAATGGGGTCGGGATCGGCCTCAGCTATTAATGTGGCCTCCATATTCGGGAAGCGTATAATAACAAGGCGGTTTTTCCGAGCCAACGGTTCTGACCAAGCTGCGGGGGTAAGATTGGGCAGGAGCGGAATATGTGCGCACATTTGCGATGTGCGCAGATGCGAGTACGTGACCAAACGGACGAGGTGATAGGGGAAGAAGGAGAGAGGCTAGTGCATTGGTTTCGCCATGCATATGCGTTGGTCAAAAATTCCAAGTACCTATCGAAAAGCGGGGAACTAAACAGGGGAATTCCATCAGAATTGATTTAACCCCTGGTGTAATTTTTCTGCCAAATACGATGTGCCCCGCTAGAGACTGAACGCTGAGTAAAAGGAAAAACGTAGCAAAAACGTCAGTCTGCCGCACACTATGTTTCAAGGAGAGACAATACAGATTAATATCAAAGCGTTTGCATTGGTCGTATTTCAAGTGAATTTATTCAAGAGAACCATATAAAGAAATTATTTCCTAATACTTGGGGTAGTTTCAAATATTTTCCATGCACCAAGCTTTTGTTTATTACTAAATCATATGCGTAGGTAGGTATCTCAGATTACCTTCTTTTTATTTCTATAAGACAATTTTCCTCATAAACCTCCTTATGATTGTCAATTATTGGTAGAAATTACCTTTCATTTGCAATGTAGGTAATTGGTGATACGAATTGCATCATCGGTAACTAGGTAAAAGATTCCTCATGATCCTACGTTTTTGGTGTCGCGGTCCATTGTAGTTAATTTTACTTCACTACACGGAAAATACTGATCTTATTTTGCTGTGAATGTCTTGATTTCCTCGCTTTGCTATCTTCCGTTAGTTTTCACGAAGGCAAAGTGCAGTTGCAGGTAGTATGAAAATTTTGCTGCAAATGCCTTGGCATTGTACATAATGATATATATCTATATATTTTTCCAAACTATTCTTCTTCTATCAAGATTATAAACAAGCACGGATTATCTGCAATGATAAATAATTACGTGATGGCCATGGAACGGTTTCCTTCCCTGCGGAGTTGCGAATGCAGAATGCTAGGACAGCTGTAGCTGTGAGTTCTCGGACGTTTTGCATAATTGTGTCACGAAACCTCTCCAGCTTACGTTTGGAAACGAGTCGTTTCATTCATCTGACTTTATTGCTTGCGGAAATAAACATCACACTGAAATTTCAAGGTATTAGTTGCATTTTATGTCCATGTTCTTCGGGGCCAGAATGGGAGGAAGTTTAGGCGTGAATGCACAGAAATAACTGGAAGGAAGAACGGAATTTGTCGCGCGGCTAGAGAAAAAGCCTTTTAGCGCTTAATACCTACTCCCGCGATGAAAGACCGACGGCATCAAAAATTACTGGACGGCTTTCCACACCACCACGACAAGGCAGCATGCATATTACTCTTAACGGGTCAGAAGTATCATGCGAGGACAAAAACGGGAATAGAGGGACTAGTCCTCGCTGGTCTCGTCGGCTCCTCCCCACCAACCTTTCTTTACTTTCTACCCAGAGTCATCAACATTTTTTATCGACAGTCGCAGTCGTTTTAAACAGCCGATGGTAAAAAAATTTGGTGAATTATCTGTTTAATGGACCCTGTGCCTCTTGAGAATAAAGAAAGCGATTTTAGTGCGTCATCCCGCCGGAGAAGCAGTGGTTTGGAAAAGTGTCAAAATATTTACAAAATATTTTGACTGCATGTATGCTATGGCGTACGTAATACGGGTGCAGCAGTAATTGTATAAAATTTTACTGTTATCAACATCATTGAGTAGGTTCTTACTTCCTATGTGATTCCTCTTTCATAATTTGTTAACCAACATCCTCAATAGCGTTTTGATCATATTGTACATTTCACATGCTTTGTAGATCTCAGGTATACCTTACCTATTTATTATTGAGTTTTATAAGTCCATTTGGTACTCAAAAAGTTTCAGCTTTGATGACAGACCTAAATTATTCTATAGAGTGAAATAATACTCGTGTTTGTGGGTGGATTTTCGAAATAGAACTTTAAAATGAATAGGAATGAGCTCTGAATTTCATTCATTTAATTTCTTCCATAAATTATGGATTGTCCACTAAATTTTATAAGTATTTCATCCAAAAAATCCTGTGTTTGTCCTGTGAAATCCCTTTAGAATTACCTACGGTGACAAATAATAATATTCAACTTCAATAGGAACTGTTGTTTCCTTCCATCCTCTCAGTATGTAAATGTAGATATTAGATTTCATCCATTTCTACTATGTAAGTGTTCTCTGTCCAAAATACCATTCCACTTCAAAAACACATGCTCATCAAATTCACTCAAAATAATTAAAAAAGTATCATAATGCACATGCAGCTAACTCTCCAGTGGACTTACATATGAGCTCTTAAAATCGCAAAGTGCCGGAGAACTTGGCATCGGATAACGGTAAAGACGGTCAAAACTCGCGAAATCCGCTACAGATAAGCTTTACAGTATCTTTTTAAAGGTTTCCGTTTCCGCCTCAAAGAAATGGACTTTTTTAAGTCCCTACATTTCCCGCCGCATTCTTTCGGCATTTCGCATACCTGCTCTTGTCGCGGGTGCGCATCTGATCTTCCGCCTCCTTTTCTCTCACTCACACGCACTCACGCACATACATTCGCGGATTAATTCCCATCGGCTGGAATGTGGACGGGCGCCGTAGATTCTCCCACCTTTTCAAGTCCAGGGCCCTAAGCATTCGGATGGCATGTGTGTGTGTTGATGGAGTAGCCGACGCCACTGGCCGTGGTTCAAAACCACGAGCTGCAGAATGTACCGATCCAAAGAACGCGAGAAGAGCACAATGATTCCGCGGACGCTTGTCATTATTCAAGTCGCCGCGCAGCTCATCTTAATGGCTGATTTCACAGGCAGGCATTCCTCGCATTAGCTTCTGCCTGTACTTGTGCCATCGCGGGACATTGCTATCCTCTTCTCTCTCCTCTTTCAAGCCTCTTTTTCCTTCTTTATCTTATTCCTTTTTGCTTCATCTTCAGTTGGTTAGTTATTTGAGGGGCGGCGACCGACAACTAAGGCCATTTGCGTCAATGTGTATAGATGGGTAGGTTGGTGTGAATTCCGTTGCTTGGTGAATTGCGGTAGGGTTGAGAGAACTCCGGCGTCAGCATCAGCCAATCAAAGGTGCCAATGGGTCCGCACTTATTCGTTCCATCCGACAGAATGAGAACTGTATGTTTTTCTTAAGGAGTATTGGTGGAGAGAAACCCGGTGTCGGTATTATCTTTAAAGAAAAGTCCACAGTGTATTATCCCACTCCACGGGCTGAGTAGAGTAGACAATTGAAGTGTTCCTAGAATTAAATAGTTAATGGCATCAAAAAGTGGATTAAAATAGGTACATCGTACATATGAGCCGTTGAGAACAAGTATGGCTCGAAAAGAAATCAAAAAGTCACTTTCTGGAAAATGAGGCTTAAAGAAAATTAATTAAAAAAATTAGCTCTAAGAGTTGTTGTCTATTAGAAATAAACCCCGAAGACACACCACTTACGTAGAAAACAGAATGATTCTGCGTGCCTAACAAAAATATGGCAAAAACTGACTTGCATCACGATGAACTTCTTCATTTTTCGGGTTTAACCGCGTTGGTTGCTGTGTTTATGACAACAGTTTGCAGCAGCTGGCAGTAGCTGGCACTACTGCCAGCGTCTTCAGGCCGAAGACCTGAACTGTTGTGTGAAACTTTTGTCATCACCACAGCAACCAACACGGTAGAACCCGAAAAATGAAGAAGTTCATCGTAGACCACCGCGAAAATCTTCGTTCTTACATGACTTACATCACTTTTGCTCTCAATGGCTCATGTATTTCAAATCGGTATTTCACAGAGCAATCTCCACTACCTCTGGGAATCTTACGCATATCTTTGAAATGGCAAGCTAGTGCTTTAGCCTGTAGTGTCAACTCAATGTGTATCTTTTATTTGCTTCGGTAAAATCTTAAATGAGCAAAATTAATGCATGCATGTATCTCTCTCTTCCCTTTGCTCCCTCTTCCACAGATATTCTCCCCTGAATTTCTTTTCTCATACTTCATTGTTTATGTAACCCCCACTCACTCTGTAGTCCTTCCTCTTCAAGCCCCCTCTCATTTCCTTCTGCGTCGCCGCAAACAACCGCTATTCCCATTGGCCGCCACCTACAACCACCCCTCCCGCGTGGGAGAAGTGCGGGTGCCGGCTTGTCCACACGAACAAAACCCTTTTCACGCAACCCTTCCCTCCCCAACCAGTCCTGCCCGTTTCCCTTGTTCTCCCTGCTATGCCTGCTTCTTACCGCGAGCCCTTTGGCCTGTCACCATCCCCTCATTTCTCCCTCCTTCTGCTCCTCATTCGTTCTCCTCAAGGCACGGCCTCTCTTTCGAAGCGGTGCCGTTTCACGGGGGTCACCCGTGCATGTGTGTTTGCGTGGATCTTTGCTTTCCTCGTGTCACCTCTCGCCATATCCTTCCCGGTGATATGTTTGCCAGAGAGGCTCTTTTTCTTGTCGATTCAGACAAGGTTATGCTAAGCATTGCAGTGTCGATAGATGTTTGCAGTTTATACGGTCAATAATAAAAGCTTCGAGAGTGGATGTTTTCTTCTGTTTTTATTTCACAGGCTCGCACTAGCGTGTCTCTTTCGATTTCGTATGCAAACGTGTCTCCGGATGAGTACTGCAGATCGAAATTGGAGTTTCACAATTATTCCAGATTTTTTGTTGATAACCGTCGACGGTATACAAGAAATATACTTAGGATTTGCAAAGATTTGGCGTTCAATCGATAATCTAGCTCAAAATGAACTGTGAGATTTCCAAGGGCGTATGTAAGTGGAGCTTGAGACGTTTTACCATCGTTATATTGTAGTAACACGAAGTGTGTCGACTTGTCGTGTTAATATGACATATATTTTGCAGCGTAGTTATTTAACAAACGCATTAAAGAAGTGACTGACGTTGTTGAATGAACCTCATTTATTTCTTAGATGCATAAGAGGTCAGGTCAAGGCATTAGAATTTATCTTCTTTACAATATAAACAGCCCCCGCAGTCCTTATTAGTGAACGCCATTTGTAAATATGAACTAATACTAGCAGATGAAGCCCGCGATCTTATTTTCGTCAATCATTTCCTTGTGAAACCTATTTTCCTTATTTTCTGTGGCAAGGATTTCTAATGGAACGGACAAAAATTAAGCAACCGAAAAGTAATATTTCCCGCGCAAAATGTAGGTAACTATTAGTCTTCTCTCGGTCCTACCTATCCTATAAATAGAAGTTACGGGTGTTTGTCAAAAAAATAAAAGCATGAATTCCAGAATAGTGCACACAAAATTCGGATAACTGGAAAGCAGTCTATACCGACAAACACAAATTGTAAGTATTCTTGAATGAACTCTGCTAGGTTTCGCCAATTTCTTCTTGAGTACATGAGACTGCTGATTGGCTAAAGAGACAGGACCCCCGTTATGTTCAAACTTTCTTTTACGCGGGAATAAGACGAATCCTCAACGATTTTCACCTGACGACCACTACATATTCTCCCTCTACATATCCCCCTAGTCTTAGCGTCTCATTAACTTATTGAAATGCTTGTTATGCAAGTAAACCCCACTTGGTAGCAATGGGGTTGGTTTTGTATTTCCTTTGTTTTTATTGTTAGAATTTTATTTATTTATTGATAAATATTTCAGCCGGTGTAAAATACATCTGTGCCATTCTTGGTTGCATCGCAAGATAAGTAAAGCCAGGGCCGAAGATAATCAAGCAATAGGTGCGGGTGGTTGGACTGTGAAAGGTTGCCGAGAGAGAAGGAGCGAAGAGGATGGTGGAGGTTCTTGGAAGACCAGAGGGAGTAATCAGTCGGGGTTTAGGGGATGGGTGGGTAGACAGGGGTGAGTTGGCAGTGATTCCACCCTCTGCCCCTCCTCCCTCCCCGAATGACCTCCCGGATGACCCCTCGACCTGCTCACCTTCCCATCCTCTTTTGAGTCTCCCATGTTGTATGCGAGTGCATTGGCTTGCCGCCTTCTTCAGAGGGAACGAGGCTGCGTCCGTCGAGGAATATGTTCTTACGCTCCTCTCCCCGCTTTTGTTCGCATCCCCACGAATCGGGCATACGCCCTAGTCAGAGCTAGCGCGAAGCCGGACAAGTGAGCTGGGTGGTTGGTTGGTCGTGTTTGGAGGTTCTCTCAGATAACTTAACGTTTTCGGGGAATAGGTTTTGCGGGTCAGGCAGGCATCTCCACCTTTTGAGAAGGGTATGGCCCCGGAGGGATGATTAGTGCTGGGTGATGGAGCGATGGTTTTGGGGGAGATGCTATATCCATCTCCAGTGCGATTGTCCATCAAGATCTCCTCCTATTTTTTTTAATATTCCTCATTTCGTAGATAATTAAGCGGGATCCGGGCTGTGCATTAATGCCGCGTTACGTGTCAGAATGGAAATTGGGTGGCGCCTCACGTCCCATCCTCATGTTTTTCCCTCCCTCCCGCCCTTTCTCATTATCGTTCGTCGCTTGCTATGCGGTCCCTTCTGGGGAAGGGTGTCTGCCTATCTCCTTTGAAGGAGCGCGTGAAACCGTGTCATAAGTTCGCGTCTTTGATCGTAAAAAGGCAGGGATTTAGCCGGGAAACGTCTGAACGTTTACCACCCAGCAGCGTTGCTCCACCGCTCATATTTCCTTCAGCGCCACCCGATATCCACCTGCGTGTTCCCCATCCATCCGGAGTTGGGTCCATTCTTTGCATTCGAGGGGTGCGGCTCGAGGAACTGCGCCTCTTCCAAACGAAATAAAGCCGCTGCCCCGAAGGTGAAGGAGCGGTCGCCCTCGATGCCCATTCATCCTCGTTTCCACTTCGCCATGCATCGCGGCAAGGTGTAGGCCAATCCCCATGGAGGTCATCTGTTCAAGTGCAGCGAGGGAATAATATTGGATGTGTATTCTAATTGAATTGATTACCAGGTTATTGGAATAGCCTCTTTTCCAGTAGTTTTTCTTGACTTTTGAAACGGTCGCCAGTGTGACCCCAATTGAATTGTTATAATTAGATATGATAATCTCTCAGTTTGGTCGAGCTAAGTCAGGCTACCGTTAAGATGGCTTTGGGTTTAAATTTGGTTGAAGCCATTCATGAAAGAGAGGTGCAACTAGCAACTCCCAAGTTAAATGATTATCTGGGTACCAGAAATCCGTGAAAAACGAAGGCGCAAGGAAAAGAGCTACAACCCCTTCACGTGTCTTACCAACTTTTTTGTTGGTGTGTCCGTATCAAATTTCAAATTCATTCTCCAAAAATAGTTTGCCAACTTTATTACTGTTTATGCAATTTTGAAAACAGATTTAAGGCTAGGATTTCAATTTGGAACACCAACTGTATATTAAAATCTAACGAGTTAATTAGTTACTTCCGGCTAAAAATCGAAGAAATAAATTTCTGAATCAATGTTTGCTGACTATTTTCCTACAAGAAAAACATAAAGAACAACCATTTTTGGTATCATTTCGGACCACCCGACCAATTTGCTCAGTTTTGCATCCGCCGACACAGCGAAACTTATCGCTAGCATCGTTCTTTGCTTTGGTCATGCGTTCTTAGGTCGTATTGAAACCATATATATATACACCAATGGAAGCGTAAGAAACTGCAGTAGCTCTAATTTGCCAGCTCCAAGTGTTTGGGCGTTTTTCTTGTGGAAGATGGTGTAGTGATGACGAGGTACTTCAAATCGGAGGAGGAGGAGAGAGACGAATTTGCGACTATGTGCCTATAAGGCACCCAGGCGTTATCCGACCGTACTTGCCGGAAACGGAGCGCATGTACGAAGCATGGGAGAACTCTTTTGCGCTATATTGTCTTTCAATTTTACCTTCAGGAAACTCGATGAACGAGCCTCAGTCAATCTCGCGGACGTGCGCATGCATCCATTTCCGGTCACTGATTAGCTTTCGCCCTTTGGAATTTAAAAAAGTTCGAACTCTTACTTTCGGGGCTAGCCAAGCCAGCGAATGCTACTAGAAATGGCTGGGTAACCCGAAGCCTTTCATATAACGATACTACTCTTAGGGTTTCTCTCCCTTCTGAAATGTCCCGTCGAGAGAAAAAATAGCGTAGGAACGGAAACGTATCTCAATTGGATAATAATGAGATCTGTTTCCTCGGTTTCGTTGGAGCCATCCATCCCTTTTTCTTGTGTCACGAGCATGAAACCTTCTCGAGATTATCTCCCGACAGCGTTCTTTTTTGCGTCAGAGGAGACATTTGTTACTCGGGAATGGGTGTTTCCTTTGTGCCTCGACTTTAAGACCGCTTTCCATCGAGGTGTGAATGTAAAAGACACGCCCGCAAGTCGATATGTTTATATTCAATCCGTCTTTCCAAGGTGCTCACTTTCACTGGCGCCCGTGAAAAAAAATACCGCGGGAGTCATATGAAACTAGCTCTCGCGTTATGTTTATTAAGTGGCGGTGGTTTGCTCTTCTTGCCCATGGGAAAGATTCTCCCTCGGCAGTTTTGCTGCGCTACTTCTACTCCCCTCCTCTTTAACTCCGCCCCTCTTACCTACCATATAGCTTGAACTCGCCCGCTTTTGCAAACCTTTGCAGCCTGGCGATCGAATAACGCGTGCAAAGCCAATTTTTTTCTAGCTCTCGCCCCCTCCTTCTCGTCTTCCTCGATCGCAAGGCCGTAAAGGTTGCGAAAGCTTCGTCTTTTTTTCTGATGACCGGTGGTCGTCCTGAGTTTTGCAGATCGCAACTCTTTTATGAGCACATCTTCTCTGGGGAAAGAAGTCTTTCTAAAAGCTTTAATGTGCACCTGCGTTTGCAGTCTATATCCAAAGCTGTTCCGTTGCACTAACATTATCTTTTTAAATAATGATCTTAGCGGTAATTGCTATGCGAGTTATCTGTTTTTCCTGATGTTTTCGTTCATTAATGCTTATACCTCTCGCTGTTCATGATGATATTTTTTTCATGATGTCTAGTACGATTTGCTTGAGTTAGCATGCGTATAGAATTTTTTTTGCTGGCCAATGAATTCCATCAGCTTTTTATGTGCATTTAAAATTAAGATATTATGAAAATTGATTTTGGACAGCTCTGATATTCATCCCGGACTCCGCTTGCATTCTTTTCCCGCACTTTTTCATATTTCATTTTCCTAGGGAGAATCAATCAAAGTGACCTCTTCGTCTGGTAATCAAATATTTTACTGTGAAAACCGATGTAAGAGGCTGGTAACAAGTTTTAATATCGTATTACTCCCGCAAAGCTGAAAATGCTAAGTTCAGAATGAATGGACAGTATATCCATGTATCTCCGTGTGTCCGCGCGGGTATTTCACGTCGATATTTTGCTATCTGTGTCTTGTGCCCATGCATGTTTCACTAGTAAGTCAGATTGTGACGATAGCCAGTGATAGGCAAAGGGCGATTTGTCAGAATTTCAAGGGTGTGATGCAGGTCTAGGCGTGAATGTAAAGCAGCGCAACAGTAAAAAAAATATCGCATATTTTTCGATGACCCACGGCAACGAACAAATTTTGAAATACAAGTGTTGAATGAATAATCGGGCCACACTTGGACATTGGCCGAGCGCGCTCTCGTAACCCTTATGACGAATACGGAAACATCGCGTTCAATCGCTGCGTTTTATCCGTCAGCCGCATCTGGACCCTCCCACATATCGGACACAAGAACAATACTTAATGCATCGCCAAGCTGCCTCCGGGCGGGTTAAAACTCGAAGAATCAGAACTCTTTTATGTTTTTATTCTCTCGTTCCTCCCCCAGTGTGCGCTTTAGTTCCGCACCATTTCCTCGTCGGACATGCTTCGCGTGCTCCGCGCTTACGTCTCCATCTCCCGGTCTCGCTCGCATGGAGGAATCGATGGAGAATTAGGTACAGCAGAACCTCTCATTTATAGACACTCAATGGCCCAGAAGAATATGTCCTTATACAAGAGGTGTCCTTAACTCTTACATGCTCAAGGTGCCGATGCATCGGATTCCTTAGTTCGCCTTTAAATACTCTTCGCAACTCTATATAGGCTAGCATAAAAGTTTTTTTGTTAATTCCTTGTTTATAAAAAATTATATTGCTTTCTCCGGTGTTAATATTTAATATTCAAATGGTATATTAATATAAATCTGTGTAAAAATTTGTATATAATATGTGGTAAAATAAACTGGCAGAACATAAAGAAATATTTAAAATTGTAAAAAAGGGATGATCTTTCTTTGAGTGCTAAAGTAAAATACCGCGGGATTGAAACGGTTAAGTTGGAGGTGAGACCGTATTTAACCGACCGATCGTATTTGACCGAATTTAAGTCTACCTATAAGGTTTTCCTAGTTTTACTGGCAGTTAAAGTCAACGTAAAAGTGCAATGTTGTTGTTTTCTGGCGAATTTGATAAAATTAAAATTCGAACAAATACGGAAATAACACAAATATTGTCAACAGCTTTAAATGTTTTAGTATACCTATATTATGAATTATTAACATGAGATATTTACTAGTAGTACTTCAATTAAAATAAGCCATAATAGTCTGTACTACGTGCCCTAAATGTCTCCGATTCGGCAATAAACATATTTTTTTTTATTTTAGCGTCCTTAAATTGGGGTTTCCTTATGTGAGTGGGTTATTCCGTACGAAATTTCATGCATACATGGGCGAAACAGAGATGCTCGTATGTCAGAGATGTCTTTAATAGGGGTACGCAAGACAAGAGTGTCTATAGGGTAGAGATACCCGTAAGAAATAGATTTCCGTAAGACAGAGGTGTCCGTATGCTGAGGTTTTGCTTTACTCATGACTCCTCTGTCATTTTTCGGGCTGCACTGAGGCCCTTTTGAATGAAATCGGCACAGATCGGTGTAGTTGAGGTGGAGGAAGGGGAGGTTTTTTTCGTTTCAGGGCGAAAAGTATGGGTATTGATTTTAATCCGTCTCGGTTTGTGAAAACAGTTTGGCTAGTTCCACATCACTCCCTCTCTCCTTCTTAAAAATAAAAATACTCGATTTACGGAGCGCTGATAGTTTAGCTGGTCAGATCGCATCTCTCGGCCTTTGGGCGGCGGCGGCGAGTGGTGGGCGGATGGGGGAGGTGTTGGGTGAGTAGGGAGGGGGGAGTGTTAGGAGTATGAGGGAAGGGATAGGAGGAGGAGGAGAGGATAGGGGAGGGAGGGGAAGACGGCAACGACCTCTAGTAGGCACGTCCAGTGCGCGGAGGTGGTCGGCGGAGGAAGGCAGAGGTGGGACGGAGGTGGAGGGGAAAATAGAGGAGGTTGCAAGCAACGACGTCAACTTATATATGTACCCGCGCGCATTCTTATCTCCCCACTCCCCCTGAGCCTCCTCCTTGGACCCCTCACTAAACCAGCGGTCATCCTAATGAGTACATCGGTCTTGCACTCGTCTTAACTCACCCGCCGAGGCTTAAGTGGTTCGGTTCTACTTCCTTCTCTGCTGGGTCCGACCAGAGGTGGGCGCCGCCGATCTCGCTGTCGACTTTCGTAGTCTGAAGTGTTTCTCGTCCGCCCTGAAGTCATCTTCAAATGTTTTCAGCCAAATAAATGTTAGGTCATCAGGCAGTTTTTCCTATTAATTCTCCGACCACGTGGAGTCTTACCTTCGTTTCCTTTGTTCTCTGTTATTATTATAAAAGATGATACAATTACAAGTTGACCCATGGTGAGGCGGTAATTTAAAAATGCATATAAAGGTATTACATAAAACATATTCATAAAAAATAATACTAATAAATGTCATGAATTACAGCTTTGAATCGATTTCTGTCTTTTTGGGAAGCACCTGACGTTATTAGGGAATGGATTGAAAACATTAAAAGTGCATTTTATTTCAACATGAAACCCCTTTAATATTCCTCGCATCTCTTTCCCCTCTTCAAACCGTTTACTACTTACTCCCTCATACCATCTTTCTATTCTTTTCTGCCTTCTCCCAAGCTCACCCAATATTTTCTCCATCACCATTTTCAGCATGTTGGTAATTACTCCTGAGAACGTACTACATGCACTTTGGCTACATCCGAATTAATCCGGTTAGCCTCTTCACGTCCTTCACTATATCTAGCACTCCTTTATTGCTAGCTCTATATTAAACTAAACATAACAACCTATATGGTTCACTGTAGGCTATATTATTACTGTGTTTCCTTAGCTAAATTAGTAATTTCAACTACTATGATTTTCATTTAAAGGCCATTATTTTATTCATTCAGCGAGGAAAAATTACATTAAAGTACCAACAATAATAAATAAATATATTTACTATGCATACTATAGTAATATGTAATCAAAATGGGCATGGCATTGACGCACATGTTCATTCGTAATAGTCTTTCATCAATATTTAATACTTAGAAAGTGATTATTATTCTAATTTTAATTTCCTTAACCGTTGTAAGAAACCTTGTCGTTCAAGCAAGCTATAGATGCGGACATAGACACCCTGGAAATATTCTCACAATCGTCAAATTTTTACGAGCGCGGACCATTTTCATGCTCTGAAAATTACCATTCTAAATCGCTCTGCGTATTTAAAACTTAACGAAATTGGTTGAGTGTTATTGGATGCTGCAAGGAGCAATTTCCGAACTAGGATCAAAGCAATTATGAAACCAATTATCCTAGCAAGTTTGCTAGTAATTATGCGTGACAGCCAGCATTGAGGTCCTGTATCATACCGTACTCCTACGTTATGACGCTAACTAGTACCTATCCTCGAACTTGATAAGGGTCAAATACCATGTGATACAGGCTTAAGACACCTCTGGGTGCATTTTGGACGCTCTACTTCGTCTGTATCATAACTTTTTTCATGCTTTCTCTCTCGTTCCCTCATTTTATTCCCTTCTCTTCCCCTTTTTTCTTCCACTCTTCCTCTCCTCCTCCATTCAGCCGGCCCGCTTTTCACTCTTCATTCTATCTCGTCCCAAGACGAAGGTTGAAATTAAATTCTCTCCCCTTTTGAGGAGGTGCTGACGAAGTGGCGGAGAGGAGTTGTGTGGAAATGAAAATGGCCTGGCATCAAGCGAAGATGAGAGCGTTTTTCTAACAACACTTTAAAGTGGTTGAAAATATAGCTCACAGTTTTGTGAGACCATGATACTACTTTTGATTTATTAGTCTGGAAAGAGGTTACAATTATTGTTTAACTATATTATCGCACCTTCTGTCGGTATCACTGAGCGTTCATTTACACTCTCGCACTTACAATTAGTGAGGAAACAAAATGGCTGAGAATAGAATGTCATGTTTATTTTTCTTTGGCACACATTTTTACTCTATGTGAAATAATTAGTCAGTTTTTATACTCGTATAGACGTAATGCCATGTTCTGTAAGATTTTAGACTATCTAAAACGTATTACTGGATCTTAAAAGGTGACCTTAGTAATAGAAGTTATATTTAAAGGCGGAAAAGTTGAATTAAAACCGCTGAATACCAGGCTTTTCTTGGGAATATAAATTTCCGCCACAAAAGTTTATTGGTTAGATACATTTTTCTTGAGGTTCAGCTTCCCCAATTCTAGAGTCGTTTGCCCCCAAATTCCTATCGCATCCATGTCGAAGAGTTAATTTGCCTAAAAAGGACGATTAGTGTTACTTTCCCCATGAATAGGATATTCTTCAGCGTTTTCATTGGCGCGGGAACGGCCGGCCTTCGCAGCGATGGCATCGTAAATACCCCAAAAAGCTTGTATCCTACGGTTTTATGGCACGGAAGATGTTTTGGTATTTTATGTGCTATTTAGGCGATTAAAAGTTCTCCTTTGATTCGCCTTCTCATGTGCCATCAAATAGCAAGGAAACTTTGTTACCCCTTATAAGGAGCGAACGTTTTTCTTTGTCACACCGTTGCTGTAGCTGCCGGAACTTTTTGTTTGGAGTCATTGATATCGCCACCGTAGAGTGTAAATTTCTCTAGTAAAAGACTACAAGGAAGAAGTATTGATAGTCATCTCAAAGTTTAATTACCGGCAGATTACAATTGTCCAATACCGGTCGATATATTTCAGTAGAATCGTACCTCCTTTCACCCTAGTTGCTCCTCTCACCTCTCTGATCCAGTTCTGTTGAATCTTAGAAAGGCGCAACTTTTTCATCTCCATCTTACTTCCCGAAGCCTCTTATTTTTACGTCTTTCCCTCAGAATGCGTAAAAAAGAAGTCCAAGGCAGAATAATATGTGAACTTCTTAATTAGAAGGATCTTGCGGGGAATCGTTTTCAAATTTTCTCATTTCCCGTGAAAGTTTAAGCAACTAGCCTCGTAGTCATCTTTCATCAACTATCTTCGTCTCATTTGTTAGCCCAAGTGAAAATTTTCTTTGGGTTCTTTTTCATAGTAGTCTACGAAAGGTTTAGAAAATGATTTTCCATTTGAATTCGCCCGATATATTATTTCTTCTGTTTCTAGATTAAATTTTGCATGCGATCACGTCACCTACGTAGTCTAGCCAATTTTTCATAGGCGCTTGGCAAAGGATAATAATTTTCGAGAGAAATCTCGCACAAATTGCATTATAGATATTGAAATATGTGTCTTGTTGTTATAGAAAATCGCTTTCGCCTATTCATGAATGCTTAAAAACGAACTTGATGCTTTCTCCTACTCCAGCGGTTGCTCCCCTTTTATAATAATTTTCTTGGCTCATAATTTACAAATACTTTGAATCCATCTCAAATGACCCTATTAACATGGCGAACGTAAAATATTGCATATGAGAAATCGATAATAATAGTTAATGATGAAGAATTCGAAGCCCTTGGAAAGGAAGTTATTATGACAGCGTAGTTAAATTAGAACTTAGTAGAAATCATTTCAAATTACTCTATTCGCTCCTTGAAAATATTAAAATATGCCCTCTAACTCGGATATAAATTTTTTAAATTTGAAATAAAGGTGAAAGAGATGATGAAGAGGGCTTAGCCTTTGGAAAGTAAGTCATTATTGTAGCCGAGAAATCAGTGAGATTCGTAGCCTCCCCCATGCGCTGTAATTAATCACGGAGGATCATGTTCCCACCGAAACTCGTTGATACGGTCTCGAGCAATCACGCTCACCCCGCTCACTCACTGCCGTCCGTTTTAATTACGGAGATCGCTTCACATCACGGAATTGCAATCCCCAATCGGTGTCGGATTCGATTCTGGGCTCACGTCGGGGAGCAATCACTTGCAGGAAGCGACGGAGAAAGTGTAGTGAGTACTATCTGCGTCCGTACGCATTCCTCCTTGGCTAAACCGCATCATCCTTCATCGCTTCGGCATCATCCTTCATCGCCCGTCCATCCCGAATGTCTGCCATAACCAATGCCGAAGTTTTTAAGAACGAATGTGATATGATACTTTTTAGTCCTGAATTCGAGACAAATGTGGGCCTGGAAGATGTTTAAGCCTTTTAATTTGTCAAAAACAACTTAGTTGCTTTAGAAGACTTAGATATAAATCTAAGACCTAGATATATTTAAATATTTTCGACGATTAAGGACAATTAGACAATTTAGATTTAATTTGTGTGCACATAGAGGCATCTCTGAGCCGTTTTTTTTCAATTCGTGTTAAAATTTGTTACCAGGTAGGGCGTAGTTTCCCTCTCAATTATTTTAAAAGTATAGCAGCAGTCGAGGAAACTGATACCTTTTAGGATACGCAGAATTATTCTTTTGGTCACTGAGTTTCAGTTTATAACTCTGATGTTTTTCCGTTCATCTTTATGGAATTTCACGGTAGTGAAAAAAAAACATTTGGCTGATCCGCACGAATTTCTTTACTCTTGATGCGCCTAAAATACACACTACCTATCTACTTGGCAGATTCTTTTAATTTTTATTTAGTTATTTAGTTATTATATATATATATAAAAGGAAAGGAAATAAATATAAAAGTATAAGCTAGCAACAAGGCGTTGAGGTTGGGGAAGGATAGGAAAGTAAATCAGTGGACACTCACTGGCAGATGATCCATGACGACACCGGTGTCCACTGCTTAGGGGTAGCTTTCAGGCTAAGGACCCTTCTTCAGCTGGAGGAGATTCACTACTCAAATAGTAGGAGAAATATATATATATATATATATATATATATATATATATATATATATATATATATATACAATCATTCGAAAACATGACGCTCAAAGGCGCGAATAAATTCATACATTCATAGGAAATGGAAAGGGATAGGAACACATAAAAGGACGAACGCAGGGTTTAGTGGGGAAGATGAATATGAGTCAAATCCAGACAGAAAAAATTTCAAGAATTGGGAGATCCGGGTTCGTATCCCGGCTAAGGTGAAATTTTTTGTCTGGATTTGACTCATTTTCATCTTCCCCACCAAACCCTGTGTTCGTCCTTTTATGTGTTCCTATCCCTTTCCATTTCCTATGAATGTATGAATATATATATATATATATATATATATATATATATCCTGTCACAATGGGTGACTGCTCATTTTAAACGGCTAGATATTCTGATGTTTATAGGAATCAGCGCAAGGTGGCGCCTTCCTCACCCCCTCTTATAAGTTCCCCAAAACGAGCTCATATCATGCACGTGCTCCTCCAATTAATAAAATTTTAGGTCAGGGGAGAAGGGAGAGAGCTTCTTCCTTTTAAAATTTTTCCCCGCTTTTTTGTGCGCGTTCGCGTCATTCTAATCTTCGCCTTTCTCTCTCTCTCCTACCTCTCGTTTCCTCTCCCTCCACCGTAGCTTCGCCATCAATCAAAACTCTTTGCGTTGTTTCTCTCTCTCTCCTCCTTTCTCTCACGTCCCGCGAAGACAAGTCGTCCATTTTCCCTTCTACCGCCAATCACTGGAAAGATACACCTCTCCCTCTTCTTCATTTTGCCTTCGTTCCGCGGTAATTGGTTTCAAAATTATTAAAGACCCAAAATGTGGGTTGCGTCCCATATAGTTTTTTCTTTATCGTCTGGCGATCCACTTCTTATCCACCTCAAAAGCTTTTGTGCGTGTGTATGTATGTGCGCATTTTTTTTTCTTCTGGTCATCTTCTTGTCTGTTTCTCGTGTTACGGCAGCGTCTCTATACAGGTGTGGCGGCAACAATTTTTTGCGCGCGGAAAAAACCTCTCCACCACCCAACTTGCCAAGAATTTTTCTGGAAGGTAAGTATAATAGTTACATGTAAGAGCTTTAAAGTAAAACACATTACGAAATGAGGTTGTTAATGTGGAAACTGAAACTTTAGTTGACTTCATCCTTTGAGATGACACGAGAATGCGACACTGTGAATAAATCATTTGTCTGAACCAGGGTATGAACCTTCTTTCCTCGAATTCTAGCAGACTGCTTAAATCTAATTACTACTACTTTATCACTCTTTTTCTCTCCCACTGTTAACTTCATACAGGTTCTAATGGAATTAGATGTATTCGCTAGTACCGGGCATACATTACTACCGAATACTCGCATTTGTGCGCAGAGTGCCACATTGCACGAGGTTAAAGCCAGTTTGAAACACATGGGTATTTACCATGGATGAAACTCAGAGCAGTTGAATTTAACAAACATCGTCCGCAGACTCATGAATGTGCAAAATTCACGGCAAAAAAATATTCGCCTGGACTGGGATTCGAATATAAATCTCTTGAATTCACTGTTCGAATCTTTTCGAATTTGACATTTTCTTTTATTTCATTGTGTATAGAGATTTAATAAGATGTTTTTCAATGTTCATTCAAACCCATTCACATGTCTCCCAGCGAGTGAATTCCGCTTAAGTTTCACTACTTTGATTTTCATTTGGTGAAGTAGCAGATGATGATGATGAAATATAGCTTCGCTAAGAGCTCGCGCATGCGCGACCACGCCCCTGTGTGTTCTCTTGTTTTCCCACCACCGCCTTTTTTGCGTTCAATGGCTTCCATTGTTGAGTGAGAGCCCATCAATGCGTGTCCTCCTCGTCGCCAATGGAGGGACTGCCCGCGATGCCGACGGGCTCCGATCACGACGGGCAATGAATTAGGTATCGGACGCGTTAATATATTTCGCTGGTGAGACGCTTTCTTGGAGAGAAACTTTCACGGTTTTTAGTGCCGGAGCATGAACGCATGGAAGTAGACAGTTATAGACTATCTAGGCGGTGGAATCTAGCGCGAGGGGAAAAATCATCGTCTGCTTGATTATACGGTCGCCTTCGAGGTGCTTTTAAGAGTGGTTTTAGTCATTAAGTGATCTCCTAGGTTTTTTATTTATGTCGCAAAATGTTTCAACTTTCAAAATAAAATTATTTCTTCTTCGATCCTCGCACCACAAATTGATCCAACTCAATTATACTTTTTGCTATAGTACGCCACATAGGCTGCTGCACTCGTCTGGTCTATGAGAAAGTTAATTGTTTTCTTATCCTAGTTTTCCTGCCACAGCGTCCGTTGAAAATTAGGCAGCGTAATGTGAAAAGCTTGGAGAAGGTTCAGGTATGAATGAGTCGCACAGCCACGTACATCGTCGCAATTTAATGAGCCCCGTGTTGAGGTTCACGACAGCGCGCATTTTTCTTTACAACTGGCGATTCAATCGGTCATTACCACCTTAAAGGATCCCGGAACCGTATAAAAACACAATCGCCCAATCAAGTGGCCCGATGGCAGCGATGATGATTAATTTCCATCCGGATGTCATTGTCGAGGGCGCAGGGTGTTTAAAGGATGTAACGTCACCTTACCTCCGACAATTGCGAACTCGACCTTGGGCGAGTGACAATCATTATCCTTCGTCGTCTCCTTCCGTTCGCCAACTCCCTTTCCCCACCTAACTGAGCAGTCTCGGCGTCTGTCTCCATCCTTCCGTTGGCATAATAGTCTTCGGGACATGCTACATCCGTTTCTGATGGAATGCATCCTCTGATGGGGTCTCCAACCTCGCAAGCGACGGGATGTGGTCGTATTTTAAAGACGAAGATTGATTTCGTTCTGCTGGTGAACATGCATTTTGGAAGCCTAGTTTCATTTCTTCGACGGTCATAATGTCTTTTTTTCTATTTCTCTGAACGAATATTTTTCCATTGCTTCGGCGAAACCCCCGCAGATCACCATCTGGATTGATGATTTCACATTTGCTGCCTGGAAGCCGATTTTTGCTATTATTTGTGTTTTGATGAACTTTTACTACATTGAATATAGATGTCATAAATATTTTTGAAAAATAAAGTCTTCAAGAACCATCATCGCTAGTTTTTTATTATAATCTCTTCAGTGCGGGGAAATTGACCACTGTAATCATTAATGAAATTTGTTTTAATAAGTGTTTCATACAGTCAATTTGATACTAGAAGAACATTTTCTGCAATATTTATATATTTGGAAGCCCATTTGTAGCGATGTACCATTATTAGAGTGGGATCATTTTCTAAGGCTTGCATTCAAAGCTGACAACATTCATTTAAATGTCAATCTCACGAATGAAAAGCAAATAGCTATATTATATGAACGCGAAAGAACATACAGCGGGTTTAAGCATCGTCCTTTGTCGTAATTCTGCGCAATTCCAAATAAGGACCAAGAAAAAGAAAGCACATATATTTTATTGATCTTGGTGTTAGTTATTTTTTACGGGGGCCGATATCCTTAAATTATTTAGGAAACACTTGCAATACGCCTTCCAGCCATGCATACCCATGATTTTATCATTATATATAATAAGTTAAATTTCCATGCATACAACTTCGTGTGTCGCTGGTTGTAGGAACAAGCGTTCGTGCGTTCACAAACAATTTCGTCAAATCAAAAATTCAGGTTGGCGCGGGGTGATCATAGTCATAATATGAAAGAAAGCCGAATCCGTCAACCAATCATTGAATCCAATACACGACTGAAGTTGGTAGCGTAACGTGGGGTGCATAACGCTGTCATCGCAAGCCACGTGGCGCTCAGGAGAAGAATGGAAAAGATAACACCGACGTTGCACCTGCGTGCGGAGAGAGAGAACGGGACGAGCGAAAGGAATCCGTTCATTCACGGTTTCGTCCGTCGTAATCACGTTTCCCACTAGCACATGACTTGAAAGGGAAAGGAGGCGAGAGGAGCCTGGGTAGTGCATCCGTTCTCAGCCCCGTAAGTGGTTTGTTTCGTTGGTTATTTAGGGAGGCGACCGACAGCTGAGGGATTTTTTGCGCCATGAAGGTAAGCTGGGAGGAATTATAGACCGGGGATTACATGGGAGTGGAGGAGTGGTGGAGGAAAACCCGGCGTCAGCCTATGCACAACCTTAACGGCAAGCGCAAAGGGGTCCATAGTTTTATAGTCACATCCCACGGACAGAGTACTGCATTTTAAGTAACCTCCACGTAGAAAAAAATCATGCAGGTATCGGAATTCGATTTCAAAATCTCCCCCACTGCCGAGATTCGAACCCGGGCCGTTGCGATGGGAAGGCAGTATACGTATTGAAGGCAGAAGAAGCCACCACACTAACCAGATCTCGGAAGTAGTCGGGCGGCGACTGTTTTGGGGGTATGGTTATGCCCTTTTTACAACACCATCGTGCGTAGCAACGTAATCAATCGACTTGCTTCCACCTTTAATTCATGAGTTTCCCTGTTAAATCCTCAACTTCCTTTCCATAGGGCGTGTTTATATTACTCGATTAGCTTTTCTCGGGCGTGAAAACTTGCTCTGGAAGACCCACTGGAAGACCCAGTAACATTGGTTCAAACGACTCAAAAATCTCGTGAATTTACGTATCACTTGACTTCCTAGTTACCGGTGGAGGTTATCTGATTGAGTTCCAAGCTAAACCCCTCATGATTCGATTTGGAAAGATGAAAATCAAACAGCTATACAAATACTATACTGAAGGAGGAATGTCGAAATTTCGTGACCTTTTGTTACTTGGAGAAAGTTTCTAACAGCAAATGACACTCCTCTCTGCTTTTTCACTATAAAGTAGTGTGCTCCACTACATTTTGCTTGCCTTGTTTGATAATTATGGTTCAATTTTTTTCGGATTCCGTATTCACCACCTTGCGATTCTGTCGCTTTCCATGGTGAGTTAGCAGTGTCAGGAATTGCAAATACATTCCAAGTAGTTGAAAATGTTTTACCCAATTTTCCTCTTCCTACGAATGCGCATTTCTAAGTTTTTTGCCCACGATAAATTGGCAGTGTGAACGGAGCATTACCAGTATCTTCCCTCGAATGTTTCCCCATTTGCGGCGCACCGCGATCGTCATTCTGGCTGCTTTTTTCCACAATCCTCCAGGACCACCGCCCTCGACCAACCATTCGCTCCACGGGACGTCCATTTCGGGGCAGTCCTTTCCCCTTCGTTGTGAGACCGACGGAAATGTTCTTTTGAGTGCTTGTATTTTTTCCCTTCACCTCGAAAAGACAACTTTTCTCGCGACAGAAAAGCGCACCAATTTCCAACATCACCGCCTCCCGTGCCAGCGGGTGGCCGTGTCGTAATTTTTTCGATGGACAAAAGTCAGTCCCGTGGTGTTTCATCTATGATTGGTTGTCTCCCGAAAGTTTTGTCCTTGTTCTCGCTCAGTTTTTTGCCCCGAAACCGTTTCTAATGTGAAGGTAATTTGTAGGAGGTTATGATCATTGGTCTTGCTCCTTATTCATGCATCCAATCGGTGAAATTATTTTTCAAGGCTGCATACCACCTAGGTTAGAAAATTGTACTCAACTTACGGTTTTAGTTAGGCACATGGATCTGAAGTTGTGAAATCGACGTTTTCTTAGTCATTTTCATTATGGTTGCTTTCCTCTTGCTGCGGAAATGCTTGTATCTTACGGTGTGTGAGGCAAATTTGCCGTCATGTTAAGAAAAAGCTTTGAATAAAATATTTTTGTGAAAACTTGATGACATTTCTTTAATGCTCTTTTTCTTCTATTACAGGTAAATATCCCGTTTCTCAAGTCGTTGAAGCCTAGTAAGAGAGTAAACGTGAGTACATTCAGTAACCTTTGTCCCCAAAATTTTGAATAAGACATGCCACAAATTATTTTACCTTAGGGAAATATTTTTTCCCTGAGCTAAACTCTGAAAGTTGCTGTTTTAACTCCGCTAATATTCCTTTCTTGGTTTGTTTGACAAGATCGGTTTTATCGAAACACTTTCTTACTGAAACTGAAAATTTGCATACCAGTTCAGCTTTAATGATTTTTGTCACTTGATTTCAAAATAAATAGAGGCGTACATTGACTACATCTACCGCATTTTTGGCGCTATTTGTCAAAAGCACTTGTGCAACACTGCATGAAACGAGTTGGAGCCCTGAAAATCTTTTTTCCGGGTGGCAAAGAAACAGATAACGATAATCATTCCTGTTGGTCGTCCTGAGGTAATTTGTGTCGAACAAAGAACGCGAAAGAAAAACGTTTTTTTCTCCCCCACAAAGATCCGTATCTCCAACTCCTTTCTCCAAAGAGGCGCCAGTTGTGTCCTAACCTTCTCGTTTGTCTGTCTGCCTCAAAACTTCCTTTCAGCCCTCAAAAGCTGAAGAATGGTCGAGGTCGTAACTTACGGAACGGGCCAAAGACCCCCCACCATCACCCGTGCCTTACCTTTATCCCTATTCCATCTCAGCGTATCTCTAAACTCCCTCTTGGTCCGTCTCCCTCTCTCTGTCTCCATCTTTCTGGTCCTTAGAATGGGAATTGAAAGGCGGTGAGGTTCGGGTTTTTCATGGTGGATGGAGTATATGATTCCTATTTATTTGGTCCAGGTTCGTTTCCCGGCTATCTCTGAGATTTTTCAGAGGAATCAGAATCCTAACTAGGGAACAATGAGGAGACCAATTTTAAAACAGCACTCCTCCCTTCGGATGAGAACTAATATCGTGGGCTCCTTGTTTTTTTCGTTCAGGATAGGGAAATGATTAGTTCAAATTTGCCTCCATTCTCCATTCATGATTCCCTAATCAACCATTCTCTGATTCCTTAATGTCGAAAATTATCTCAGTTTTCGGTTTGGGCTTTCAACTCTCGAACGTCAAATGCTTTCGTTTGCAGTCAGGACGCTATGAAGCGTTATCCGTATCCTATGCTGACCTGACCATCAACTGCTAGTAGTGATGTATGATATCCATACCATGAACCCAATGTTGCTTCGTTCTACAGTGAACCCACAAATGCTTCCACCCAATGCTCCGTAAGCGTTCAATCATAGGTTTGAAAATATTCTTTACTTTATGCTTATATAATAACAGCCGGTGCCTCAGTGTTGCTCGATTCACCTCATTAAAATCAAAACAGACTACAAAATTAATTAAGGCTTTTAAGGATTAATAACTACTACTGCTTCTCGAAAAAACTGCATCTCTCACAGGCCACTCTCCTCCCTCCCTCCCTTTCCCTTGGTATCTATTTTCCGACGATGCTTCTCTTTTTGCAGATTTCAGAGGGTGTTCCCTTCTTCGGTGTTCGGGCTTAGGTGTCTTCTTGCTCTAGGAGTTCTATGTTCGGAACCGCCCTCATATTCCGTCCCTTTCCCTTCCCCCCGTTTCCCGTTCCAAGACGATGACGGTACCCTTAAAACCACCCTATTCCTAGAATTGAGGCCCCGTCCTCCCCCGTCGCCTCACCTTTCCTCCCTAAGCCCATCCCCCATCTCTCACAGCAGTCTCCATGTGAACTGGTGGCTTGAGGTTGGGTGTACGGTGCGACGGTCAAGATGCACTCGTCTAAAACCCCGTCAGTTGCCCTCAAAAGGATCGGCGCCAGCAATCTTGGAGGTTTGGCCCTCCCTCCTGTCCTTCTGAAGACCTAAGCCGTCTCTCTCTCTATTCCACAACCAAACTCACTCGCTCCTCCCCGCATCTCCTCAAGCTATGCTTGGTCATACCGACCGGCCCTCTTTGGTCCCTTATGTCCAAAACCCCGTCAATTTTCCTTCCCCATCCGTATCCCTAGTATTTGTTTTCGATATTTAAAAAGCCAATTGCTATACTTGTGGTGAGTGGTGGTGTCAGCCACCACTTACAAACCTTTTTTCTCTCAATGATCTGAAACCTATACAATTCAACACTACCCGCTTCTGAATTGTTACTCCGCAACGTTAAATTTAGCTTTTATTATCTTGGTATTCAATTTAGTAGGCTGCTGATGAGATAGAACATTATATTTTGTAGTATGTGCCCTATCTCCCTCTTCTACACTCGCATATCATCAACAGTGTTGTTGCTGCGAAGCAGATTGTTTTTTCAGGGACTGCTGCCGTTAGGCTAACTTTTGCCCTATGTCATTTATTGCGCCCTTGCCCGTTTTCTATGTAGGGTATTGTTATTTTACATTCAGGCCGTTTGTCTTCCTTGGAGCCTTTTTGGGTGGCCAAGTCCTGGATAATTTTATAAGGGTTCCTTTTGATATTTTGGAAAAAGCCCTCATGCGCTTGTTTTAACGTTTCCCGTATGGGGGTTATTCTTGTTGATTTATATATGTCTTTGTTACTCTTCCATATACTAATTTATTACACTCGCATATAGTTTTTGAAAAAAGTATTTATTTCTTGCATAATGGATGGTATGATGGTTGCTTTCTTTCCAGATACTATTAATCTACTGCCTATTCTTATATTGTTACTTTTTACTAACGCCGGTACATTTAAGTTAAGGTCAAACATCTTTATTTTTACTTGTACGCTTAACGTTAGGTAACTCATGTAATGGCTCACCGTTGCTAAATACATGCATACAAAACACGATATTCAAGGTATTTAGAACGAAACAAATCTTTGCATTATTGTTTCACATACCATCTGAATTTTTTAAATGGCAAAACTATTAGATGGTACAGATAGGGTGGCATTTATAATGCCAAATCGGACCAACTATTGCTCTGATAACCCGTTTTTGGCGATGTTAATCTTGCGTCACTCTCAGTGACATTGGATTAGCGTCGTTCGCGTCAGTTTATTAATCCCGTTAGTTCAGACCTCCATGAATGGGACTTTTGATTGGTAGTTCTCAACCCGCATACTCTCATTTACTTTCTCTTCGTCCATCCTCTCCCATATCTCGTCACGCATGCACCGGTAGTCGCCCGACCGCCCAAGCCATCTCGACGACGCGTGGACTGACCCCGTCACTCAAGAAGACTTAACTCTTGGCGTCATTACGAGCGTGTCATGCACGTCTTATTCTCTCACCCATGTAAGCACCACTCCGGCTAACGGAACACGACATGTTTCCCCTCGTTCCCGTGTGAGAACACTACATTAGGACGTACGTGAATTGCTATGGAGCCAGCTGAAGGGGTTTGGTGTTCTTACTTGCCCGCACAGGAGATTCGCAAAGTTTCGATAATAATCTCTCTTCGTCGGTGAGTTAGCACACCGTTCTTTCCCCTGAGTTAGCTCTAGTGAGAGTTTTCCAGAGATACAATATAGACCATATAGGAATCATATCTTAAAATTTAGGCTGTTGTTATAACCATGAATTATGTATAAGCATGTGGTAATAACATGGCGCAAAAACTGTTTTATGTGATTATTTCTCATTATTTAGCTAAATATACACATGAGTGTTTAACTTGACTTGTTTTTTCACGCCGTAAGCTGAAAACGCCATTACAACGAAAGTTTTTTTTTACTATTTTAGAAAAAGTGATACGATTTTCCAATCATTACATCAAGCAAATGATATGGCTCGCTGTCACGCGCACGGGTGCAAAGTTATACACCAAGGGGAAGAAATTCGCCATGAAAAAGTCACTTGACTTGACCGGGAATTGAACCCGAATCTCCCAATTGCTACACTTGGGAGATGGATTTTTGATTTAACTGGCTAACACACTTGACTGGTAATTGGCAGATCCGGGTCCGAATCCAGGTGAAGTCAAATGTTTTTTGATGGCGAATTTCTTCCCCTTGTGTATAAAAAGTGGTACGGTGAGTAATGAATTCACTCCTCGAAATGATTGAGAAAACATGAAATATTTACATTTCTTCCCATTACATTTCTGACGCGATCTGTGCGTTAGAACTCCTAATTATTTTAATGATGTGTGTACGAAGCGCACAATCGAACATTAAAACGGCTACAATTTTTTTGTAAATATCTCCAATAGTAGTTCGGTAAGTAGCTGATATTATTGTATCATTAGGAATATGAATTTTTATTCTTTATAACGAGCCCGAATCCATTGGATTTCATTGTAAATGATACTTCGCTCAAACTACTATGTTCTGGTGGGTAGACTGTTGGTGGCACGAGGGGGTCATAATAGATTTCTATCTCGGAGACCGGAAGGTTTTACGATTTCCAGTTGTCGATGCGAAATCTGGAATGGGGTTCCACACTTTCGTTCGGGAGGTACCTATGCTGCAAAGTTAGACAGAACTGATTTTTACGTCCCCACTCTTGAAAACGTTAGCATCTGGTGCCTGTAATTTGTAATATTACACCATTTCATGTGCGGTGTTAACAGCCTGTGTGATTTTTCGAATATTATATTTGACGCATGGGTTAAGGTGGTTCATGTCTCCCAGAAGATACCTGGAAAATTGTGCAATATTTCATTTATAATTTTAAGTGGTGTGTTACAAAGAAAACAATGTGTTAGGTAACTTGAAACAACTTTGATTTTTCATCCAAAGAACACGAATGATAATTGAATATTGGAAATTATTCCAGCCATATTTTAAGAAATAGTTCAGCACTGAGAATATGAAATGCACTAGCTTGGAAATCATGACAGCATGAACCTATCACCGTCCTATGAGCACTTCATTGTTCAGATGTATAGGTATTACTTTCAAATGCATTATATTTATATATAACAGGTGAAAATTAGATACAACAAAACCTAAGTCAACTCTTATTACCTTCATAAGACTTATGACATAGATGTTAGCTCACTGGTAAAGTGAACGGATTCAATCACTAATATTGCCACGTGTGTGACTACACTGTATGGCCTAGTCCCCTTTAGTGCGTCAAACTAAATTAAAGCCGGCATGTCATTCGTATTTATGATTCAAGAAGTTGAGAGTAGGTGTATGCTTTAGAAGTTCCCAATCTTATGTTCACTACGCTAGCAAGGTGTCTCTCATTCCATATCGTAATAATTTCCCCAGAAATTACGTCTCCTGTCATGGTTAATCTTTGAGGAGCTGCCGACCGTAAATATTAGTGACTAAATAAAGGGATAACCGTGAAATGTGCCCGTGATTGCGTCACTTTCCTCACCGAGGTTACGCATTCCTTATCCCATTCACTCTTGAAGACATCCAGTAAGATGCCAGGTGAAATCATTATGAGAGAAATTTTCCGTGCGTGAGTGACACGACGCGACGCGGCCACTGCCAGGAACGCTATTCCCCCAAGTGCATGTAGTCATTCTTTCAGTCCACGTCACTTTCATTTTTATCGTGCATGGCTTCGTAATAGGCGTCATGCGGTCAAAAGAAAAATGTTGCCAGGATGAAAGAGCACGTGAGCTGGAGGCTTTACCCAGAGACCGTGAAATTGAAATGCGCAGTCTACAAATCAGGATCGAGTGATACGAACTTCTTGCCGTACACTGATGTGATGCAGTTCAGGACGTGATGTAAACATGAAAGCGGCAGGCCTTGTTTTTGTTCTGTGCTTTAAAGCAACACGAGACAAATTTATTTCATTCAGCATTGGAGAAGATTCGTTCCGGAGTAATTTCAGGAGTAGAAAAAAGATAGGGGACGATGTCAGCGGGTAACTCACCTTTCACACTTCTCTCTGTGCTCGGAAAAAGAAACCCGTCATATACAATGAAACTCTGGTAAGGGTTCTTCACATTTCTTCTTACTCGGCTCCTTTCATGTCAACCTTGAATATTTATTTCACTGACAGTAAGCACCGTACCCTCTGACCTTGTCTTTGGATTGAGACTATGGTGGCGTGCGGTGATGAAATCACGTAGTTTACTTTCTCCGGAGACGTTTGATTTTTCCCTTTCGGCTCTCTCTTTCTTCAGTTCGACCTTTTCTCCGAAATCGAAAATGACTATGAGGGAGAGACTGAGACGTGAATTGTTGGATGTTCCCACAGTCCCTCTCTGTTGGGTCCCGGAAATGACCCGTGACACCGACACTTCTCTCCTGTGGACCTTGAGACGAGAAGTTCTTACGGAGACGAGGCTTGTAGACCGATAATGGTAAACACCGTGAACGATGGTAGAGAGTCGTCGCAATGCCTAAGCTGTCTTTTCTTTTCTCCTTTCGCGATTCCGCCCCGTCAATGAGGTTCTTAAAAAGTCTAAGAAGAAGAAGAGAGGAGGCGTGCACTCTATAGCGGCAGGAAACTCGTAAAAGGCGAACTAAGATTTCGGCTTTCCATCCTCCACCCCCTAACATTCGTGCCCCGCCCAAGACAAATCGTCCCAGCGCCTCTGACGAGACGGCCTTTGTGTATGTGTGAGATTGCTAGGGGACGAGAGAGAGAGAGAGAAAGGGGAAAAGTGTATCTGGAAATGCCGAGTTTCCTCCACCCCATGTCCAGGTCCCCGAGAGAGCTTCTCCGCGTGAGGTATGAGGAGGTGAGGGTGGCCTGGGATTCAGGGAAAATATGTATGGAGTGCACATAGGTGTGGTGCAAGTATATATGTGTGTGCTGCGCGTTTTTGTTCCAAGTCACTGAAAGGAAGAGTGGGAATTTCTTTCCCTCGGTATATTTTTATTCCTTTTTTTACCTTAGGGCGTGGACTATTTTGTCCCATCCTCTTTTCCCGGTGAAGAGGTGGCCGCGGTGGTCCAGGGAGTATATTGTGGAATGGGAGAAGGAGGGAAATGCTTAGAAGAAGACCCACTCAAGGGTGGAATCTCCACACTCCAACAATGCCTCCAAAAGAAAAAAAGGCACTTCACTTTCCCTTCTTTTTCGGTCGTGGAAGAGGGATATGTGTTTGGCCCACCCATCCTTCCCTCTCTATCTCTCATGCATTCTCTTTCTCACTTTCTTTCCCTTATCTCTCCCTCGCATGTTCCTCTTACCTTTAACGATCAAGTGCTTTCCTCTCCGGAGGATGCCAAGACGATCGAGACTGGAAAGAGCTGAACCCCGCGCGTCGTGATCCTTGAACACGCGATTCAAAACATTGGTACGAAAGTAAATATTTCAACCCCTTTAACTCGATTATTCCCCTGTAACGTACAGCGTACGAGAAGTTTTCGAATCTGAAGCGCGGAAGTACGTGACCTTCGGTTCGATAGTTCTTGAAACTAAATGCAACAAGCCTCGTAACCCGCGTTAATGCTTTCTCTTTCAGCCGCAGTAATGTTATTTACGGTTATTTTGAACTTCTGTGAGTTAATATAATCGTGAATAAAGAAAGGGAGTTCCTTCATTGTCCAGGCAAAAGGAAGGTTATTTTCTGCTCTCATGTTTAACTCGTGCAGTTGATTGGTGCTCTCGAAGAAAATGCTTCGCACCGCAACAGTACAAATCCAATAAAGAGTTGATAGCATTTTTTTAATAAGCAGAGGGTATGATAAATACTGAAGTAAAGTTTAACGAAGGTTTTCGCGGCGTTCAGGTTTGCAGTTAGGCAGGTTTCTGGGATTCGTCCGCGTTGTCATTTTGGTGGTGACGTTTCACCTACTATACTGTAGGCGTCCTCAGGCCAGGCTGAAGTTGAGAATGCTTCAAGTCAAGTCAAAATGTGTTTATTTCCACTAGCAGTATGCTAGTGTTCATGAATATTTATATAGTAATTTATCGTTTCTTTATACATATATAAAGGAAGGAACCCGTTATAGGAACAATTTCCTCTTCAGGATTTGTCAAATTTGTTAGTATTAATTTGTTGGTGAGTTTGTAGCAGCGTTTGGTTTTCTGTAACTTTTTCCTCCGGGATGGCTTAAAGGTCCGGCATTCGCCCGTGACGTGAGGGAAACCGGCAAAACCCCACGCAGACCGCCGTGTAGTTTATTTTGATGGATGATGTGCCCGCATTGATGTGCTCCGCTGTTATCCAAGTGTCTTTGGTTGCTGGTTGTATCCGGTCCTTCGAGCTTTTTCTGTAATGTGGATTTTGGTGTTAATATACAGTATGTACAGCAAGGCTTTATATTTATATCTGTATTAGTGGCCAGAGAGGCTGGGTCATTAAGAAGTATTTACAGTGTATTATTAGCCATGTGAGCTTTAAGTCAATGAATTTGGAATTCAGTATTTACATGCCCGTTGTCATTTTTTTAATATTTACATTGTTGTCGTGATTTATCTCTGGGCAATGAATTTATACATGTCGACGGACGAGCTTTAGGGGGAAAAATAACTGGGGTGCCTGATGGGCGCCAGTGGGAGAATTAAAATGTCTTATCAGCTGGGAGAATTAAAATGTCTTGGTTCTCGCGAAGTTCGTTGATCGCTCGTCTCTCTGCTGTGGTGATATTAGGCGTTGGTGGTTTAGCGCCACGGAGAATACGGGTGACTTCGTCTCTTATTTCGTCGGCTGCGAGCTTAGGTAGCTTCCGGATAGCTGCTTCGATTCCGGTGACTATTTCCTCTATCTCTTCGGGGCGATGGCGAAGTTCAGACCCTTGGAGAACTGAAGTTGCTGCATTGTGAACTGGCGGGAAGACACCCCCATTGTACAACATAAATACCGGCCCTTTCGAAGCATTCTCCACTTCAGCCTGGCCTGAGGACGCCTACAGTATAGTATGTGAAACGTCGCCACCAAAATGACAACGCGGACGAATCCCGGAAACATGCTGGACTGAAAATTGAAGTAAAGTGTTAAAAATGTTTAAAGTTGACCATTAATTCTTTTAGGAAATTGTTTAGCAAAATATTGTGGCGAGAACTTGACCGGATAGTACAGTAGGAAGTTCTACCTGTTGATTTAATAACAGTATACAACATTATTTGATGTAACGTGGATATTATATGACACTAATTGTGTTGACAGGTAATTATTTGCGGTGACACTCAGCCCCCCTCTCTCTATCTCTCTGTCTCTTCCTCTCTCTCTCCTCTGATATTTGTGGCATAAATATGTATCTCAATGATTTTCCAAATACACACTTCGAATAGTAGGTAGTTGGTTCATGCGCCTCATGAGAACTCCGAGGCTTAACATGCTGACGTTTCTTTGAGAGGCGATTTAGTGACCATTAACCGACCTTTAGTTACCGCTTACAATTAGAGGAAAAGTACTAGGGGTGGGGAAGCGTAAGGGAGGGGTAAGGAGCCAGTGCTATAAAAATAGAACCCTACTCCTCCAAGGGATTCGTTGGTTCCCTTCTCTCCCACGCTCATTTATTTCAGTGTTATGTGTAGTATGCGCGCGCGAGTGTGTTAGGGTCCGTTTCCGTCTTTCCTTTTACTTTTTTCAAGGTCTCTTGTCCATAACCTTTATTTCTCCCACTCCCAAATGGTGAAAGTATTTTATTTTTACTCACCATTCTTCCTCAGAGGACCCGCAGCTCCTCTGTGGAGGCCAAGAGGTACTTTCGGGCGTCTTCCGCTATTTATTGCGGTCCACTCGAGTACATTGCGTCTTCGACAAGACTTTTTCTCACGCAATCGCCTTCGTTTTTTTCCACTTGGTGGAGGATGTGTTGTTCCTCGTCCCTGTTGAGGAGCGGGGAGGGATGGAGAAGCAAGGAGCGGACGGGGAAGAGAGAGTGAAAGGGATACCGGAGGCATAAGGGGTTTGACGCCCTCAAAACACACAAAGCACTCATGGAGGGTGGGCATATAGCTAATTCCCATTGACGATCGCACTCTAATGCGCGTTCGTGGTTTCCCAGGACTGCTTAAATAGTGGGAGCGCTCACTCGAGGGTCCTCGACTAGGTTTAAGTTTTCCCATTTATGCCTATAGCGCGGCATGTAGAACGTTAGTTTTTTTATCTTCCTTCGTGACGCTGTGACACTGAGATGCGACTTACCCCTCTTATTATTTTACGTTTCAGCTCCCAAACATAAGCTGGATTGCAAACGAAATGTGTGGACTTGGAGAAACTATCAACAAAATAATTTGTTCTTTGCTCCATATTATTTAATTTTTTCGCAGATTTCCAATCACTCGAAAAGTTCATTTCTTTTTTAGCAAAGAACTTTTGTAAAGTAACGAATGGCCTGATTGCATTCCCGCATATTCCCGAGCGAAGACTTTTTTATATTTTTTAGATAATCCCTGTAAAACATTTAGTCGACTTTATAAATTCAGTTGAATCGGATGCTTTAAATTTTTCTTTTTGAAAATTTATTTAGAAAAAAAAGGACTAGTTGCTTAATGAATGTGCCATGAAATCACATATTTTTCAACTGAAGACATTATTTGGGTTTTTGAAAACAATCTTACTAGGTTTTCGGTGCCGTCCATGACGTAATCCGTTAAAATAGGGACATAGTTGTGCTTGGAAAGTTAGCCAATCCTATTCATACCTATTTATCTCCTCTGAAATCTTTCTACTAGAAATTTTCCACCCCTAAAGCGTTGTATTAATGTTATTGATAAATTGCACGTAATAATTACTAAACAGCCTCAATTGATAATAAAACTTTGAGATCGGAATATTATATTCAAAACCTGAGTGGTTATTTTTGACTGTCCATGATCATGTATCCCTCAAAGCGTAAGAAAAACTGGGTGAATCTATTGTACCTCAAAAGATTTTTTTTCGGTGGCCCAATGGATAAAAAATGATCGCCGTGGCTTTACTTCCTGGTACCGGGGAGGAGAGTTCTAGTTTAAGTTCTACTCTTTCTAATGCCCCATTCAATAATTCACAAAATGTCAGCCGGACTCTAATCTGGATTGCTTGGGTCAATGATAGGATATCGTCCGTGGCCTCGACCACGCCCTCTTCGCATCTCCACCTTTCCGCCGCATTATTTATAGACTTCCGAAAATTCGCTTTTGAATTCCTCGGCTTATGCAATATGCATCGGTGAGATGTTGATGTCACAGCCTTGCGGCCCTATTTAATTTATGACTTCTTCATTGCACGCACGTATATATTCTGACCGCGAAAAGAAAATATTTTACCGCCGATTAATTTACTGCTGGTTGATTATTTCGAAATCATCACCTTCACACCATCGTGCTTCATTGTGCAAAGGCGTATCCAGAATTAGCTCTGGTTTCTCCAGTTCATGCGGTAATATTATTGCTTGCATGAAAAAAGTTTATACGATTTATCAAACATGATGTTTCTACTTGGTAGTATGTCTACTAGTATATATTCCGCGCATAAAGAGGCCATTCTCTCATGTGTTACAATTACGGTATGTGAGCGAGTTATATTGAGCCCAGGTGCGTCACGTGTAGTTGAAAGTGAAGTGACTTGGTACCAAAATACATATTACATTTTGGCTATTCCATCCTTGAGTCGCCCCTGGGACCGATTATTTATCAGAAGAAATTCCGTTTATTTATAACGAAAAATCTGTGCTTGCTACAACGTACGTCAACTACTCGTTTCGACGCTCTGCGTCATATTCTAGCGAACGCAGAGTGAAACAAAAAATAAGCTGTGGGCAGTGCTATTTATATTTTCATAGTCCATTCTTCTCCCTCAAACCCAACTGCTGGCAGCATGAAGACAAGGAGGGGACGAATTTCGTGGTATCAGGTTGGATTTTGCGGGACCACTGTCCCTCCTTGTTACCACCGCTCCAGATTTCTTTGAAGGAAGGGGGATTTTTGTAAAATAGTATTCGGAGGCGCTTCCGAACGGTTGGTTTTTGGAATTGATTTTATTGCCTCCCCCCGGAGTCAGTCGCTTTCGTTTTGCGGGCACTCCCCCGTACAACCCTCGCTTGGATAGGCACGCAATGCACTTCTGTGGAGCGATTGCGTGTGTGAGTGTGGCCGCAGAACGAAGCAAAAACAAGAACTTGCTCAGGTTTTCGCCGACGCCTGCAAGGGGGATCCAATTTGCGGGTTCCCAGCTCGCATTACGGGGAAAACCACAGGACGTTTTACAGCCTCTTAAGAGTTTCGTCTCGCCACATTTTCGACTTCGGTTCCGTGAATGTGAAATCTTGAGCGTTTGGTTTGGACATTCGTTTTTCAGAATCAGTAAGCCAGGTTAAATTAGCTATGTGGCGTGCTGAAAATTAAGATTCAGATTTATTTTTAATCCTCACCTTTGAAATTAGGAACAGATGTCAGAAGATTGTAGATCAAACTTATTTCCAAATTTCCCGTTTTCAGCACAGATGGCAGTGATTGTTTTAGATACCTTAATTAATTAAATTATCTATGCAGGTTAGCTAACTATACGAATTTCCTTCCTTTTGTATTTGAATGTTCTTGGGCACAATAAATTTTAAGAAAGGTAAATTTAGACAATTTTATTAGACACATTACACCTTAATATCCTTCGATTATGGATAGTTTACTTGCAAAATGTTCTCCTCTTGCACTCACAGTATGTCCAGAAAGTAGTTTTTTCTCGCCTTTCTTTGTTGAAATAATTATTTCCTGCCCTAATATTTTTCGAAGAAAGTGAATTCATAGGAACGAATAAGTAGCTTATTTGGGTATTTTTATAATGATAAAATAGGAATTATGGATGACGCGAAGGCGGCAAAACAAGGAGCTGAAAAGAGACTTAGTGCGGCGCTTATTCTTAGGCTCGGCTTCATAATCCCTGGTTAAATATATTTTAGATATGAAAACCGATGCTAATTCGTACTCCCATCGATAAAGCTTACGTTAAGCAACAGCCAGTCTGATATTATGCACAAAACCCAAACTTCAAGATAAGGTTAATGCTACGTCATCTTTCGGTTAACGCTAATCAGACATTATATAACCGGGCAGGAGGAGGAATGTTTTAGGAAAATTAAATTTACCTGAATTTGGACAAATTAAGGTAGGGAATGACCGGAGATCTTCTAATCATTCGGTTCCACACCAAGTAAGAGAAAATATCAATGGGAAGAAAACGTTTGAGAATAATCGTCTGCTGTCGGGGATTTTACTGGCAAGACTACCCAAGGACCCTCCATTAATTTGGTGCAATGCACGTGATGGTGAATGAAATGATAAAAAATGGCTACCCACTCGTGAATCCTCCCAAAGCGAATACTCGGAAATAAATAAGGTATGAATGATAATACAGGAACGATCAATGAGCCCAGACAAGGGTGTAGATGAGCGGTGTGTTCACGGGCTTTCCACCAGGTTAGGTAATGGACTGCCGACGTTTCAATACCTAACACCGCCATCTTCATCTTGGATGTGCCTGATGACGTTAGGTGAGTCAGGCATCGAAACGCTGCAGGCAGCCCATTCTCTATTACCTGACCTGGTGGAAAACCCTTGAGGACTTCATTCATATCGTAAGCTGGGGAAAACTGAGTCTTTACGGGATATATTGGCCTCCGTTTCTGAGTTTATTAACGTCCCTGGAGAAAATAGAAGCTCCTTCATCTTTTATTTTCATACATTTCGTCTGAGACCGAAGTGGGGGACGGTTTTTGGGCATATCGTTTTCATGATGTTTCCCTTTTTCACTTTCCCGCCTCGAATTTTTGGCCTCCTCCACGTCCCCCCCCCACCCCCTGTGGCCACTTAGCACCTCTTCTTCATCCCGAAGATGGCCGACAGGGAGAGCGGCGACCTGAGATGGAACCGCTCGTCCATCCCTTTCCCGTCCAGTATTACTCCTAAGTTCCTCGTCCCACCTCGCACTCACGCTCCCTTCCTCCCCGAAGTGGGAGAATTGGGAAGGTCAACCCTGGCCCGGGGGCCCCTCCTCATCTCTGTATCCTTCCTTTTTTCCCCTTGGCTCGTTTTGGAAGACGAGAGACGAAGCCTTCTCAGAGAATGCCTCCGCTACATGCACGACCCTAACCTTGTGTGTGTGAGAGGGGTTGTTGGCGTGACCTACCCTCTCCTGCCATCTCCTTGGTTTTACCCTCTCACACTCTTCGGGAAAAACAGCGCAAAAATAATTTTTCTCTCTCCCGAGAACCCTATCTGGATGCGGAGACACCCCTGCTTTTCTCGAACCTTCCCTAGACCAGGCCAGATCGTGGCCAGTTTTGACCTTTTTCTCCCACAACTTTCTCATCCCACTGAGTTGGCAAATGTTCATTTGCGTTGTTTTGTGCCACTCACCTAATCTCCTATGTTTTAATCAGTCGATATGTGCGCTATTTATTTTACCATCATCATTTCTGGTGCCCCCTTTTTGGTTGCCAGTTTTGTAAGAGGAAATTCGATTTAAAAAATGTAATTGAATTACAGGATAGACATTTAAGATTTACTTTTGAACAAGCAGTCTAGGTGAAACAAGGCTTGCTGGTACTTATGAAACAAAATTACTTCATGAAATGTAAATTGCCTTTCATCATTATTGAATGATTAATAATTAGTATAAGGCTGTAAATTTTGTATGAGAAAACTTTTAAGAAACATTTCAATTTTTGTATCTAACGGATAATATCTTGATTCACAGAAACCCGATATCTATTAGGTAACGTTCATTCACTTTCCTGTTGTATGACCCGATGCCCTGAAGTCTTATGTCTGAAATGAATGCTATACAACGTTTTACATTGGTGTTCATTCCATTGTGGAGGAAGAGGTATGCATATTTTAATCCCTCGGTCACGCCTTTTTCTTGTCCATCTTGAAAGTGACTGAAAGATAATTGGACGCGAAATTTCCGGAGGGCTTGTAAGCTTCACACTTAAATGGATACACTTTAATGTGTCTGGAAGGTCCCCATCATTGTGACCCTCTGAAACACATTACATACATCTCAACGTAAGAACAATTGAAAATCCCAATTAAGTTTTTTTTTATTTTAGAATTTTAGCGTTCGTCATCTTCTGTTGATTTCCGCCATTTCAGCCGGAAACAACCATGTTTAGAACCGAATAATAATTGTAGATATTAAATTGAAATAAATAATCCTTGGCCTTGTATACGAACTTAGTCTAACCAACATCAATTTTACGAATGCTCTTATAGTTTTTTTTAGTGTTCGGGAAAAAATTTGTCACAGAAGCATAAAAAACATATTTAAGAGTTTTTCTGATCAAATATTAATGACTCGAAAAGTATGTTGCTGTAGCTCAAAAATAATAAAATCTAGTACAGTTTTTTTCTATTTTCATTGATGGAATTTTCGTATTATATTTATTTAGTCAACCCTTTATGTACCGTTAGTATATAAAGAGTTTACTTAGTTCAGCCGAAATTGAAGGGTTGAGCAGCGTTTTTGCTTGAAGTTCATCTTGCACATACGAAAAGAGGGACTTGGAAAACTTGATTAAGCTATTAGCAAAGATTCAGTCGGTTTAAAGTACGTTGAAGTACTTACTAGTAGTAGAACAGAACAATTATGCATTTATTAACGGTATATATGTTGCGCTCTAGAATTCTCAGGATGCCAAGCCATCCTTTGCTTCTTACTCCCAAGATACTATTATAATCATAAAGGGGGGATGGGAGTGAGATGAGAATTCTTTACGAGGGCCTCGAAACAGAAGTGGTGGTGCTTTTTTGTCCATCTCCCTCGCCGAAACCTTGGCGGGCAAGGGAAGAAGACGATGGTTTTCTTACCTCCCGCCGGCAAGCGCGGTCTTCTCCTACGGTCGGGTCCACCTTTAATGGCTTTTAAGGTGTCCCACGGTGACGGACGAGATTAAGGAGGTTCATGGCGAGCCGTGAGAATGGAAGAAGAAGATAAAAATCCCAGGGGGTAGCTTTTTGACTTAGGAGGAAGGGCCAAGTTTGGTACGAAGATGTGAGTGGCGTGCGGATTTCCAAGAATACCATGTAAGACTTGCACCAGGTTCTTGACCACGCGCATAATAAGAAAAGGTATGTTGCAAATTGGAAAGAGGGTGGATGCGGCAACTTCAGAGGAACGGGTTTACGTCCTTCAAGTGCAATGGGAGGGTTTTCAAAATACTTTCAAACAGTTAACATAATACACGTGCCCTTCTGACTTCCGAAAAAGGTATCCCAGCGGGTCCGTGCTCCTCTTTTTGCCTTATCCAATCGCGCAACGTTTGGGGTGAATCTTCGCAGTCATCATGAGCGTCTTTCTTACAGCTCGGAGATTCATTTCAGCCGATCTTTTAATATTTCTTTTTTCTCGCAGTTACCGAAGCTTTGTTGGTGTTGTTATGTGAAATTGGTGTCATTTACTCCTCACTTTCATGGTTTATCTCACGTAATGGAAATTCGGAGAAGACGAAGCAGATATTTTATTAATTAACCTTGACACAAACGTGAAATTGAATGGATAATTAAGATTTTCTGAAATTAACAGAATTGAGGGCTTCAATTAGTATTAGTGGGTAGTAGGCGTGGTAAAATCATAAAATCAGTTGAGCTATGACCTAAATGTGAGTTATTGGTGTATTAAATCAACTGCCACTGACTCAAACACCATTTAAGGTGTTAGATTATCATGCAGAATTAAGAAAACGTGATTAAGTTAAAAAAAACTTCTGCATATTCATGAGTTACACATGACCTGAGATCCGTGGCACTTGAAGTTTCTGCTCCGATGAATGTATTATAGGGAATACAAGGCACGAGATTTGAGGTAGGTACCTTTACCGAACGAAAATGTTATACATGGGGATCGCTTGAACTTATCATGAACATTAGCTAATGAGACCCTTTACAGCCGAAACATGCATGTCTCCGAGATAATTGTCATGTTTTCGTGCCAAATTGATATGCCTAATTTGCATCGCTGCCATCATTCAAACTGATTGGAAATATACCTATGCCTGTCCGTTTCCCCAAAAATAAACCCATTCCCTTAGAAAGGAGCGGAAGGCAATGTAAGTTCTCTAAGGGATGCCTAGGAGACGAATATTGTTGCTCTTATGGTTGAGACGGGAAGAGAGGGAGGGTGAGGAGGGAAGGGGGTCAAGATGGAGGTAGAAAGAGGCCAGGGATTTGAGTAAAAAGGGGCGGACAGGAATTCCTTCCCCGAAATAGGAGGGATGAGACTAATGTGTGGCTACCACTGCCGACCTAGTCAAGGACCAATAATTCCGAGATCTTGAACGTAATGTATTACGTAATGAATCTTGGATGCATGATGCATTCATCTGTATACCATACTGATATTTTTCATGCACATCTTTTAACTACCAAAAGTATTGTCTAGGGCTTACATGATGAGATGGTGTATTTATATTTTCTGCGATCCCGATCCTCTCGTATTCGATTCATTTCATCACAGGCAGAGAATGAGATTAGGATTTTCAAGGCTTTTCATTCCAAATTTCACTTTAAATTGCTATAAAAGATATTTTACACCCTCGATAACATCCTACCCTGCGAGCTGCCGCAAGGACAGGTGGTGGAGGGGGTGTATGGAGGGAGACAGGCTGTGGGGGGGGGTATGGAGACGAGCGCCGAAGAAGGGAGGGATTAGGGATAAGGTATTGGAAGAGGGAAAAGAAGAAAAATTTTATGATTTTTGATGTGATAGTGTCCCCTCTGTTTCTGTTGTGTTCATTAGTGGTGCGTGTGGGAAGGGGAACATTTATAAATATAAGTTCGACAGTGTGTCTCTCGAATATTGTAACTTCTGTCAGTTCTAGTGATGCAGTGCGGAGTTAAAAATATCCTGGGTCAAAATAATATCCTTGAGAATAAATCGAGAAATGAGTTATCATGTGTTTGATAATCAACAAGGATAAATAGTTCAATGAAACAGCGTTTAGTTCTAAGGACTCATGGCAGGGTGCATTATTTGTGCTTGGTGGACAAGAATTAAGAAAGAAGCGAGAAAATAGAGCAATCACGATTCATTACAACTTATTTATTGGAACAGAACGATTATGAGCTCATGTTTATCATCACTGTTCATACGTTTCCCACGAATGTATCTTGCTAGAATTGAGTGGTTGAGTCTGAATATTTTCCTCTTTTAAAAGTCATAATTGTCAGATGAGTTAATTTTGATTTTCCACCAACTCCACTGAAGAGGGTATTAAAAAAAGGCATGTCTTCCTGCTTAAGAACTGTGATAAATTAGTCTCGCGCCATTAATTTAAACACTTAATCATAAAACTACTCAAATATTTCCTCAGAAATATTTATGCACGCATTCAGCGGAGATCGTAAAAGTAAACGGCGTCAAGTGAGGCTATTGTTCAGTAGCAACGTAATCATTCGTAGCTCAAGATTTCCTTATGAAAAAATAAAGGTTTTTAAAGTCCTAAATTGTAATTATAGGCTGTAAAATTATGAAAACGAAACAATAAGTTGTTTACCATAAATATGAGCGAGATAACTTGTTCTTTGCGTGCTTCTGAAGGCACTTAGTTAATAGCGGAAGACGCTCATAAGCTTCTGAAAATGCTTCCTTAGAATCAACAATGGGAAGCATCACAAAAAGCTTGAGCTTCTCTCGACGGCCGCTCCGTCAGCACGAAGGGAATTCACACCAAGTCATTAACTCGCCTAGGTCCTTTACGAAGTTCTCAACTCCTTGGAGTCTGATTATTTTGTCACTCCGAGCATGACCAACAAATTGCCCACCCACCTAAGCGACCAGAGCCTCGAAGTTAAAACAACCTCGCCGGGCTTGTCCCGGCCGTAATGCTCGCCCACGTGGATTCCTTCGAACGAGTTTTTCGTGTCAAGTGGCTGCGGTCGTCAAACTTTTCTATCTTATTTTTTTTTTCAAAAGGAAGGCTAGGTATCGTGAATCCAATCTATTTCTCCCAAGTCATGAGGGTTTTATAAAATAGGGGGACGGATTATGAACTACTACAACACTACAAGCCTTATGAACTACTTGATTTCAGTGCCACCTTGCGTTAGATAGAAGAAACTATAGGCTTATTTTTGTATGCACATGTAGAAAAAATGGAATGATGCAAAATTAAAATGAATCCTTGAAAGATTTCGTAATAATAAATGAAAAAAATTGAGTAGATATCTAACAGGTACATGAATATCCATAATTCTTATCGAGAACATTTAGTTTTATGATTGCAGTAAAAGTAACACATTTATTTTACTGTTACCATCGGAAGCTCAATCTTGCCACAATCTCAAAGCTCAATCGGAAGATCTACCTCGTGCGTATTCGAAATTTTATTGGGTAACATTGAGCGTTCTCCTAATGGTAGATGATAGAAATTTTCCAATTGCCATTTTAGGGCCTACTTATAATCAGCATGCTCAGTTGGTGATTTTGAAAGGTATCTGATGCATGCGTGGTAAAAAATAAAAAATCAAAGTTAAATCTGCATTTGTGATGCTTATATGGTAATAGACAACAAACGTTCCCTCGCAGGCAAAAAAAATCCAATGAATATTTTATTCATAGAAGAAATTTCTGAGAAATACACGTCTAAAGTTCTGAATTTTTTTGGATGCTTATATAAGCTAGAAACTGTCGAATAATACATTTTTTCCACGTGGCCGGTCAGAACACGTATCGACGGCTTTTTCCCATCCGTGGGAAATGAAAGAAGTGCCTCATCTTCTTGCGCGCGCTTTTAAGGAAGCAATAAAACGAAAATACCGTGCGATAGACTTAGATATGTGGAAGTGTAGAAAAGGGGGGGGGCGTATTTTTAAATTACAAGAGATGCGAAGCGCTCACGGGATGAAGGCGCCAACTGTCTATTTGGTGGATTGGCAGGAGGATGAGGAACATTGGGAGAATAAAATAATGGCGCTTGTTAAGGAGATGCGAGATAAGCGTGACGCTACACGTGAAGGTCCACCGCGTTCCGAGCACCACTAGCGCCGTTCGCTCCTCTCATTTCTCCGTTCATCTCTTATGTGGTCGCCTTCTTGTGATTTCTCTCCTTCTCTCTCTCTCTACATCTATCTCTTCGACCATCTCGCTCGCTCACCCCATGGACGCCTCAAGGAGAGAAGGGAGAGATTTGAGGAAGGCGTGGGCGGTCGATGTGGCCATGGGACTTTCTCCGATGTCGATATTATTTTCGTATTCTTTTAATATTTAGTTTCCTACATTTTTAAGTTTAATTTTTCTGTTTAATTTTTCCGTGACTCAGCGGCGTTCCCGCTCATGTAATTTGTATTGCTTACGTAAAATTCACTGGGTGAGTCATACATGGCAGCAAGTCGCCTCTCAGCGTCCAGAGTTTTACAACTTTTTGTAAACATAATTTTTGAACTATTAAGCAAAGAAATAAGAAAAAGCATTAAACAATTTTCTTTATTTCACAGATATGTATTGATGGAAAAATTTATGGCTATTATTTCATTAAAGGTGTAGCATCTGAAGATGATACAGTAATAGCGGAAATGCTGGGTGGAGCAATTCTGGTGAGACTTTGGTCATATTTCTTCAATAAACACATATTTGTGCAGTAGAAAATCTTGTTGAATTCTTTTAATTCCTAGCAGTAGGGAATTCCATAAAGTATCGCCCATCAGAATTGATTTCAAGTGAACTAGCTCTTCTTGAAGTACGTGCTTGAAGACTTGCCCATCGACTTGCTGGAAATAACCAATGTTTGACGGTTAAATCGATACGAGACCAAAGGTGACTGCCTCGGGGATACGTGTTGTAACTCGAAATCGTGAGTTATGGGTGTGATATCGACACCGTCTTAATACCAATCCCTGATGCGAGGAAGACGTTGATGAAGGAGTGGCTTTCGTTAATTTTTTTCCTTTTTTGGGACACGGGTCCGTAGACCATCAGGACGTGCCACGTGTCCGGGAGAATTGGTTAGCGCCACGGCGCAGCATGGTACTAGGTGTGGGTGCAGGAATGGTGAGATGAGGTGGGAAGGTTAAGGTAGGCGAACTCCCGGGAATGGGGACGGGACGGACAGAAGTCGCAAGGTGGGAGGAAAACAGAGGAGGAATAAGTAAGCAGTTTCATTGTTCCGGGACAGTATGGGGTCACGGGGCATTGTATAACGTGGCCAAAATGTGTCAAGGCAAGATAATTTCGAATGCACTAAGGTGCAACGACAGGGTATGATACTGCACTATTAATTTACCTCAAAATGTATGCTTACAGAGTCATTCCTCATTCTTCTTTTCAGTGCATTCTTAGTTTCTTAGCTATATCCTTGTACGCGATCGGGTGTGTACGATGGGTTTAATGGACTCAACCTTCCCTCATTAGTTACTTTCGGTTATTATTTTCCAAATTGCTAATTTTAAAACAGTCCTTCAATCTTTTAGTCATTAAACGGTTAATTTGTATGACATTTTTTCCAATTTACTTTCGTATAAGGTGGCTAGTCCTTGTGATCTTCAGGAAAAATTATCGAAATACACTGGAAAATTTTAATAAACCCTTCTAAATGAACCGCATCTATGGTCCACATGCATGTAGTCCCCAAATTTTATCTGTATGTACTTTAGTAAGGAGTACTAGAGTTTACCTCTTTGGTAATTAATAAGTATTACTTAGTTTATTATAACCATACAGGTTAGCGTGGTGGTGGCGTGGGAAATGATTAATATACTTCAGGGTTGAATAATGGTTGCAAGTACATTACCGGATGCAAAACGTGAAATGTTAGCTTACTGAAACGATATCTAAAAGTATGGATCGCCTTCCTCTTATACGACTAATTTGGTATTTCACCTTCATAGGTGGATCAAAGCAAAGAAAAAACTGCCAATAGCCTTTTACGGTTATTTGAGCTTTTTAATATTTGCTTTGCTATACTAGAGGCCGTAGAGCTCAACCTTCCCATACTTCCAGGGTGGGTTTTGATGAATCATTACGACTCCTAATGTATGTAGGAACTGTCTCTTTATATGGTCACACTAATTTGTAGAGATATTGCATAATACTTTCCGCCTCTCTTCATAACATCCAAAATGCCTATCATTCTCCTCTTCCTTCTTCTCTCTCCCAGCATTCTGTGAGGGTATTTGCTTTTATACATACCGTAGGGTACGCTTCCAATGACTGGATTACGTGCATGAAGTTTCTTCACTGGAATGCACGTCGGAGCGAGGTACCCAGAGAGGGTGCACCATCACCAAAATCCGCGCACGGAGCACCGCAGGCATGATTTTACTCGCTTCGCTGAGTTGCACCGCCGGGCGTGTTAAAATAACTGAAACAATGTTCTTAACGGTCCGGTTTGAGTCAGGGAGGGAAGTGGTGTTATATGAGTTACGTTCAAGGGGTCGGAATGGGCGGTTATGTGAGGGAGGAGAGGGAAGAGCGCATTCCCATGCGGCCTCGCCCCTTCTCTGAACCCCGCGACCCTCGTGACCCGGCCACCGGCGGCAGCACATTATGCGGAGGTCCTCTTCATCACGCCTACTAGCCTCATTCCACTGTCGAGGACGCGACGTAGCGCGAGAACACATGGTCGCCCTCATGGTGGTAGAGACGGATGGCAGATGAAATACGTGCGTGCCAGAGGTTGTTGGCATGAGTCGTGGGGGTCTCTCTTTTCGTGAGGGGGTTGTTCTGGAGTAGGTATGGTGAGCGAAGCGTGCTGGAGAGTTCCTTTAGAAAAAGGTGTTGTGGAACGGAATCGATGTACGGCCTTATGACCCTGTGGAGAAGGTTGATGGTAGGAGGTGAAAGGTCTTTTATAGATCGGGTTGTATGGAAAGAGCAGAAATGGGTGAGAAACTTCTGTTTCCGATTATCTACAGAGATTCGTCGACCAGAAGGTTCACAGTGGAGTGGAAGCCCTTCTATTACGCAGATGATTGTTATGATCTGCGACTATCAAGCTCAATGTGGCCCTTCGAGATATCATGTTCAAAATATGTGGTTACAATAATTTATCACATTTTAAAGGCGCATAAAGGCAAACAACATAAACTAGGCACAAAAGCAATCCATTTACTCTCTAATATTTTTCATGGATGACAAAGAAGTCTTGATGATTACTGCCCCATCTTCAAATCAGGTTTTAATTGGTAGCACTGGAAAGGAAGATGCCTTCCTGGCGTAGTATGTAAATTACTAACGCGCTATTACGCACCTTGCCAGGAGAGATGTACACTCCCTTATCAAACAGACCCGGGTTGAAGAATTTGTTAATAAATCCACTATATTGCCTTTCTTTACATTTCTTTCAGCAGAACACCACTTTCCAAAGTTTTTTTTCCAAGATTTAAACTACACAACAGACGTGTACCCAATTATCTGAATATTTTGTATTATGCGTGGAATGAATGGGATTTTAAGAGTGAACAAACGGAGTGAGGATAATTAGCTGGAAGGGCAATATGAGGGAGAGATTGTAACTGTGACCCCCCCTCCACGAGTGACTATTTTATTGCATTCGTATAAGTGTCATTCCCAGGGACACTAGATCACTGAGGCAAGCAGGTTTCCCAGGGCCATCCATTCTTGCATCCCCACCGCTCTTTCCCGAACCACCCACCTTGACGTAACTTGTCATTAAGTTACGCCATGACGACCCTCCCCTCTGGGGGAAATGATAAAATGATTTTTGTCGCCGTCGTGACTTTTTGTTAAGGCCCGCCTAGACTTCCTTTTTGATAAGGGTCGGCGAATTAACTCATTCCGTTCATGATATCGTTTCATGAAGCCACAGACGTCGGAGCTGCCCCCAACAGAGGTCCTCCTTTTTTTTCCTGATGGAAAGGGATCTTCAACGGTCCAACGCTGATCACGATCGCTGCAGACGCAGCCTCGACGCAGCGCATGAGTGGGGTGGAAATGCTCCGCGGCGCGATAAAAGCTTCGGATAAGAGAGTAGATAAAATTAAAGAAGCTCTGATAAGGGCCCGCCATGTGATATTATTTAAGCTTAGGAAGGCGTCTGGAAGGAAGGGAGAAATGAGATTAGATATTCTCGTAATGGGCAAGGCGGTGTTTATGAGTTGGAAAGCGATAGACCTTTGGAGGAACCCTCAGGAAAGGAATCCGTGATGAGAGGAGCCGATAAACATTAAAATAAAAAATAAAATTGTATTAGGAGTCAAAAGAGCGTGTGATGATGATCATAGAGAATCGGTGGAAAGAAAGAGACGTAAGAATGAGCAATAAAACTATCTACTAAAGGGAAAGGCTCGCGAGAAAATAAGACGCTAATGGACATTCTGAGATAAGGATATACCTCGCATGTTTTCCAGGAGCCTGTTGCATCTAGGCATTTTATCCATGACGAAGGCGGCACACTACGTGCTAATGGGTGATTGGATGAGTGGCTATGTGCGCGGTGGTTGAAGTAAGGAAAGATAAAAGGAAAGCATTAGGGATGATGTAGATGTACCGCTAGGAATCTCCGGATAACTGCTTTTCCCGAATATGTTGTGATGTTGATCGAGCTGGCTGATTTCCGGATGAAATGCGAGGAAAGTGTGTTAGAAAATTTTTTTCGCTGTTGATGCTAGAAATAATCAGTTACAATGGAACCATAAAATTTTTAACAAAGCGTTTTGTATACTGTGACCTGAGGTTCAGTAAACTAGTGAAATGAAGAATTTGTCAGTTAATTTGAATTTGTTTACGTTCTTTTATGGAAGTAAAAGAGTTCAGATTTATTTATTTCGGCAATAAGCTATGAATATATTAAAATTAGTATTTTTAAGTTAAGATAGTAAGAAGTACTTTAAATGAAAAGTATAACTTAGTTTTTCCACATAAATCCTCATATCTACGTGGAAAAACTAAGTTATACTTTTCATTTGCAATGTTCAGCAAATTCCACGAAGTCACGCCCGAGACAACGGAGTATAATAAGAAGTAATTTAAAATATTTCATTGATAATCGGGATTAGTAAGATATCCCACGCAACGAAATGGTTAACTATACAAACACAACCACGTATATTCGGCAAAAATCAACATCAAGAGTGGGAACTGGATACAGATACCTTGGAGAATCGGGAAAATTATCCTTTCAGAATCAGTAAGATCTATTTTTTTAGGTTTGTTAATGTTGTATTATAACTCTGCGGCCTTAATCCTAGTTCCAGGAATAATTGTGTTTGTGTACTAACTTGTTTGCAATTTAATAGATTAAAGCTTCATGTAGTGAATCGGTTGATTTTGCGCCTCCATTGCAGTGACACGCGGCAATGTTTCACGTAGACTTCGTATGTGAATGGAGCAAGGATGCTCTTATAGTCCTCTACTTCAGGACACTCTCTATAGTTGGCTCCGTCAAGTTCTTCGCCTCATTAGCTCTCAGCTGGCAGCACTGTGTTTTAGTGTAGTGTTTGTCGTGGTGAGGTGCGTGGATTGACGGGAAGCGGTGGCTGCAGTAGAGTGCAAGACGCTGATGTGGGTGGGAGGCGAAGTCCGCAGCCTATGTCGTTGGGATGCACGCGACGGAGACTTGACGAAGTGCTCTCTTCGCTGGCGTTAGATTCCTCACTTCCCTCCCCTCGCCGCTGTCCCCCACCTCCTCCTTAACCACCCCTGGTCTATCCTCTCCCTTGCTCACCCTTCTCCCCCCAAGCACAAGAATCCGCAAACTCAGGGGTATCACAGTGGCATGGCAACAGGCGCTCTCGCGTGCGTATTTCTCGACACATCCGCGATCCCACCACTTGTCGACCTCCTCGGCCGCCAAGCTCGCCGTCTCAATGCGTCCAGCTCATCATCAGCGTTGCGCCAAGTCATGAACGAAAACTGCAGGAGTTGAGCGGTGCAGTGGTTTGTTGATTTTTTAAGTGGGAATAATCCTAGGAGATCTAGGGCTCGCGGAGAGTATTCAGGCTTCGATGAGTCAATTGGGCTTTATTGAAGTCCCTTTTTATCCAACGCCGCAGTCTCCTCATCATCGTGGGAACTAGAAAAATGGCAAGACAGCATCAAAATCTGACTTAGAGATTCGAATCCGTGGTCTTGGTGCCAGAGATGGATAATCCCTTCGGTGGAGTCGTCATCGTCATACGGTGACTTGGGTCTATAACTTACCATTCATAGTCGAAGAGCGGTAGGGAACGTTGCGTCTCCGTATTTTTTATTGCTACTTTGCTTGAGCTGTATCCAGCAGTGGTCACTGAACGTCCAGTCCATTGACATTCGATGCTATTCTTTGAAGCGTCGAGGAAGATAAGAAGTTCAATTTAGAGCTGACTGTATTGCCGATTTATCTACTAATGCTGTCCAACTGGATATGCTGCTCTCTCCTGAGAAGGGGCTAGAAAGTACATCCTCCTATTTTATAATTTCATGTCATATCTGTCCATGTTTTTGATCTACCTTTAATATTCCAATCCCCAATGTGTACAAGGTGACATGGAAGAGGGTAAGGAGTGCGCGTAACAAGGTGAGGCCGTCAATGTACACGCACTCCTATCCAATTAGTCTATTTATTCATCTTTTGCAAAAACATTTGCTTCAATTCCTTTCTTCGACGATCCGCTCCGGCAGCTCAATCATTATGCGATGCATCATGTATTACATACCACTCGCTTCCGCATTCGGTTTTCTGATCGTGTTCATCAAGAGAAGATATGGTGTAATATAGACTGTGTCGCCTGGCAGAAATTTAAAATCCTTATTTTCGATCTCTAATTCTTTTTTTTTTCATATTCATGTTTAAGTAATGTTGTGCATTCAGAGGACTACGTTACCTTCCGTGCACTGATCTACGAGACAATCTTGGTCTTTATTATACCGTCCTCCAGAACGTAAACATAACCTAATATGAGGGCGTTTTCAATTGGGCTTCTTTATACGTTTGGTTCAATTGGCTGTAAACCTTGTGCTCAAGATTTTATTGGGGAATTCCTCCTTAAAGTTCGTTTCTTAGGCGGTGGATCTGTTCGATTTTATCTCAGAAGTTTTATGCAAGCAAATTTTAATAACCTCGTTTAAATACGATCGATATCTTAAAATTTCACGTGAATTAATTTAGAAAAAGCTTTGTTCATTGAACAATGCTTTATTTTCAATGAACAATGTTCAAGGTCAACGAAGTTTTAGGTTTTAAGTCTAATGGTAGTATTTGTCGCACCCGCGTCCCACAAAATTCCAGTTCATACAAATACGCGAAATATTGTGAAGCTGAAAATTTTTATTTTTTTTTATCCGGGTCACCCCGTTAAAGTTTCCAATTCCATTTGCATGTGAGTAAAACTGAAAATCGGCACTCCAATCCCGTATTTCCATCCGTCCAATCGACTCGCTCTTAGTATCTTTTTTGTACGTGCACTCGATTTCCCCCCTCACGCGGTCGTTTCCTTCGCATTCGTTACACTCTTCCACTCTGGCGTTTTAAGTATTCTCGTCACATTCCACGGTTCGGGACGCGCTGAAAGAGCGGTGGGTGCCAAATGCCATCCAAATTGATCGTAAAAGTCGGCCATTGCTAGTCGGGAAAACGGGTGGCAAGTTAAAGATTTCTTTTCGCATATGCTGGTGGTGACGGAGAAAGAGAAGCACCAGGTCCTTTAATCATCCAGTAGAGGAGTTGTTAAGTGTTCTTAAAATATTTGAATTAAAATACGTCGGCCTGATTGCTAAAAATTAAGCCCTTGCTTTTATGGAAGGTGTCAAGGCGAAACGTTTATGTCTACTTGGAAGCCAGGTTTGTCATGCAATGACTTATACTTCTCTGATTTAAGTTATTTGATCAGATATTGGTCATAGAAAGCAGCTGAGGTTCCATTCGATCCAGTCTTCAACACTTACCTCAACCTAATCTTTATTAGATTTCTGGAGTTTTCATTAAAATTATGGTGGATCGAATACATCTATCAGAGGCCTAAATGAGTGGAAATTCTATAGCTATTTTTGGCGAAAGTAGCATGATAATAATTAACAGTCTTGCTAAATTCCTTGATTATAAATCTATATTTAAATTAAATATGACTATTGATTCTGACGCGTGAATATCGCTTAGTTTTCACTCTTCACTGAAATAGTTTAAATGCACTTTTGTTTTTCCTTCCGCCAAATAGCCGGCAAAATGTTGATTTATTGATATTAAAGTTCCACTCTCCCTATAACTTGATATGAAATTGGCACCATCCAGTTCTTCTTGATGGGCATATGACGCTACAATTTCAAAAAAAGAAAAATCTTTTTTTTTGGGGGCGATACTTAAGGATTTGTGGCTACGAGTTTCTGTAATACAGCAAAACATTTGAGAATTTTCCGAACATAAAGGCCATTACCTGATATTGCCAACATCCAGCTGGAACGAAAGCTATGGGGATCGGGTTGGTGTGGTGGCGAGGGCCCTGCCTTCTCAGACAAATAGGGCGGCGGTTCGAATCCCGGCATTGGCGGAAGTTTTGTAGTGAAATTATGATTCCTACTTCGGTGCCATATGTGGGGAACCAGTGCATTACTCTGTCCGTCGGAAGGAACGTGAGGCTATCTCTGGCGCCTTTCCTTGAGAGAAAGCTAACGCCGACGCAGGGTTTCTCTCCTCCCTTTCTCTATTCCCCAAATAACCCTATCCTGGCCACGCTACCCACGCATTCTTAATGGCGTAAATGACCTCAGTTGTCGATTCCCTCTCCAAATGAAACTATAAAAACAACGAAAGCGACTAATTTTCCGCCCTTCATATTCCGAGCCCTCCCAAGAGATTCAAGCATGGCGGTGGTCCAGGGCGATGTATGGTCGAGAGACGCCACCATCCTGCACTCTTTTTTCCTCATCCTCCTTGTCTCCCGTGCTCCCCAGCCTTTCCCTTTCATCATTCCCTCCGGGTCCACCCGTGTCCTTGTCTCTCCTCCTTCTGATGCTGACTCTCATGACCTTCACTTATGATTATAAATGGAGTCATCACCCACACACGTGTCCTCTGTATTGCTGCCGTTCCTCATTCTGGTAGCCACCCATCCTCAATCGTGGGATGACTGACGGACGGTTTTCAGATCCGCGGCGCTTGTACTGTTTATCATGCCTTTAGCATTGCGATGAGTGGCCTTGTTTACGGCTAAAAGGCTTAGCGTGTCTTGATTGAGGTTTAAGAATTACAAAATCTTTGGGAAGACTAAAATTAAACTCATTTAATTGGCTACAATTACGACAGGATTTATGCCTGTGAAGTTGGTGTATTTCTAAAGGCCAAATCCATGCTTATCCTACTCGATTATGCATGAGGCACGTGTCGGAAATTATCCCTGATACAATTTCTGTTCTTATGTAAAAATCTGATGATTTAAGGCCATTGAGATATCAGTCATGGACGTTCAGATGATGGCCAGTGATTATGGAAAGCACGAATGTGTTTAAATTGCAAGCAATGAATAAGAGATTGGGTAATAAATTAGCGCCCATCAATTTCGCGAGGTGTAATCAATTTTATTACAAACTGTCATAAAATAAGTAGGAATATTTATCTTACTTTCGTAGTGACTACGTAGAGCTCATATATATCTTCTTATCTCTTGACTCCACTCAAAAATGTCTTGACACCAGCACCCGGAGAGAAGTTACGGGGATATAGCGTTCTTAATCTTTGAAATAGAACTTGGGAGCGTGAGACAGTGTCTTCATTGCTGCCATCAATTTTCACCAATTCAAACCCACAATTAACGTGACAACGCTCGGAAAGATTGCTCCTTCCGGGACGAAGTACCCACTCAACGGGACCCTTAGATAGCACTCGCAGAGGAAAGAAAGCACACTCATGCCCGATGACGCTCAGAAGTACCATCCGGGATGGTGGGTTCTGCTTCATCTCCGGACGGACAGCTTCCTCGACCGCAGGAGGGCGAATGAAAAGTGAAACCACGCTATTTTTCTTTCTTTTTTTTCCTTTCACCCACCACCTTATCGTGTAGTACCCTTTCTGGATAGGGGAAGACGGGGGGTCGGGAGGTCGAGCGGTCACCCTCATTTCGGGAGCGTGGAAATTGGTTTGGTCCGTAGGACGAGTTGGAGAGATTGTGCGTGCCGGGAGGAAAATTATTTTCAATTTCCTCCTTCCACGAGTAATATTTTTCCTTTGCTTTCATTTTCTCGAGCGTTCTGTTTTTCTTCTTCTCGTGGTCGTAAGGGTTTTTTTCTAAGCGATATAAAAAAGGTGGACATCTAGCCCGTGATACGAAGTGAATGTACTCACTGACAATGTCAACATATCGACTCATTCATACAGTATCACGTCAGTGTCTTCTTTCCTATCCGATAGTTGAGGATTCGTAGCCTCGATGAGTATTTGTTTTGCTTTTTTCCCTATTATTATTCCTTGTTGTCGTATATAAATACCTATGTTAACTGCTTATTTGGCACGATATTATTTTAACCACTGCAGCCCCTTTAGCATATGCAATTACATTTTCAAAATACCAGAGACTATCGGAAAATCTTAGGCTGTCGGCTTGAACTGAATATCGAATTCCAAAGGGTTTCAATGATGCAGGAAACTATTTGATATCGAATGATTTCGGCTGTCGATAAAAATTGAATTCCGTTGCTCAGGGAGTGGTGTCCGTCGATCTCTCTATAGTCGTGTCGATATGTCGCACCGTTCTAGTGATAGCTCGACCGCGAAAGTTTTCGCTTGCGGAATCAAGCTTGTCTCAGCGTCCGTCTTGTTATCTCCTCCATCCCTAGTCAAGAGAGAAACTCCGTCTTCATTCGTCCTGTCTTCGTTCGCACAATGTGCTCAAATTTCCTCTTTTCCGGCACCTTAACTTCCCCCCCTTTATGTGTGCCTCTCATTCTACATCCCCTCATTTCTCTATCTCCAACTCCTTCACCCTCAGTAACCAGTGAAAAGAGAGAAATTATGCTTCCGAGTTAGTGGGCGACCGGTCGAATTTCGCCCGCGATTTCCTCTGCAGCACAATCTCTCCGTACATTAGAGTCGTCCTGCTATTGTTTCGTCTTCTTTTATAGGTACCTAACTACAATCAACCGGGGAGGCGAATTCCGTGGGATTGTTAAAATAAGCTCTAGTAAGATGATATTTTGTCTCTCTCGAATGAGAAAAAGTATTTGGCAGAAAGGCGAGACATCGGCATCGAAGTTAGTATCTAAATCTATGTCACGTCCTGCGAGGGCACTTTCTTGAGCGTTTGGCTGTGGATATTAGTGTACAAGCTACGTAAAAGGGATGGAAAATTAAAAAATATCTTTTCATTAGATTATTGATACTTTCAGGCTTTGTTTTGATTAGATTTGAATCGGTCAAATTCGATGTTTTATGTCACTTTTCTGGAAACAGTTCTAATTAGTTTATCTGACATCTATTCAAGCATTTACGACAATGACGATGACTCGAGAATTTACGAAAAAATGTTTGTGATACCATTAAGCAATAATCACGTACCTTTAATCTTAATGAAAGGTATATAGTGCTGTAAGGCTTGATCTCTTAAAATTCCTAGCGTCATTAAGTACTTCAGCAGTTATTAGTTATTCCTTCAAGGTACAGTTAATGAAATCCGCGCCAACTTTACGGATAAACGCTGGTTTCCCAGAACTGAATCTTTTCTGTTTATAGTATTTTCTCAAATCAAATGTCTACATATATTTATGTAAACACTCATTAGTTTTTCGCTGCGTGTGCAGTTAAAGAAATCCGCTCCATCTCGCATGGCATGGATAAAAGCTCGGGTTTCCCAGAACCGCGTCACTTTCCCCCTTTTTTTTCTATGTTTGCTCGTATCAAATACGCCCTATATGCCTCTGCGTTGTGTCCGCGTGCATTCTCTTCCTCAAGATCTCGTATTAATCATTCTCTTTGCACTCCGGCGCCATTCCTCGTCCCGAAAGGGAGCGAAGGTCTCTTCGGAATCCGTCCGGAGAAGAGAATAACACAAAGAGACGAGGGAGCGCACGCATATACATATATACGATTCATGCATTCGTCGTGATTTGCTGGTTTCCCTCTCCCGTTTCCCGTAAACCCCCACCCCTCCATCAGTCTGTTCATCCCCACCCCTCCCTCAGTCTGTTCCTCCTCAAGTCAGTCTCGGATTTCCTTTCCGTCCCACATCGAGGTGTTCCCAGTCCTCCGCGGGTCATCACTCCCTTTTCTCCCACGAGTCACCTCCATTTGCATAAACACACCCTCCTCATATCTCGGTTCACTCATCGTCCCTCCGCCACGCCGGATCCTTTTCCCTTCGTCCACACGCGAGTGTCCGCCTATTCGAGAATTACCCTCCATCTTCCTCTCCTCCCCGTCATTCTTCCGATATATCCGGACAATAGGGTCCGGCACTCGCAGGCTAGATCAACACCACGTATTTTATTTTGCCATTTCGGCTTAGGTAAAAAAATCTTCATGAGTAGGTGTGAGTGATTTTATAGAATTTATTTATCCTCGTGAGTAGTGATTTCATTGAAGCACATTCCCCCGCACGAGTGCAATGCGATTCTTTGATCGACAGTTAAGTCCAAACATCTAGTTCCCTTAAATCCTTCTGAAATAGCTTTAGGAAACAGGTGGTCTGCGCGTTGGCCCGGCAAGCCCGTTCATTCGATTCCGGTCCAGGCCAATTTTTTATCACGGACATTTCTACGAACCACTTAAATAAATGTAAAGGTGTAAAAAAGACCAAAGGAAATAATATTATGAAATGGTTTGGTCTGGTAAAGCAAATGAATGAATAGCAATTACGGATGTAGATATTGAAATTTAGAGAGGGAGGTAAATGACTTTGCTTTGCTAGCATTAACCGCAGGTTTATCCAGCATTTTACTTAACTTGGTGTTAACTGAGAGTTCGGGTTTTTATATTGCATCTATTCTGTTGGTTGGTTGATGTGATTTTAATTAATGGGAGAACGTATTAACTTGAATTTTCACACTGAGGAAATATTTAACCAGGGGCTATACATCAGGGCCTTATAGGAGCAACATCTGGTGAGGAATAGTCAACAGCTAAATTTGTTGTTTTCTCACAAAAGTTGTTTTCTTTGATTATGGTGCGACTTTGGTTCCCCATAAAACAGAAAAATTTAATTTGGATTTCAAAAATAAACATAATTTACTATTAAAGTAACCGGTCACAGTTTATTGCTTAGGGTTTGCCTGGGCACTCTTCAAGATTGATATGCTACTTAAAATTCAAGTTCAGTGGAAATTGACGTTGCCCATAGATATTGTTTGGAAACGTGACGTTTCAACTAGAGGGTTCTTAACTGCGCAAATCAACGTGGATTAATAATTTCTCGTCACCTGTCGTACTTTCTCTTTCGTTTCATTAAGTTGCTGTTATTGCTAATCCATTTTCCGTCATAATCCGAAGTCCGAATCCATTTTCTGTCATAAAAAAGTGCTAGTGCCGGAACATCCGTCGTTTTAATGAAACTTTTTGCTGGTCATTAATTATGAAAATATAGGTCGTTAAGAAACTCGTCACTGACTCAATTAGCAGCACATTTTTAATAATAGTCTCCGTTTTAAGTGCGAGGTGAAAATAGAAAGCATCCTTTTATGGGAAAGGATGCTCCCTTCGGACGGAAATGGTTGATAATGTGTGATGAGTGGATCATGACATTTATGTATTTCTCCAACTGGGAATTATATTATGACCCCCGGGGCATCGTACTATATCCCTGATAACTTGAAAGTTCAGGTAAAATGCGTGAATGACTTTCATGTTGCGACATTACCAGGCTTAATGGAATTAAATTAGTTTTACCATAATTAAGTATGTACTCGCTAAAGATTCAAAGTTCGCTCAGCGCGAAATGTACCGAAGTCATTTTAATGATTACTTTGGATTCATTAACAGTGGACTTAAAGGTGTCAGCTTGCAGTAAATGCGACGAAAGTGGCTGTTTACTTCTGTTTCCTCCTCGTGCACCTATCTTTTCAAACTCTCCTAAAATGAACAATGTTTGCTTTGCAACATATTGTTACATTATTACATCTGAAACATACAGTTACTATGTCATTTTAAACCCTTTGATGCACAAAATTTTCGGATATCGTTAGTTAAGTGCCAAATTTGTGTGAGGTTCAATAAAAAAATTCTGTTGAAGCAAATAATTTACGAGGCCATGTCCATCTAAATCGTTCAGACTACAAACATTTGAACCTTGAGCATATTTTTTTAAATAATGATTTATCCCTTTGAACCCATAACCAAAGTCTCTGGCTTACACCCGATTCCTCGCTCTTGCTGGCTCTTTAGCTTGCGGTCATGGAATTTACAAAGCTATGAACGGATTGTAAAACCACACTGTTCAAGAAGGTGCCTTGCCTGCTGCGCATTTTCACAATGTTCGGTGACACGAACAGCAATGGTACAAGCCTTGAATCTTCTCTATCCTATCGTGACGCATTAAAGCGACAAAAACCCTTTATTACCATGTCTCACTTTTACTTTCCTTAGCCTTTCGCAATGAAAAGGGATTTCGCAGGATCCGTGAGGATATGTGACCGGTACAACCATTTGTAACCAATAGGTACATACTTACATACGAAAGTTTCTGTACTTACGAGTGCGAAGCGCTTTGTCACGAGGCATTCTCAAGTCAGCCGTGGTGCTGAAAAGAAATCCCATCGGAGGTCGCGTTGGAAAACGCATCACGGAGAAAACTTGACGAGAGATTACGTTCTGGAGTCGCTTTAATGGCCCTCTCATCCTCCGCATTTCATATTATCCCCAGCTGCGTCTCGACCCCATTGATTTAAAGAGGCGACACTTATCTCTTTTACTCCTTCCTCTTTCGGTGAGAAGAAAAAAGAATGAAAAAGACGAGTAAGCCACCAGCATTCCCAGGAATGATCCCCATTGTCACGTGACATTGCCGTGCGGCGCGCGTGTGAATGAACTTTGAGCGAGACCTCGTCGTTGTTCTTCCTACACTGGCAAACGCCCGCGTGCATGGGAGTCCCGTGTGCATGTGGAAACAGCAGGCCGTCCACGTCCTTTCTTTCCCGTCCCTGGAAAAGAATTTCCCTCTCGACGAATTTCGACCTCTGCCACGATGCCTTTCACGCTCGATCATTCATATTTCTCCGCCCACGCCAAACATTCTATACCGTTACGATTTTAATTTTTCCCACAGTCATCACGCCGATAAGCCATGTTTTTTCACGTCATCGATGTTGTTTGTTTCTGTAACCGTAAAGAATGCTTCAAAATCATCTCCCTTCCTTATATCCTATCCTCTCGTTATGTCTTTACGATAGGGCCATGTTTGATTTATCGCGGACGTGTTTCGTCGATTTCGGATTACGAAGAAGAACTTAATAATAAGGGAGCGTGACTTCCTGGAAGTCTTCGTTCAGTGCCGTGGATCTAATTCTTCGAACTGTAGTTCTTCCCGAGATAAATTCTTCCAAGAAAATAAAAACGTGGCACGTTTTTTTTAATCTCTCCCAAACTCCAGAAATCTTTTTATACGCAATGCGCAAAAGAAGAACGCAGTTGACTGGGTACATACACCCTGAGAGAGAGTAAAATTTTAGAAGCATGCTAGAGGGGATAATATATCGAGGAAGACCATGAACAAAGTAACTTGAACAAAGAAGTTGGATATGGGAAAACATCAAAACAACAAATACAGGGAAGTGAAGTAGCTATTATGTGATAGGGAATAAAGTAAGGATGGAGTTTTAAATAATCTGATCATGGAAACACTTTCGTATGACTCCGCTCTTATTTAATTTACCAATAGATTTCAACGTCCGGGTGATAGTATTGAACTGCACCGATGTTTCGACGGCAGACTATGTCTTCGAAATGTCGGTGATTCAACACCATCACCCGGTTGGTAACCCGAGAAATTTGCAAATGTTTTTTAAGTCCCTTTTGTAAATAAGAGTGGAATTCCATAAAGGTATTTCTTTTGCAGCATGAAGAACGTCGCCAAGTTTCACGAAGTAACTTCTGAGTCTTATCAATCCAATGACTCAGCGTTGAAAGACTGATTGATCATCTCTTTCTCGAAGAGACGAGGAATTCGCGTGGGACGCATGTCATTTCACCTTCTTCTCTATCTCGGGCTCGCCAAATTGGGCTCCGGGCCCGTCATATCTCGTCTCTCCACTTTTTTCCCGTTAGAGGGCGTCGCGTTTATTATTAGCTGCAATCCCACTTTTTTCGTCGTTCGTCTCCCCGCCTACTCTATAAATACGACGCGATGAATTGCCGTAACAATAGCGTGGGCATCCGTTTGAAAGGAGTAGGAGAGGGGCGGCACATGCGGCTTGCGTGCTCTTCCCCAACTGTGTGCAAACGGGCGACGCCCACACTGCCGTCAGGTGTCTGCGATGATGAACGTGAAGCGCTGGGTCGAACGAGGGAAGAAAAAAAATTAGCCGTCCCATTCTCGCTTCTCCTTCCCGCCGCGACGACGTAGATATCCATTTTTTATCCATTTTCTTTTTTTCGTACATAATTTCTTTTGTCTATTCACAGTTCCATTGCGTCAGCGAGACGGCGACACACTCTATGAACGACTAGGGGAGGAGTGTCGGTCGGAGGAGAATGATCTCTTCGTATCATCGCGGATTCCCCGACGCACGACGAAGTTTCGCAACGATCATCAGTCGTTCAGTCCGAAGATTGGCTCTCAGCAGCCATCCATGCTTTTATATTTTATGCTGACTCTCTTAACACCCTGGGATTCAAAGTTTTGCATAAAACACACCCAATCGATATCGCGCGATTAATATCGCATTCAGCCTGGAAGTCACAGCTCGAGGATACTATACCGATGAAACAATGCGATAATCGAAGATTTTCACTCGCAATAATTAGTATACCCTCTCAAGAATCAACACCCTGAAAATGATTCCCCTGCTACACTCGTCTCGATTTGATAATCTGCCCTTTGGTCTTCCCCTCAACCATTGTTTTTACCAAACCAGAATCTTATTTACTGACTTAGAATTGATATTGATGCAAACATAACTAGCGAATGATTTAGTCATGAAAAGTACCGTATTTACACGTGTAGCAATGTAGCATCGCATATTTTCCCGGAAAATAAGCATAAGTAAATAAGTCCGCATCATAAACGAGGATATGTGTGAAAGGCCATCCCCGCTCTTCGCTTCTTCGACCCCGCTCCGCTCTCTGCCACAATACTGTATAAAGCACGGTGTCTTCTTTGGTGTATTATGTGCTGAAAAAAGCAGACTTTCTACACTATATAAATGATATATCGATGCCTTATTCGAACCTTCCCACTTCTTATCTGATCACAATGAACGATAAAAATGTTTTCTCGATATCCTTGGTAAAATTTACGGCGCGATTCCTACACGTGGATGTATGTACACTCGTAAATTTGATATGCACACAAGTTAACGTATTTATATTCTGTATACATTGGATGCTCTCTTTTAGGATAGTTTCCTCAGGCCTCATGTCAAAACACTTTATATTGTGATTGGTTTATTGGTAGCAGGTCCAATTATTGCAGTAACTCTATATTTCCGGGATATCTTAATGGCCTGTCATTTCCCCGAGGGCATGAGGGAGACTAGCAAAACCCTAAGCAGTTTACCTTGTTCTAAGCCGTAATATGACGATAGTGATGGCGATGGGTGGAGCATCGTCCCGCTTCCAGGTGTCCATGTCCCGGCGTTGACGCATTCTTTGTGCCACAGGGTGTGTGCCCCATCCATCCGATTATTCTTTTTAGCGTAATGCGGCTGGTCCTCTCTCCTCTCATGCTCCCCTCTATACTCCCTCATTTCTTAGTCCATCTGTCCTCTTGATCTTCAGCAACCTCTGCCAGCTCCAAGTTTTGACGGAAGTTTCGTAACAAGGCGAACAAATTACGCACGCACGAGCGAATATGCACCTATGCACTCGACCGAAGTGGAAAGGATGCTTTAGTGCTTGATTCATCTGAATAATTTCGTCGATGACTCCACGCCCCCCCCCCCCTCCCTGCGGGGATTGTCATTCCACATCGTCATTTTAAAAAGGCCCCGCCCCTTCCTGCTTTTCAAAGTCCTTCGTCGTGTTTCCTTTAGGATATCGGCTGACAGGGGACTCCTCGTGCCACGGCACTTTGTCCCTCCCTTATTTCTCCCATTACCCCCGCCTTTTCGCTTTCAGGTGTCGAGGAGTGTCGCGGAGGTCACTGGGAGAATGGAAGATTCCACGCTCGGAAAGAATGTTTCTTTTCCCCATTCCGAAAGGGGTTTTGATAGCATCTCTGTGTAGTCCCCTCTTCCCAATCGCAGTTCCCCTTGCTAGATCGAGCGAGGCCTGGGAGTGGTAGACGAGGCGTTTTGAGGTATACGCGCGTGGACGGCCTAAGAGACGCCGATGTTCTCCCCGCGGACTTAGTAATGGGAATTTCTCGAGTGCCAGGTGCCTTAAAGTTCACATTCCATCGGGTTTAAAATGTAGGGGATGTTATGCGGAAGATGCGACTGGATTCTTTCCCTGCTTTGAATGTCGAATGAGCCGTTGTAATCTCGCTCGCGATGAGGCGCTTTTTCCGGTAATGTCTCTCTGCATTAGAATTCATTTGATAGCTCCTAGGAGGTATTCTATAATGAGTGTCGTGACGGGATATTCTGTGTATTTACTTCCAATTCACTCGTGAACCATTGTTATTATTTTGCTCTCATGCCATTATGCAATGTTTTTTTTTATAATTTCGTCAGTTAAATTCATCATCGCACCTGTATCGTCACACTACGTTTATTACGAATGAAGATAAAATTGAGTCCTAAGTTTTTTTTAACCCTAGAATGTACTCTGTCTTGTACCTGAAGGTGACTCTGTGAGTTGAAAAGCGTGGTAGAATTAAAACCATGTGGACAAGTGAAAATCGTGTTTTACTTCACTTGATTTAATTAGAATGTGCACAGCTGATTTTTAGTGCTGTATTTCTCTGGGCAAACTGTATTTCTACGTTGGATCTTATTTTGGTATGTACTTGAACTAAAAATAATAAATGTCATCATTGTTTGTGCGTAGTGGGATTATTAGTACTAAGCTCATCATTATTGGTGCGGAAAGAAGTGATGACCAATTATAACAAGGAAAAGTTTTTTTCTTGCACTTTCGCTGCTCTGGTTAATCCGGAAATACTTCGTACCCCGCATTTCACGTTTTTACACCGTAAACGGGATTTCCTAATTCATTTCCGATGTAGATGATTTTCTCCGTGCATGTTCAGGTGCGTCAATTCGTTATTTCACCAATCCATGTTACAGCAGTTAATCATTTTCCCCGGCGAGAATCTCATGACTCGTAACTTTCAGCTTAAGAGCCTCGCTTGCATGCAGTCGGAAATGTGGATGCGGAACCATAATGTGATGGAGAGGCTCGCTGGGTGTCACACGGAGGTGGAACATCGGTCGGTGGGCAGTGTCAGCGGGCTGCAAGCAAACTGCCCGTCTTTGTCCGACGCGACCGCTAGCCGTGCGACCAGGCCTCGATGGAGAAAGATGCGAGATTTAGAGCTAGGAGTCACCATGAAGCATCGATCATTAATTGCGCTTTTGAAATTTCAAGGCACGGAGTTGTATGATTAATACCAGTTTGATGTAAGAGTCTGAGCGACCAAATCGAGCCACGATCAGCAACCGAAAGGCTGATTCGCAGCGAAAAGGAAAGTTTTTTTATGCCCTTTCCATTGCCTCCTACTATCTCTAATAAACAAGAATACAAACAAGAATAATAAACAAGAATAGAAACAATAAACATGTTGTTGCGGAAATTTCCAATACTATTGATTTAACTTTGATGTCCCTGATTGATCGCCCGGATTTGATAACGAAACCAAACGTCCAACGCACTTGACTAACAATCGTTGGTTATGCTATTTTATTTCAGTTTTAAATCATACTGTGACTTCTGTATTTCAAAATGTTTTACCTATGTTGGCTGAATGATGTATTCATGAGTAATAGTTTCGTACATAATAGAAAAATAAAAGTAAAATCTCAGTGTTATCAATCGCAGATACCTTGACGAAGGTGAGTCGGTAATTCGAACCACTCTGCCGCGCGGCAAAAGCGATAGGCTGTGTTATGTAAAATAAGTATTCTCTGTAATCGAGTCGTGATTCGAATCTTAAGCAGCATACCATTTTCATGTATCTATGTTCTATGTCCTGGAGTTCGATCATCGCCCTGCCTCGAGCTAGAATCAGCTTCCCAAAAAGGGACCGGTCGTTCCCTTTAATCCTTGGATCGGGTTCTCTCCGTAATTTCAGGAACGCGGTCAAGAGGCGGTAGCGGGAGGAAAAAATGAAATGTAGTGAGCGTAAGGAAAAGGTTTTGGTGCTGTGGGATAGGGGAAGGAAACGACGAATGGTCCCGGCGATTATCGGGAGAGAAGTAGCAGAGGACGGGAGGTAGCTCCTCCGGAGACTTCGACGGTGGGGTATGTAAAATTCCCTTGCGAAAGACGGAGGGTGGTGCCTGCTGGCCGGGACAACGACGGGGGGCGGGAGGGGCGTACTATAGTAGGGGCGCTCTCCTGCTCGCATACCGAATGTAAATGGCGTCCCTCTCCCCCCCCTGGTTAAGGGTACAACGTCCCCCTATACACCGCGATCCTCACTCCTCCGGGAGAGATGGACGTCAAAAGCGAGTGGAGTGATGTGGCGGCCGGCGGGGGGTATCACTCCTCCGGGGGAGGCCGGAGATGTTGAAACGACGCGGAAGCGGCGGAAATGGACGCGACGTGCCGGGATGGGCGATTGCGGGTAGCGACGCGGTATTAGGTACGTGAGGTGGGATGTGATCGAGGCTGTGAAGAATTTATCAGGATTCACCTTGCGAGAAGTCTCGAGTTCTATCCTATTTTTCGTGTCGTTGTAACGAGAGAGTTTCTATCTGTTTTTCCCGGTATAATTTAGATACGCATCTCCGTCGAGCAGAAAAGAATCAAAGTATTGGTTTCCAAGAGCATCTCCTCGTTCGATTTTCCTCCCTTTCCTCAACTCATCATATTTATTTACCCTAATATGACTTGGAGATCTTTATGTATTCTAATCGCAATCATTCTGTTCGAGCCGCAAAACTATCTTTCTTGCCATCCACTTTTTCCTTTGCATACGTGTTGTCTCCTATTTTATTCTTGTTCATAATCCTCATTGTTATTCCGTTCTACAATTCAAGGGTACTCCTTTTTAGCAGTCGTATCCAACGTTTGTATTTCAATCAGTTGTCTGCAATGCCATTTTTCCGTGGATATTCATTCCTTTTGTGTTACGTGATTTACATCCGTGGCGAAATAATCTCCTATATAATGATTTGCATTGTTGTAATGTTGGAAATTTATATAAAAGCCGAACGCCAGCTTACCGAAACCAGAACGGCTCTTTGCTTACTGTAGCTCTTGAGTTTCGAGTGGTAGATTTTTTGATAGCCAAATCAAATTATAACAAATGAAAGCGCTCCATACTTAAAAATTCCTACAACACTAAAGTATTAATAGAACACAGTAGATAGATTGATACAGAGTTACAAGCCAGTCATTCCAGGTGTATCAGATGTACATATATTTGATTTAGTTTTTGTTTTGGAAAGTGTGTTTTCTAAGACTTAATTTGATATCAAGTGAAGCGTGCATTGATAAATGACTTTAGCGCACACGCGTAACGTTTTCTCCCTCAGTGAGTAAATTATTGCCCATTGATACTTGTTTTATGCGTGCCTAAGGCTACAATTAATGGGCATCGACCGAGACGAATAATTTATTGTGCTGCTTCTAAGAAGTATATTCCCGCGTGAGACGGTGAGCCCAAGTTTCCGCATGAATACCCGGTGAAGGGTGCGGTGGGCACTCGTGTGAAAAATTCTCTCTCGCTCCCCAATGACGAGGGATCGGTGTAGTGTATTGACTATAGTACTGACTCCCCACCCCGGGTTTCTGGGTTCGAATCCCGACTGTGGAGGAGAATTCTCTGCGGAATCTCGATCCCAACTAGGGTAACAAGTGAAGAGCACTTCAATAATAGTGTTCCGTCCTTCAGACGGGACGTTAAACTGTGATCTTCCTTATCGTCTTTCGTGAAAGAGTTGACAAATGCCGATCCAGGGTTTCTCTCCACCCTTCCTCCTCTCTCCAAAAGTTATCCTTCCCATCCCCTTCTACTCACTTGTCCATAGTGGGGAAATGACCTCAGTTGTGGGTCTCCTCTTTTTACGTAACTATAATTACCGAAGATTTTACTTGAACCGAAGATGGAGTTGGGTTGATTTGGTGACTATAAAACTTGCTTCCCATCCCGAGGGTTTGAATTCAAATCCCGGCTGTGTAGGATATTTTTCTGTGGAATCCCGATCCCTAATCTGGTGCTGTGTGGAGAGCACTTGTAGTTCCGCACTCAATCCGTCGGATGGGACATAAAACTGTAGCCCCCATGGCGCCTCTTGTATAGAGCAGACTAATGTCGACGTCGGGTTTCTCTCCATCTTCTTTCCCCAAATAATCCTTCCCTCACCAAACCTACCCACCTGTTCATATTGGCGCATTGAACTCAGTTGTCGGTTGCCTCCCCCATATAACCAACCGATTGAACCGCAGAAGCCCGAGAAATGCGGTGATTTCAACGAGCGGGAGGTACCAAAAGTGCAGACGAAAATGGAAAAGCAAATTTATCCACCACTTTGTTACTCTGAAAATATTCCCTTTCTCGCCGCGCACAAGCGTATTCTTGTACGGAGGTTCAGTACCGCGAGAGATGGAAGGCAACATATATTATTGATACACGGAAAATTGCAGTGATTCAAACGAGCAGAGAGGAAATGTAAGTGAAAACAAAAATAGGAACTAAACTTCAACACTCCGTCACTCTAAAACTATATTCCCTTTCACGCCGACAACACAGACGAGTTCGTCTCATAGCGCGCCAGTATCTGCCATGAGGACGTTGGAAGGTACAATATAGTACGGACACAATGCACCTCATAGAAATTCAACCGCTATCTGTGACACGCTGCGTACACAAGCTACGGCTCTCTCCGGTTTCCTCTATGTATCCCTTCATTCTCCTTCTGCATGGATGATCGCAAACGTACAAACACACACACACATATACAAGGAGCGTGCTCATCTCTTTTAAGGGAGCGTCCAGATAGCGACTGCAGCGGTCGGGATCCACAGAGAGGAAGGCTACGTGTAGTGTTGGAGTCAGTCCCACAGTCGATAAAAATGTCGACGGACAGCGGAAGACGTGCGGCGGTTGGTGGTTTAGTCCGAGAGAGCCTTCTTTATAGTGCCATTGTTCGGTTCTGAAAATACGTCTCATATATTCATTCCTTTAAGCCTGCTCATTCACGGACCACCTCGCCGTCGGGTACATGAAGGAGGGTGGAATCATATTTCCCTTCCTCTCATCCTTTCATCCCCATGTTTCCGCGAACTTACGCCCTCTCGTTGCGGAGGTAAAGTTAGATGCGCAGGGACATTTTCGCATTGTGTTACAAAAGAGTCATAGTGCCTAGTGCCGCATCTTCGCCTTTGAACAGCTAGGTTTTTAATGTGACGTGTTTTGTGGCAAACCAGTTTTATGACAGAATGCTCAATGGATTCTGCAGTCTTAAAAGCGGGTATGTTTTCAAACTTTTATTCTGCGGAAGTCTCTTTTACCTGTTTGCTAGTCGTTGATTAATTACTTCTGTTTTTTTCCTCGTTAGGTAAAATTATTTCTCTGTAATGGATTGCTATGCAAAATTAGGCATTTGTTTCCAGGAAAGAATATCATTTTCAAGAGGTTGAAATATGATAAATTTTCCCCTTAATAAGCTTTTTCAGTGGCCCACGTCATTTAGTCTTTTTCCCATGCCTTTACCGTCTTTCTTAATTCTAATGGTATCCGCTTTTTTTTCACGTGAGGTACGAAAATGAGAAGAAGAAATATAGGTCGTAGTTATCCCGGCGAATTAAAAGTACTAAAGGATTTCTGAAGTGAGGGAAATTTATTGCTTGAGCACATATTTCAAATATGATTTCTCAAGTACGGAAAATAATTGTTTTTATGTCAAAGACAGTGTTTAGAAAGTGAAAATACCCATTTTGATTCTGACACCATGGTTTTTTGCTGTTAGTCAATTAAAAATTAATTCAAACGATTATTATGTAATAGAGTTTAGGTAGTTCAAACGAATTAAATAGGAGAAATGAATCTTCAGCCTGAATTACATCATCACTTGGCGTTAATAGAATAATTGAGTTTTCCTTTTTATCTGCTGAGAATTGGTGTTTTTAAATTAATAGTAAGACACATTGAATGCTCTTGGATCCGTGGAGGAACAATGATAGGAAGAGTTGTAATTACTTTCAAGAATTATTTTTTCGTGTTGGTATCATGCAATAACCAGGTAACGAGTCCAGTTTTTGCAGATTTTAGATTGATGAAAACGTTCTTTGCTCACTCTTTGATACTTCTCTTTCGACCAGTGTATGAATATTAAAGTAATAATTTTATTTCTTTTTCTCACTAATCAAGCACTCAAATGGAAGACGACATTATAAAAAGCATCGGTTCAGATATTGTACTTTATCATGAAAATTGCTCCCTCTTTATACAGCTACGCGAATAAGCTAAACAATACAATTTAGTAGGTGATTAAAATATAAAAGCTTATCATTGCGGGGTAGATCGACAATTCATTGCTTTTATCTGGCACAAATGTGAAGCAATCTCGATTCAGTATATTATATCACATTCACCGCGCGCATCAATGCATGAAATCCTACGGATTTGGTTTGTTCCTGAATCGGCGATGATTCTCCCTCCGTGATCCCGTTCTGCGGCTTCTCCCGTAAATTTCGCCCCACGTCGATAAAGACCGCGCCGGTGTAAAGGGTTGCCGTCCCGAGATTTACAAAGCGACGGAAAATGGTGCGAAGCATCGATGGCCGAGCGATCGTAAAAATAATTTCGAAGGGAATTATTTTTATCTCAGCATCGCAGCGCTGAGCTTCTCTCATAATCCCAACGAACGGCCGGCACCTATAGAAGGCGAGAGAAATAGACGTAACGCGTTAGCACAATACCCTTCGGATTTCAGACCCGAGAGGCTTTTGTTCGCCAATTATCATCCCGACGCGGGGGAACACGTCATTAAAACCTAATTTTCATGGCCTTAAGGGCGTAGTCGGCACAGGGGGTGATCATCGCATTCTACTCGCTCTCCCCCCGCGTGCCGTAAAAAGCGTCATCTGCACTCTCATCCGATTATCCCAGAGCCTCGCCGCCCGCACTAGTGAAGAAACCGCGATGCGGAGATAGAGAGGGAAGAAAATGATAATGAGAAAAATAAAACTGAGGAGGCTCACAAATTATGTTCACCCCCCCCCCCCCACCTCAGTCACCGGGCGCTAATGGAATGGAAAATTATTTCACGACCCCGTGATTTTATAAGCATCAAACTATGAATCACGGACGTCTTGGGGTTGAGTATCGTGCGTGTAGTAGTAGGTGGAGCATGAAGGAGGATGAAATGGAACAAGTAGGCATACCGAACCGAAACTGAACGTAATCAGTGAGCAACGGCTGCAACTCAAAAGTAGTCCTCTCTCTCTCCATCTCCTTTCTACACACTCCTACTACTCTCGACCCAAGCTGATGTTATCGCGTTAGAGCAAGGAGACGAGCGATACGAATACCCACACACGTTCTCCCTGGACGCGAGACAGGCTGCGATCACATCTTCCGATATAACGTGCTGCTGCTGCGCCCACGAGTGGTATCCGACGACTTCAAAAACCAACGACGTCCATATTCCACCACACCGGCGACTTGGCTCGGCGGCCCCGGTTTTATAGGGGATTTGCCCCCCTGGATAGGGTTTGAGGAAGGAGTATATAGGAGGAGAAGGGGGTTGTTCGAGAGGAGGAAAGCATAAAGATATCGCTCGTGCCGGTATATGCCTGCACCTACCCTTTCACTCATCCCCTCACTCTTACCGCATACCCATAGACTTGTCTGCTCTCCTCCCCCTTTGACCGGATCCAATTGGTCAGTTTAACATTCCTCGGGGGTGCTGTACCAAGTAACGAGTACAACGAGAACATGGGAAGGGTCTGTGAAGGGCGAGGAAGGCTATACGGTTTAGGGTGGCGCTTTTACAAAATGGTGAGGTTAGGAAAGTTGAAGAAAATGAACGGAGAATATGTGTGTGTAGGTTGTGGATATCTGCTCTTCTCTCTTGAGTCTCCCTCTTCTTGAGGTCTCAATGTCGGAAGCAGAAAGGCGTGACGACGCACACTCTTGTTCCTGTTTCGCACGCTTTGATAGCGACCGTCCAGTCCCGTCGAGTTGGAAGTGGTAAGGAATGAGGGAGGGAAGTTACGAAACAACTCCGTTCCATTTATTTCGCTTCCTGTAACGTCCCTCGTCCTACTGCTCCCTTATCTCATATATACCATGTGCAATCGAGTACCAACGTGTCGGAGGAGAGTATTCACCTCCAGACTTGATGTTTCCATCCGAGTAATGTCGCCGTTTTCCAGCCAGCGTAGGCAGTGGATGCGATGAAGACGCAAAGCAGAGAGGGAGCGCATCCACTTAAAAGGTTTTCGTAGAACGTTCGAGTTTATTAGAGCTTAAAGGCCTATGAAATCCTTGTTATGGTTTCGCCGTCTAAGGGAGCGAGACGTGTTTAAAGGATTGGGTAGGTAAGGAAAGGAGTGATTTGTCGAAAGATTTTTCTTCGCCGCACCGTCTGGTCGAGTCGTTTCCCATACTCTCCGACGGCATCCACCTTTCACCGCTTCTTTCCCCCTGCTCCTTTTTCCCTGCCTGCCGCATCCGAGACAGTCAGTCCGGCCGCCTTTTATACCAGTTAATTTGTTCCGTCTCGCAAAAATTTATTTATATGCGCCTCCTCCGTCTCCCGGTCTTGACTGTCTTTTTCCCTTCTCGTTTGAAGCGCCCGCGTACGCCGGCGAAGGGGGAATTTCGCTTTCCCGCTCACATTTCCGCGTTATGAGCTCGTACGACTACGGGGAGCACCGACCGCGGCTCCCGCCGCACCCACTCCTCTTTGTCTCTTCTCTTCGGAGGAGAGTCGCAGGAATTCCTATGGGTGCTCGCCGTTGACAGCGTGAGTCAAAGCATATGAAATATATTACCTTCTTGTTTGTGTCGTCTAAAAAAATACTGATATTTACTTAACGCATTCCGCAGTTATTAGAAACAATTTGTAATGAACTAAATATTCAGGTTATTCAACGAATTTATTTTTTAAGACTACATATTCCTGCCCAATTTCGCTAAAGCTCTGCCATTTCTACAAAACAAACGCGTTATACCTACAAGAATTGCACTTTTTATGCTAATAACACAACAACTGAGGTAGATTGGTTGTTTAATTTCATAAATTTCATTTACAGAAAACAAATTGCGTCTCATGCCATTTTTTTAATTTATCAGATATATCTTGCAAACTAGGACAATTTTTCCTTTGGCTCACCCTCTCTTGCATTGATGTTTATGTAATGTCCTGTTTTTTTGCTGGAAAATGTTGAATAGGAGTTGGTTGACGTTATCAGATGACACGTTTTAGGTAACTCGAATGGGTGTTTTTAAATGGCGGATTTCATTTGATGGCTGAAAGTTCTTTTCTATGCTTTACACGGCAAAACTTCGTCTGCGCATCAATCCATGCATCCGACTGCGAATGGATATGCCTCGCGTAAAATTGCCTTTGGATTCGTTCATGCCTCTGAGCCCTGAAGTGGTGGCGGCCTGCTCCATCACAACCCAACACACTGGGTCTCACTCATGTCAGACCATCGCAACGTCGCGCGAGTATTTATTTACTAGCAGAAACGACGCGGTCTCCCCTGCCACCACGGATGCTAATATATGCGCCGAAAGTTATGGATTTCCAATTACCAGTCCCTTCGGCGTACTTTCATATTCCCTATGTCACCAGTTTTCTCTATTTCTTCGACATAAATTATGCAACTCTGATTACTCGAAACTAGGTTTCCCGGGCCGATCGCGGACGGTAAACATTGTTCGAATTTATGCAGCTTACGGAAACGTATGTTCTTAAATTCACAAATTGCAGATATATTTTCGGAATTCCTTCGTTAAACCTGGACATAGATTACTTTACGATAGTATTTAGTGTCGTAAGATTCATGCACCGAATAAAAATCGGTGAGAGCTGACAATGAGATATTAATCAGATAAGTAATAGAAGGATGTGCAAAATACAAATCTTCATTGAAATTGCTTAAATACATAACCATTACGCCGTTCCCTATCGGGATAGGCACAGTCAAAAAAGTTTAATTCCTGGTGATGGGCCTGTAAAACTGCTGACTCTGCTTTAACAATTTCCTCCATACTGCCTTATCCTTGCATACCTCTTTTCTTCAGTTACACTCATTCATTAATTCATACATGCCTTCCTGTCCTTAAGACTCCTTCGCAAATATTTTCTCTATACAGTCTTTGACTGAGGTATTTCTATGCTTTACCAGTTAATGGGAGATCAAAAAAAATTTTTTCAATTACTCATTCTAGGATGGGAAAAAAAGTAAAATTTTTGACGCGCACGGAGTATACCTACCGCCTTTGAAGTCGTTTGATTCTTGAAAGAAGAAAAGGAAAAGCACATTCCCACGATATAATTCATTGTTGTTGAGATGACCGTTAAAAAAATTCCGGAGCAACGCTCTCTTCACTATGCCAACAGTCATCAGACGGCGATTCCCAATCTTTTATCCTCCGGTAGCCCCTCCGACTGGTAACAGCTGGAAATTGAATTTCGCACACCCGGGAACAATTAACTCCCACGGCGAAACTCGAATGTGGAACCAAACTGGCTACTCTAGCCAAACTTTTTTCATGGGTGAAGGGAACTTTTTTGATGGAGGAACCATTCGCGATCATTTTATCTACACGAGAGGACATGGAGCACCACCAGTCTCGTCAACATAAAGAATGAATTAAAATTTTGAACCGGCCCAAAAAAAAATGAAACGTTCACGGTGTGTTTGGAGGAGGGGTAATCAGAAGAGTGTTTTTTTTTGGTAACGCGTGGTGGAGAACGGATTACAATAGAAGACAAAAGAGTGAGTCGGTGGTTGGGGGACGACCCTTTGTGATTCAACGGCAAACAGCTCCGCCCCACCCGCGGCGTTTATAAACACTATAGCGCGAATTAGCGGCGCCGCCGTCGCGTAGAAACGTTTGGCGAGCCTCGATGATCGTGTGAGGTCCAAGGAATGAGTGAATTGAAAACAGGACGGAGAACGCATGCTTGAAGCGCCATAAATTCTTTTATTTTTTTCCAACTTTCTTGGGTGCGTTGTGGGTGACATAATGCACGTCGGTGAGAATGACTTAAACGCCCCTTGGAGTAGAGAGAGGGAAAAAATCTCAGCCCATTTCGATCCCTTTGTTGCGCGATTGCCAGACTAAGAGATTCATCCTTCAGGCCCCCAACTCTTCGCGGGTTTGCTTTTTCGACGCGTTTATCGACTTCTCCTGATTCTCTTCCATCCATTGTTGTGTTTAATGAATGCAGTCGTGCAAATTATGCACGCATTCCTTAAACGGAGTTGCGTCCGTTAAGTCTCAGCCTCCCTTTCGAGAGACCGTTATAGTAGTTGAGTGCCACATTTAAGGTAATTACGGAATGTCCCTAATTGTATTTTAACCCGTCAACTGGGTGCGTCCCTCTTCGGAGATAAATCACTGAGCAAACCATTTTGAGAGATCTCTCTCGTCTCCGGGATGGATAATTAAACTGAAGACTGCCATTGCGAAACGTTAGCGATGAATCGCCCCCAGGGAAGGGACATGATCCCACGGCCTCCCATCGAGAAAGACGTATGGATGGAGAAGTATGATTCCGTTGCCCTGAGATGAGCTGGAAATGTTTTTCACCCTCTTGCGCTTTGGCGCCATCGCAGAAGGAATATTGATGGCTTCATCTTATATGGCAACGGACCATAAAAAGCATATGGACTGATAAAAACGTATTCCATTGAATCCATTGATCTTATTCTGCGATTAATACATTTTGATCTGCACCAGCATTGCATCACCAGATGAAGTTTGAAGTCGGAAATTTCTTGGATGTGTTCGTTCATTTGGCCTATCCATTGTTTGCTCAACTTATTCCTGGCCATCCTCTCCCACTACAACCTTAAGAGCACTCCATAAAAGTTAAATTTCTCCCCGTTACAGCTGACAACTTGACGCATCCACTTCAAGCGAGTTCTCTGTTATGAGCTGAAATGTCTTGGACAGCCTCAAATTCGTATCTGTACCTCGGATAATGCGGAACCTCAGTAAATCGGGATTTGGATAATTGACACTATAAATACTGAAATTAAAATTCAATTTACTGCTCATGCTTAACATACGACCACCTCTTTATGGGAATTCAGACCTATCCGCTTCCCGGGAGTGTTTTGTCAATCCCGGATGTTTGTGGCAATCAAACCTCAGCGCATGCGCACAGCTCTCGTTGCCTCCCTGAAGTGGAGAGTTTAATCGGTCTCTATCTTGAGCGGCGCAAACGATACGGAAATTAGCGCGTCCCATAAACATCACTTGCTGCGGGTACGAAACCGGTCAAATGGTAACAGGTTGAACGCGGCGGGGCGGTAAGGGAAGCATTAAAACATTCCGGAGTCGCAGTACGAGGGTGGGGGGTTGGAGACACGCTGCACCCTTACGCGCGACTCCCTGCCCCCCTTTCCCTTTGTTGTTCTCTATGCTACCCACCACCCTTCCGTCCTCTCCCCTTTTCCAAACCACAAAGCGGCTCGTGGCCCATATGGCCGCACCCTTTCACCCAGCGGCTCTCAAAGAGCAACCCCCCCGTTCCCTGCACCCTCCTCTGGCCACAAATCCACCTTTTATCGTCGTGACCCATGGGCCGACGCCGCCGCCACTTCAGAGACGGAGAGGGGGTAGGGGATGGTGGCCGGTGACTGGGGGGTAGATGCGGTGGGTACTCTCGAGTGGTCCACCGTCCGTGCAGATGTTCGTGAGGCATGAAGACCACAACCGAGCGGACCAAGGCCAGGTTCAACCCCCGGCCAACCCCTCCCTCCCACTCTCTCTCCCACTCTCTCTCCCCGCGAACAATGAAATCCCTATCACTCGCCATCAACTGTGTCCCTGTTCCACAAAACCACTGCGTCATGACAGGTCCCGTTTTATAGTCAAGCGATCGCTATTCAATTTCTAATGCCCACCTAATGTCGTAGATATTTGGATGAAAATTAATTTTTATGCTCTAATGGAAAATGTCGGTAGTAATGTGAGGTATGTCTAACGAAGTTGCAATCCCCGACGCTAAGCCCCTAATTTTGTCCATGCCTAATATGATATGCATTCAATATTTTGTATGGCAAAGAGTTGTGATCTTGAACATGCTGCAATGTCATTTAGTGACATCAAGCATCTTCAAATAGGGTTGATTGTCAGAAGGCAAAGGCTATTTTACAACATTTTAATGACTTTCCGTCAAAGGCAATGAATCAAAACTGAGTAAAGCAGGGATAAATTAGAGATAATCTCGCTTGACCGCAAGCCACTTTTTATATGTATATATATACAGAAACGATAAATTAAGAGAGATATTTTGCGGATAGGTATGGGAATTCGTTTTTCCCCCGAACAATAAGGGACTTTAATAAATGCTAGGCGTAATTTCATTAGAGCGTTTCCTTTTTATATTTAAACGGCTGGTGTCCTAACACACGCCTATTGAGGCGGCTTGCGGGGTAGTATGTAAATGTATATATACTATTTGACTAATATTCATTTGGCGTTGCTTACTCTGTTTACCTTTTGCATTCCTATGACATGACTGCGATTTTGATATGTAAATTAGGCATGAAATGTCGTTTGCATGCATGGCAAGTACGTAGGTGCGTTGATTTTATCGTGATATTTGATACGCGCCGTATTTTAAATTTTAGACGTGTACAAATCCATCTCACTCTCTCACTTTCCCGTTTCAAACTCCCGTTTGGTTGCGGTGGGAGCCGACCTCTTCGGTCATCGTTGCCCTTTTGGTGGCGGTGGCAACGGCGTGGTTTGCACGCGATGGTGCCCTCCCTTCCTTGTTTTCTTTTGCATTTGTCGCCACATGCTGAAAAACGCTATGGACGGAAGACGAGGGAAGGGGGTGTAGAGAGACAAAGGAGGAAGTGGACGGAATATGAACGCAAACGGGGAGGGAGTTGTGTTGTGAATGGTTGTGAAGGAGAGTTCATGGATGCGTGGATGCTCATATTCGTTTGGGGGGAGTTGATATGGACGCGTGCTAGTCGCATGTAAGGCGCATGAGACATGTCGCGTGGGCGAGTGGTGGATATATATGAGCGGGTGGCGTTTCGGGGGAGTGTACATTATAATGAGCGTTTATTGTTTTTGAAAGGCTCCGTGGCGTGGGGAAGTACAATGTGACAGACGCGTGAAAACCTTTTTTTCATTCTTCCGCTCTCCCGTCTCGGTTATATATTTGAAGGAAAGACAGACGGATGAAAGGGAAGGGGAGTGTAGCGAGGGTAGAAAAGAATAGTATTGTGTGTGAGGAAAGCGGATGGAGGTGGCACGAGATAATGAGAGACAAAGGGAGGGAGGAAAGTAAACAATTCATAGGGACGGAGTAAGAGCCGGAAAGTGACGATGTTACCTTGTTCACGGATATGGTGCTACTGGCTGGTATGAGTATATTGATGTGCCTGATATTACTAAGTAGTGAACTACTTCTAATACTACTTAATATTATCATGATAATCGGTATATAGTGTGACAACATCTTGATTATTCACGCGTCGCCCATGGACAACACCATATTTACAGTTAGGGCTCAAATATGCCTTTTTAGCCGCGTCAAAAATGATGCTTTTTCAAGAGAAAATAAATATTATTGCAATCTCTTCTGAAGCACAAAAATAAATTGCTCTTACAAGAGGAAATCCAGGTCGTAAAATGCAGTGTCTCTTTTTTTCTAATAAGGTCCCATAACTTATGAGTAATCGTAAATAAATTGGTCCCCTTTAAAATTTATAGTGTTTGCTGATTTGGGGTGGTTTACAAAATTTTGTTTTAGGCACTCATTCGTTTGCCAGTATTCTTCATTAAAGCTCCTTGTATCAAATAAGGTGTTTTGTGAAAATAAAGTTAACATTTCAAACTCGCGGTACTGGTGAATATCTTTCCTGGAGTCTTGGAATTGAATTACTTATCGAAGTTGGGAATTATGTTGCCTGGAGTCATCGGAATAAAACGCCTGGAAATTCCCCCCAGGGCAATATCCTCGATCGAGTATCCTCGTATATGTCCTTGATTTTTTAGAGTTGTGTAGAGGACAAGTTCAAGGGCAGTCCGTCCTGTTTAGAAGTTTAACTGCATACCTTTAAGTATCAGTGGCCAAGAGTAGGCCAATGGGAACCCTTGTGGGCACCTCTTTACCCTTATTTCCTTGCTCTAAATTCCTAAATCTGCCTCGTAATGCGGCTCGGTCCCTTTTGAATCCAGGTTTCGGAGATTAGACCGCCCCGTTTGAACCGCATTCACGAGCGGTCATATTTTTCGTATAAATTTTAGGGTTTCAAGGCGCTGTCACGTTATCTCGTGTCCCATGCTTCGCTGAAGCGAATTATTACTGGACAGCGGTGCGTGCGGTGGAATAAGTTCATTGCCTAGTATGGAGAGCCATTATTCAACCAAACCACTCACTCGCCCAGAGAATTGGCCTCGGGTAATCACTGATGTACACATCTCAAGAGTCGTAAAATTCCGCTCACTTAATTTTCCCCCGAATGTTTCCTTCTTAAATATCCGCTCATTTCCTTTTGATCAATGCATTTCCGTCGACGGTAAATCTTGTTGTTGCCACCCAGGAGTATCCCCTGTGGGGCCCGCTGGTTTGTGAAGTCCCGCGGGATCCATTATCCGGTACCGGGAAATTGTTCCAATTTCTCGGAATCCGTCGTTTAACCTCCCCAATTTCGATGCTCTCCGCTGCCGGGGATGAATCAGTTGTTGCCGAGGAGTTATTCAGAGTCGTGAGCTCCACCCATAGAATACTTTTGACCCAACCCCTTTTGTGACTCCCTGTGATTCACCTTGGGGAGTTCACGGTGACGACTCGTGGAGGTTAGAAGTAAGGGATTTAAAGAAAATGTCCATTTCCTCCTCGCTGGCGTGATTGTGTTTCAAGGAATTCCCGGAGGGCGTGGCCCGAACATTTCGCGCCCTCTTGAATTTTTTTCCGATTGGTGTTCACCTGCACGATCTCGAACCGTGGGAACGTCTTTCTGCCAGGGTCAGGTAATATTTTTAAGTGCATGGATTGCGACTGATATACGTTTGCTCGTATGTTAGTTCAATCCGTATTTGTACATATTAGAGTTATGCTTTGGATTTTTAATTCGAAATAAGAATTTGGAAATGCAATTTTGATGCCTCTGTATAAATTCTATTCTTTCTAAATGTAAACTTTTGTTTATCATACTTCCAACCGCTGGAGATATATTCACCTGTTTTAATGGCCAAACAAAGTAGCTATGTATTGGTGTATCATAAACTTCATTCGGCACAATAGAAACTTAATTCTTAGAAGAATGTTTGTATTTGCTTGCATGCATTTACTGTAAAATACACTTCCAAGCTTTGGGTTGAGGTCCAATCTGTTTTCAAACTATATTGGAATGGTAATATTATTTTTTTTTAATCAAGTGAATTAAGCTTATTTAGCATTTTATATATACTGCCATATAGTCTTGCACTGCTGCAGGTTGCTTGTTTCACGATTTGAGCGTTGTGAAAGAGAGAAGGTCATGTATAACTTAGATTCCTCCTTAAACTTTTCAGAAGCAATACTTCCTGGGAAGTAATTTCCCACATCTCTACATTAGCTTTATTTTTTTATTAAAGACTAGCTGTGCCCGGCATGCGTTTCAATGCCTCTTTTTCCTTCTAAGTAGGTACACATATGCAAAGCAGCCACATTTACACGTGTAAAAGAAATGAAAGGCAATGATTTTTGTGTATTAAATTAAATTTGAGAAAAAATTAATGCAAATGCTTTGAGATATACACTATTTTTGGCCTTACCGCCTTCTGCAAAAACAAATAAATTATTCGGCTGTCCCACTCGTGAGCATGCAACATTTTAATGACAATGTGAAAAGCATGGATAATCCAGATTTCATTCACTTACATGTAGCGATTGACCTTGTGTCTTGTTGATGGTCATTGAGAAGGCAATGCGAACGGGGAACTGTAGTCGTTTTACTACAACTATCAAATTAGTCTCTGAACCTGACCTTTAAATGCTGCAGGCGTAATTAGCCATTCATAAAATGGCTATAAAAATGGATATTCACGCCATTGCCAAGGAAATTTTTATTTTTGAAAAGGAAGAAAAATTGATGAGTTTAGAGATAAAAACGCAATGCTTGGCAAAAACGAAGCGTATAAGAAAATTGCATGAAAGAGTTAAATACTGCATATTTTATGCGTTCTATGATAAAAATTTCCAACAAATATCTTGAGTGAAAATAATTTCAAAAAGAAAATAAAGAAACACCTGCAACGAATTCGATGCTTTTCTTATGGGAGTAAAAGTAAACAATATTGGGGTAAAAATAACCCCAAAATTTACAATTTTTGTAATTCAGAAACCTTTATGGGTGCGCGCGCAACAACTCACCAAAGTTTTATCGCAATCGGATGAATGGTATTGGAACGCATAGAACACGAACAGGCAACAAACATTATTTTTTATACGCTAGAAGATATCGGAGAATGTTCCGAGTTTTGAAAACATATCTATAGTCACTTTGCTTGAAAATACATTCCGCTGAATGAAGCCGCCATCCATTCCGTATTTTCGTTGGAGGATCCGCGGTAGCCGAAGTAATTCCAGGAAATATTCCTAAAAGACAGAACGTCGGCGGTGACGACCTATTGCCATTTGCGTCTTCTTACCCTTGCCATGGAGGGTGGAGGGGGGAAACGAGCAAAACATTTCCCTTTTCCGCATTTCGAAAAGTCACATCCCATTCCTCTATCAGATGGCAGACGGGAGATGGCCGTAGGGACCGACCCGTGGTGCCGAGGCGCTGAATGGTGAACCCCCAGACGTCAAGCCGTCTCTCACGTCACGCGGCCGAAATACCTCCGTGCCCGCCACAACAAAACACGTAGAGAGCACGTATCGGTCGGCGCTCATCGCTCACCATAGGGTGAGAGGGGGAGAAGGGTGGGTGTATATGCCTCGAGGCAAAGGTCAAAAGTGGAAAAGGTCAAGAGGGGAGGAGAGCGGTAGAAATGTCGAGCGAAGAGAGAGGGGGTTTGCCGGGGAAAGGTCGCGATTCATAGCGTCCCGAACGGTCCAACCCCCCACTTCCTTCCCGGTCCCCCTTCTTGAATCCTTCCCCTATCCCGGGAATGAGAAACAATATGTCCAAGGTTTAGCGCAGGGTGAATTGAGTTGAATTGGAAGAATCGGGTGGAGACCGTTCGCTCATGCACGCACAGAAAATGTAATTATTCCCTTGGTTACGAGAGTCAATTTCGGAATTCTATAGCTTTTTTCCTTCTCGAGGCCTACATTTTCTAAAAATTCATTCTCGACAGACTTTCCGGGAAGTTTTTTTTCCAACCCTCAAAAATAATTCTTCCGTTGCGTATGTAATCCTTTAATTTATAAATTCGTTAAAACGTTTCCATTAACAGGACGATGTTTTTCAAGAGCCTGCGTTCCGCTGCATAGAGATTTTCGGTGACTACACCGGGTAGGCTGTGAATTGTGCTATATTTTACTTTAAAATAATATCCACTCTACGCAAAGTACCAGTTCCAAGAGATACGCATATATTGGGCATTTAAAACCTGATAATATTTTGCTGTTTTATTTTGCATTGATCGTGGGTATTCGTACTGCCAAGCTGAAGCTGCAGTATCTTAAACATTTTATAACGACCCTGCCTTGCACATGGGCAATATCCTCGCCACTCCGTTACCTAGTTTAGGAAACATGCAGTTCTATAACGTGCTGTCTTGTTTTATATGCAAATAAAAACATGTTCAAACTGTTTAGCTCTTTACGGAAAACCGTTTCATCTAATAACAATACGGATTCCAAGATGAACCAGTGAAGCAATAGTCTGTTGTAATTTAGAACGCTGGCGTTTTCTTTTTCAAAAGGTATGTGGCAGTATTCCTGAGAGATAATTTTCTTTTCCATATAAACAGCAAGAATTCGCATTCATGCAAGGGATTGCTCGTGACTAACAAAATTATGGTTCAGCCGTTTCAAATTGGAGCTGATCGGAAACACAGAAAAATAATGATGGCTTCTAACAACATACTAAATTTTGCCTTGGTGCTTTCCCACATAATCATATTTGTATTCGTTCCTCTACTGTGACTTATACAGCAGCTACCCTCGAGAATATGCCTACGTACTCACCGTTATTGCTTTTATGATTGAATGCGGAATTCTCAGGAGTTCTCAAGGTTTGGAAAGTAACACTTCGGGAGAATGAGCCAATGGTTGTGTGTCCTTGGGTTTATTATAAGGAGCTATAAAGAGCGCGCCCGACTTGAATGAATGGTAGGTACATCTGTTGAATTGAATTACGCTGACACGGATTCCTTCAGTCATTTATAGCTCGTACTGGTATTTATAGGCTCTTACTTAACGTCATCGGTTCATTCTTCCAAGATTTCGTTGCATTGTTTATTGCATGCTCTCATTCGTTGATTAGATGCCTTAGTTTTTTCGTAATCGACGTGATTCGTAAGGAAATCAGCTATTTTCCCTCTCTCTCTCTCTCTCTCTCTTGCCTATCCTACTTCGAATTAAAGAAATAAATGTTAAAAAAGCAGCTCAAAACAGAACGCAACAGTGCGTAGTCACTCAAATACATACTTAAAGCATTTCCTACTCGCGGGTACATACAATTCCTCTCCGTCATTTATTACGGCCATCGCTCATCTCTCACGTAGCGAAACTCGGGGTCAGGTGGATATTCGAATGCCTTTCGCGCGATCCTTGCCATGGCATGCTTATTGACGGCACAAAAGAATCATCAATCTAACGTAACGACCGATAAATCGAGAGCGGATATTTTAATAAACTCGTTCAGGCTTCGACGTGTGCGTGAGCGGCCGTTTTTCCAATCGGAGAAGAGAAAGAAAATTTCTTAAAGACGACCTAAGATGGAGTGGGTGAGAGATGGGGAGAGAGAGAGTTTTGCTGCTCTTTACTTCATTCCCTGTCCCTATCGCACTCCTCACGACCCTCTCACCATCCACCCGTCCTCCTCTTTGAGATGGTGAGGTTGGAAAGGAAAGGGGTTAAAAAGGTTTTTGAAGTTAGCCGCCCGAGTTCTTCAATGTTCTCTTCCACTCTCATTCATCTCTTCGTCGTTGCTCAAGATCTCCTGCTCAGTGCAAGAGTCACTCATCTGTCGCGGTGGACGTTGAAGAGCTCGATGAAAATTGTCCCGGGAGAAGGAATGCTTCCTGAACTGGGAACCGAACCCAGCGACGTTCGATTTTCCGAGCCATTGCGAGGAAAAATGTGCTACCTAGGATTCTGTAGTCTGAAAGCAAATTTTGGAGGGCATAAAAACTCCTGTCGTGTTTCATTATCGTCCATTCAATGTGGCACACTTAAGGTAGAGCCGTGCTTTAAGGAAGCCACTGTCCTCGAGGATAGATCGTGTAAACTCTTGCCACCAGTGACACACTGCCTTTTGTAATATGTTTTTCATCTTCCTTGATGAGTGGCAAAGAATACAGAGGTGATTTACCGGTAAAGTTAAGTTTCTATGGACGAAGGAACACCTATGCTTAACTTTTACAGCTGAAGGTCCTGCTCTCCATAAATTATTACATTTTTCAGCTCGGAATACGGCGTACATCGGATTTTCATCCCATCTATAAAGCCTGTTTTCATTCTACCCCCACCTCCACTTACCCAAATTCCTCCCCTCTTGCACGGCCTTCAGCATACCTTCGTTTCTCATTACCTGTTCCAACCACCTACTTTGCCTTATCCTAATCTCCTCCAGAAGCTGCCTCTCCTTACCCACCAAACGAAGCACTTCCTCGTTTTGTCTTTTTTCCGTCCACCGCACCTTCTCCATCCTCCTCCACAACCACTTCTTAAACGTCAGCAGCCTATTCTCATCTTATTTTTTCAGAATCTACATTTCTGGAACTTACAACGCTACACTACATATTAGACTCTGTGCCAGTGTTTTCTTAACATTATTACGAGTACATGGAAATTTCCTAAGAAAATATTTCCTGCACCCGAAACGATACCACGGGCCAAGGCGGTTTGTTTGATGCCCGGTTCAGGTTTTCCTCTGACTATATTTATCTCCAGGTCGTTGCAACTGCAAGCACATTCTCACATCTGGCCGTCAATGTTCGCGCACTTTCTCACAATTTTCTACCGAAGAGAAATAGAGAGGTGCGGGCCACGTGAGGTGCGGGCCACTTTGTTCATTCGTGGATTAGGAGTAAGGTAAATACTATGCCTTCGATGATGTTGATTTATTCGTGGGGAAAACGCTCCTACTCCTCCACAATCACTTCCCTTTTCCCTGGATAGTCTCATTATTCTATTATTATATGAGATGAGGGGGGGCACAAATTACCTTTCCTTTAAGTTGCAATGCAGTCCTCTCCTTGTTCGCGGTCGTGCGGAGGGAAAATAATGGATGGAACTACATAATGAATGTAGAAGCTCCGTCCTTATTTTTCCGTTTCTATTGCCAGAACGCATCGGATTAGAATCCCCAATTTCGTAATCTTGGGACTTGAAGAATAGTGTTACGTTCGAGGAATCTTATAATTTCGACTTTCTGAAGGCCGATGACAGATTGACCTAAGTTCGGTAGAAATGAATCATTAAAAAATAAGATGCTCGTGAAGTAAAAATAATTGCTGTGACTGCTCCAAGTTTTGTGGTTCTAGTGAAAATTGGGGATTGCTCCCGAGATTGAAGTCCCATTGGAGGATCCCCTCCCGTAGCAAACGATGATTTCTCGAATTTCTTCCAAAATGTTGCTTGTGAATTGAATTTGTATACTACGTGAATGTAATTAGGACGGAAGGGGACTCACAACTTTTTTCAAAATTTGTGTTTGACCTTTAAATGTGAGTATCGTATGCGAAGACCTGGTGTATTTAAGCTATCTGGTTTCTCTAATTCGAAGCTTCATAAAGAAAATGGTGGAATTAAAAGTAAATTTTCTGATGAAAGTCAGTACCTCACACTGTCTGTAACATGAGTTATCAAAGCATTTTTGTGGTCTCTCTTTCGAGAGGAATTTTTAAAACTCTTTATGTCGGCTCAATCGTGAAACAAAAATTAATAACGTTATTTTGATGCCAAGCAATGGTATTCCCACCTCCTCAAGTGACATTCATTCATTTCATCCCCGTTTTCATTTAAGGTGATAACTTACTTCCGCGGAAATGGAAAAAAATATATAAGGGAAACTTCCGATCTCAGTGCACACCCAAGTCCCCTGGCGCTTTGCTCCCAGGAAAGCCACAGAGCATTCCCGCATTCTCTCCCCCACTCCCCCCCGCCAGCACCCAACGGCGATGCGATCTTTTGCCACCAACACCCACCCTGTCCATTTTTTCCACCCCCCCCCCCACTCCCCCAGAAGGGAAAGAAGAAAGAAAGGGGGTGGAGGGAGAGAGATAGAGGGTGGAAATGGGCCAAAAAAATATATACTCAATACGTGAATGCACAATAGAGGAGAAGGAGGCGTCCTTCCTATTCGCCCCCTTTCGGAACCAGAAACCCGCGGCTTAACGCGAGAGAAACGCGGAGTTGAGGGTGGAAACATTTATAATGTAGAAAGTGCGGATATGAACGTGCCTTTGGGGTGAGTCTCGACTAGATGGGGCTCCCCGCCCCAAATGCCAGTCAGTCAGGTTGCACGTAGTTTTCATGCATGTGTGTTTGCATTTGCATGTACCATATCTACGTGCGGCCCAATGTTCTGGCGTGCAACTCCATACCGTTACTCTGTCGCATCTCCAGATCGAAGAAGAAAATGGATGGCCTCTTGGATGAATGAATGTGAAGCCTGATTTTTTTCCTAATGAAAAATACCCTCCAACTTGGCCATCAAGCGAAGTTTTTCCATTAATGTTGAATAAATTATTATTTTTATTGCATTTTTTTCGGGTGTTCACCGTGTTGGTTGTACATGCTGACAACAGTTTGCTCGTGTTCCAACGGGTGTCTTCATGTCACGACGACCAGGGGACTTATTTTGGAACATGAGCAAAACTGTTGTCAGCAGATAAAATTAGCACGGCCAATACCCGAAAAACACGCATGAATCCTCGCACCAACACCGCGGAAGTCTACGATTGAATAAGTTGCGAGTTTTTTTTGTGAAACGTTTTTAACTTGTACAGCGTCACCCGCTGAGGTAATTCCCAAGTGTGCGAAACCCATTACGAAAGGCTCATTCTCCTGGAATGGCATTATAACCCAGATCGAGAACCTTAAAAAAATCATCGTGGACGGCGACACTGGGGTAGCTTATTTGGGGAACCACTCGGCACGAATTTGGGATATCCGGGATTGAGTCCGAGAGAATGATTTTTTCGTTGTGAATTTCCACATTTTTAAATTATTTATGGTCCACATGTGCATAGATAAGTCAATCTGATGCCGCCACAATTTTTTAAAATTATACCTCTGTTTTCGTCCAAATAACTCCATAAATGATCCATGGAGTATGGCCAATTGTGCTTCAATGTGCTATTCATGTCGTGCGATTCCATTAATCCTTTTCTTTTATCCTCGGCTTTCGTCGGCCCCCGACAGTGGAGGACGGCGGAAAAATACGCTCGTTCGGAATCCACTCGCTTTACGCACACGACAGGTACCCCTTCAGGGCATTCTCTCATTGAAAATAAGCTCTACGCTAAACATCGTTTGTCACCCTCTTGTTAATAAATTAATGCAAAAAGGAAAGCGAAAACGGGACCGTAGGTTTGTGCATCCGACACCCGTGCACCTTCTATGTCGACAGCGGGAATGAGCGGTGAAAATTTAAAAGGAGATTTTTTCCTCTGGGATGGGCCCTCGTCGTCCATCAAAGGGATCCGTCAAGCATTGGAGAGAGAAGGAGACACTTCCGACGTCTTCGAGTTTTCCGAGGGGAGACTCTTGTCATGCCCCTTCACAAGAGGATTCTGCTCAGCCCGCGGGTGTCTGCACCCCCTTCATACCACCACCGCATAACTCCTTCTCTTCGAGTGGTGCTTGTCTGTGTGTGCGTCTCTTTCTACGTGAACGAGCACCTTGCGTCTACGTGAGTGTACGTACTCGTACTCACCAACTAAAAAAAATATTTTCGGACTCAAACGAAAGGGAATAGTTTCTCTTGTCGTGAGGTTGGAAAAGATGGAAAGTAAAGGGTTATTAGAGAGTTAATAATAATCTCTCTTTCACGTCATTAAGTCCCTCGAAAAAAAGAGATCGAAGGTCGTGAGAAATTGATTTCCCTTCATTTTGCCTTGTATTAATTTGTTTACGTTTCGGAGATTGTGTTCAAATGCTTTCACGGGAATATTTGCGATTTGGCGTCACCCAAGATCTAGAGCAGGAGCTCTTAAGGGGGGTGCCTCGACATACTAGTGTGCCACGAATTTGCTGGATCCTGCCACGGAAAAAGTATTGAGAAAGTACGAACACGTAGAAACAGGCTATTATGTTAAATATGTAAGTGGTGTTTGTTATTAATCTTAGGGAACTGGAAACTCCAGTGGTTCGTGAACCATCCGCTAAGGTTCTTGATCTTTCGGGACTTTTCCTAGCGTTCGAAATTTCTCTCAATCAGGCATGGTTGTTTCTACATAATAGATGTGCCAATATATTCCGCATGGCGTAATAGTGTGCCGCAAACCAAAAAAGTTTAAGAACCCCCGCTCTGGAGCGTATTATTTAATATGAGAAACAAATTAATTTTCCCTTTTTTTGGCCCCTCCGGTAAATTTTCCTCCGCAGAAGTCAGTGCTTCGGTGATCATTGACAGATTTGAGTAATGTTTGCAATTTGAGAACGATCGGATGGATCAAATCAGTCATGTCATTATTTTGTGATCGGCCGACGAAACGATCAGACTCGTCTAATGAATATCATTGCTTTTAATGGCCAACTTTTAACAAAATTTAATTGAGAATGTTGTCTTAGGACTGATGGAACTTGGTGGAACTTATATATGACGAAAGAAGAACTATTTTCAGTTGTCCACTGATAAATGTTTAATGTGATCGGTTTCGATACTTTACATCATTATCACGCCCTTCTCGGCAACAGTCGCTGGTCGCATTACACTTCTCATGTCAGTAAAAAACTGTAAATTTAGTCAAAACTAAATAATTTTCAAAACTAAATTATTATGAATATAATATTGCCAATCAAACTGTAGAGGGTTGTGGTAAATTTGGTTAAACCGGGCAATCCCCCGCGCAAGAAAGTTGCGCCTCGATTGCATCCTTTGGAATGAGATTTTTTCAATAAAAAGTTTCGGACACCAGCTGGTGTTTTACGACTCAGTATCCTCACGCTCGTTTTAATGACCGGACGCCATTCGCGTGCTTGCCCATGTGGATGCCACATCCACGCAATCATCATGCTCTTGTCCACGTTAAAAATTCTTGCACCGAGAGAGCACATTTCGTAAATTTGATAGCTTTTGTTCCTAGACCATTTGGAGCGGCTTCTCCAGAGAATCCGTTATGCGCGTAGAAGTATTCACTGTCCGGGTTTAGCGGATCGAAAAGCGTGCACTGTTTTAAAAGTGTTAGTGTTTATCGCTTCGAACACTTTTGTTGAGCGATTCTTGTGAGAGGCCATGAAAAAGACTACGAATGAAATTTTGAGTAATGGCATTCGTTGCGCGGTAGGATTGGCATATTCCCTCCTTGTTCCCTTCCATTGTGTTCCGAAGAGGGCGGTCGGCAGCGGGACTGCCCGTTAAACTCTTTTAAGGGGCGTTTCGTGAGACAATCGACGCACCACCATATGACAAGTGCTGAATCCATTAGCGTCCGTCTCGAATTCCCTCCCCCACTTTAATACCTTTCCTGAAGTGGGTGGCACGCCAGTACTTGTTCAATTACGGGGTTCTCCCACGCTCGATCGGTGGTGTTCCCATCGGGAAAGGATGGCAATTGGGGAGGTTGGGATGGTTCACGAGGCGAGGAGCGTCAGATGTCGATACTCCCGAGTTTCCTGCGGGTGCTCTTTGTATCCTAAAAATAATAATTGTGGGAAGTTGAGAGCTTGACCGCGACAGAGTGACCGTGGCATTTGGAGTCGCAGGGGTGGGATAAATCTATTCCCCGAGCGATATTGGAGTTTTATTGTGCAGTGCGGTGTCATTTGAAAATACCTAAAAGCACAGAAACTTTGAATATTGAAATAATATTAGGGATGGACCCTTTTCATTTAATTAACGTGTGAACGATATCGAAGAAGGGTTTACAATCGCGGAAGGATATTCGTTAACGGCACCATAAAAACGTATATTCTAATAGGTGATATTTAGGTTAAAAGCAAAATGATTTCGGATACAATTTGACATTTTAGTTTGATCGCAGTAGCTACATAGATGATGTTTACAAAAGTAAAGTGAGAATATAATTCTTTAGGCATGTGTAATTGTTTCGTGCTCGTCTACATAAAGCGATGTGAAATAATTTTTTATCCTGCATGAGATCCTATTTTGTTTCCTTCATTAGTAAGGAATAATCTTTTGATTAGAATTTCTTACTTTCATTAGCGCTAATACCGAATTTATGCCCTCATATCTTATTTTTATTAATTTTTATTTTCAATCATATTTAGTATTTTATTTCGAAGGCCAAACTTTTATAACGACTGAATTATCGTTAATAATAGGAATTTCCTGTTTACATCGTATTCCTTAACGGATCGGTATCGCAATGTGGTATCGCGTGTTCGTGAATTGCAGATCGCACTACCACACGGCTCTTTTTCGGTGTCATCGCGTTTGTCCGCATTCTCTCACCGGGGCGACCTGTCTCCCATTCCGCTGACGCCAATCACACCGGCGGCGGCCGGGAACGCCTAGACATCCACCCATCTACAGCATCCCCTTTCTCCGTCCCTCCTTTCAGATCCTCCCGTGAACTGAGCCCCCTTTGGCGGCTCCGTAAGCGGAAGTCCTTCGTCGCTCGCGACTCTCGTCTCCCTAAAAGAAATAATCCGAGCAAGTTTCTCGGGGTTACACCCTCTTGGGAACTTTACATTCAATTGTACCATGTTCAGAGCTTCTGATGTCTGCGATGGGTAAATTCCTTCCCACTGATTTCAGTTCTTCGACTCATTTCCCACAGATTTCATGGCTACAAATATCATACTAAGTTTGTGTTGCAGGGTTTAACTAGGAAATATCAGTAATAACTTCAGGCTTTACTATGTGGAATATCTCTTTGTCGGAAATAAAAATTACACTCCGTATTGGTCCACTAAATTGATTTATTCCTTACGACCCGGGTTTCATCACAAAGTGATGTCACTATGTGATGTCTGAAGTTGTTACTATGTCACACCTGAAGATGTTAGTATGTGGTGAAACCCGGGTCGTAAACAATAAATCAATTTAGTGGGCCATTACGAAGTGTAATTTTTATTTCCGATGGGTAATATCAAATCTAATTTAACCCTTTAACTGCGCAAATAATCTGAAATATAGCTCTACCCAAACGCAAAAACCTCTTTCTCTAAATTTTTGCGTAATTTTAAAATTTTTCACTTTTTATTTAAAGGAAAATTAGTTTTAAAATTTACAATGAGTAATTATCGTCTGAATACAAATTGTTGAACTTCTTTTTACTAAAACCATAAACCATACTTCAAATCGCCAATAGACGATGGGAGCAGTTAAAGGGCAAGTAATTCCGTTATCCATGTATAAATATTTTATCGGCTTCCTTGTTATGATAGTCCATAACAAGAATTGATTGACAGTACCGTGTAGTAGTGGTTCAGCTTAGTTTACCAAGTATGAATCGATACTTTTAGGAAATTAAATGAAGGCTCTAATTCCGATCATTGATTTACTTGCTCCTACTTTATGGGTGATGATTTTTTATGCTAATTTAGGGTTCTGAATTTCATTGATATAAATATTTATTTACTAAGTAACGTTCAGTCTGATGGAATACTCCTGTATAATTTATCAGTTTGGTATTGCAAATAGGAAATTTATCGTTACAGCAGAATTGCTTATTTGCATGCCAGTAAAATTCCGTTTATGGATGGCGCCGTATCTTTTACTCGCCTCCATCCTTAGAAGGCTGCGGAATGCTATTTCATATCGCGACCTCAAAGGAGAGGAGTGAAGCCATCCCCTCCAGGGCATTGATGCTCCAGCTATATTTTCCTTATTCCCGAGAGCACAAGAAAATTAGATTCCTACGGATGCATCGGATCACGAGGAATCCTGTTCACATAAAACGAAAAATAGTGTAGTAGTAGATGCATTTATGTGGGTTCGTCTAATTCTGGGTCATTTTGTACCACACTAATTGTAAGCCCTTTCTTTGACTGTTTGCGATAAGTAATTAATAGCCCCTGTATAGCTGATAGTTACAACAGTGAGCAGGAACATAAGCTTGCAGGATAAGAAAAGTGAATGCTTACACGAGTCGCAGCAAATCAGTTTGCTTTAGATGTTCTACCTGTACCCTTTAGATGTTTGGCTCATCATTGTTATGTCGTAAAATGTTGTTTAAGCTGCCTACGATTCCCAGATCGTGAAGCACGGTCAACTATTTCCCATTTTCAGTAATTAGATGTTTTACTGTTGTCTTACAATTGGCACAATGTAAATGAGTTCTTTCCTCCTTAAAGAGGAATGCGTGAGTTAGGGCGGTGTGGCCAATATTTAAACAAGTGATTGCCACTTCTTCCCTCTTTGGACTCCTCGCTAATGTAGACCACGGAGATATCACGTGTTTCACCTCTCGTAGCTTGTCAACTATCGTTGATCGCCAGGTTTACAGAAATTACTTAAACGTGCATTTCCTTCGTTTAGCCTTTAGATAAAAAAATTAATCATTCTGTAAATATTAGCCTGTTCTTAACCAACGATGCCGTGGCGTCCACAGTGTTATTTTTTTGAGTTTTGTCCTTGAGTTGCTCTTCCCGTTGCTCCAAAGATGAGGTCATATTACCCGTGAAAAATGTCCGTCTCCGTCGGGACTTTAAATCGGCCCCCCGCGATGGAGGTAGTTTACTTTAGTTAGGTAGATGAAGTACTTTAAACATTACACCGACTCGACCCCTTAAACTTGACCATGGGATCTGCGCGGCTTGGAAAAAAAGGTTGAGGAAAGAGAAAAAGTGGGAGAGAGACGGGGGAGGGAATAAGACGGCCGGAGAGGGAGATGATGATGTGAATATCTTACCACCCAGCGTTTTTCTGCCCACAGGAATGCGGGGCATCGCGGAATAAGAAGAAGAATCGGATCCCCCGGTGAGGATTTTATGGAGTTGGTACCGTTCCTCGGAAGCGATTGGACCCCATTGATATGACGACGAGGAGTGGAACCCGGTCGTCCCTCTTCACTCTTTTAAAAGCTCTCTCTCTCTCTTTCTTCCCGTCTTTCCCTCCCTCCCTCTCTCTCTCTCTTTCTTCCCGTCTTTCCCTTCCTCCCTCTCTCTCTCTCTTTCTCTATTCCTCAATTCGGAGAACTGCAGCGAACGGGGGTTTTTGGGGTGAGGGCAGATAGGGCAGAAAGGTGGAGATGAGTCACCACGGGATCGTATAAAATCATTCTTTTTTCTCCTACTTCCGAGGGAAAATCCCCTTGGGGCATCAGAGCTCTCAGGAGATGGTAAAAGAGACGAGGGAAGGTGGAGGGAGATAAAATAAATTAAGAAGTAGGGCCGGCGGCAAAAGTGTTCCGTATCAGTTCGGCCGAATGACAGACCGTCCCGTCGGCGAGTAATGGACGCAGTTACGCCACCAGCGATTCTCTCATTCCTATCCCGATTCCTCCTCTTACACTTGCATGACCGATGGTGCTTTGCTCTTTTTCCATCCTTCCCACTTTGGCATTAAGGAAATTAGCTTATATGGGAAATAGGTGCCTCCAACGAGGATAGAGGGAAAAAAAAACGCCGTATGTCTTCTATCTTGAGGTTACGGCGTCCATATTTTTTGTCTACTAGAAGTCGCGAGCATTTTATTAGCATTTCGGTATTGGTAACGGTGAAGTTTTTTTGCTGAGGGAAAATTTTCTCTCGAAGGTAGGGCAGTTATGTCATTTGACGGAATGTATACTTATCGAAACGAGGTGAGCATATTTATTTTCACGGATTTTACGTGTCAGTGAAGTTCTAAATATAATCTGGTTTATTGTAGGTACTGCTTATCTTTTTTGACAATGTTTTTAATTATAATCCTTGCGTATTTTATTTCTTCCAGATATGAATATCGAGGCATCAGAAGGTAGTTAATAATGTTTTGATGGCAAGACTATAAAACACTGGTATTTGAAAAGTCTTCAAAGAATTTATATGCAAGTACACAAGTCCCATTCATCCCCTGAGTCACGTTTTATAAGTAATATACGTTTGGTTCCAGTTTTATGGTACAATATCGAAGCTATAGGCATTGCTTTTGATTGAAGTCAAATGAATTATGTTGTGGAAGTAAAAAGATCTGGACAGTGAAAGCACAAAAAAATCGCACTCTTTTTTGCAAGTTTTTTCGGGTGAAAACAGCCATAAAAACGAAAACTCCATTGCATTCTCCAATCTAATTTCCTTAGGAATGCTGACATTTTGCATCTTCTATCCCCACAACCGTTCAATTTCATATTTGATTGAAGTTGAGATCTCTGAAGTGTAATGAATTTACATATTTCATATTCCCTCGCGGTAGTAACAAGAGGTAAAATGAAGTGTAACCCAGATTAATTCTAGTTTCAAGCGATGCGAATGCAAAAACTGCATTTTAAGCCCAACGAATGAAACAATTGATTAAATCCCGCGTTGTGTAAATTAATATGCTTGCGTGAGGAGTTCGTTTGCTTCAAAACCGAAATCTTGGGCGTCATCTCACCTCATTTCAATGCCTGTGGCCGCAGGCTCCGGGGACGGATCCAGAGCAAGTGGTGAAACATTACAATAAAAGTTTATGACCCAACCCCGCTAGGGATTTATCCCCTCTCGCGTGTCTACTACGGGTGAAAGTCGCGTCCTCTTATTTATTACGAGGAGGGGAAAAACGAACCCTTCTCCGTCGTATTATGAATAATATTGGATGCGTTTCTGTATTATTCGGTATCACGTCGGCTCCGTCGCCTACGTTTTTAATCCTAATTGACAGTCAAAGGGTCGTATTATATATATTTGTGTGTACATATGTATGCTGTTTTCCGTGCTCCGCAATCCTGTCGATTCTCTATATTGACACTTTAATTATCGCCACTGTTCCCCAACGTGACAGACAAGCGTGCGCACACGATTCGCATGCTGATTTACGAGCGCAGTGTGCGCGTCAGATTTTTTAAGTAAGTCTTCTCGCGCGTACGCGTGACTCGCGGCCCCGCGTAAAACTGCATTAAGAGTTGTTTAAGTCGCCGCTTTCGCCCCACTGTCGCCCCGCGGCATGCTAATTCCCTGTCAGCCTGAAGGAAGCCGAAGACAAGGGCCTTAATACGGCCAACCTGGTCCCTTCAACGTGAGCCAGAAAAACATTCTATTCAGCCGTCACTCGGGTGAAAAAGAAAATGTTAAGACGCGCGCGGAACGTAAAAGTAAACCTCGCGCGCGAATCCGGTTGCGCCCGAGTTATGTCTCAGTTGAGGTAGTCAAGTCAGTCAGCCATGCCTCTCCCATCAGAGGCTCTCGCAGGAACTAACGCCCTTCCAAGCTAATCTAGAATGTAGGCTTTCACAGCTGTTGACAGATGCTGATGCGGATTTCGAGTTATGCTACGGTCGGAGAATTTTTAGCTCGTATCTCTCGCGTTGCAGCGAGCGTCTTCAGGAGCGAAGTGATTGTTGCTCTATATCGTCGTCTTATGCATGGGAGAGTTGTGGAGGATGGATATCTATCACTCTTTTTTCATCGGCTGTGGTAACTAGGTTTGCATCCCGCTGCTTCCTATGTGAAAGGAAGCAGCGGGACATCTCGTTTGGTTCATAGGATTTCTACGAGCTTATATGCAACCTCTCTTCCCCTAGCAATAGAGTGATTTTGTTTCATCCTTGTGATTTTCTTATTTTCACGTCTTCCATCGCAAAGCGCATGGAATTGTGCATTGCGTAAGACTTCATGATTGGAAAATTTCTGGGATGAGGGCGAAGATCGGATTTCTCTCTCGCATTTCTCTGCTCTGAGCGGGCCTTCGTCGTGATTTACAGCCTTGCTTTTCGATCGATCTCGCTCAATTTGTTCTAAGAGTGCTAGTACATGTCGATTAAATGGATTTGAGCCATGGAGGGTAGTAACGGTGACGATTACATTGATGCCAATGGAAATATAGTGCCGCAATAGGAAGATAGTACCATATCGGGCGCATTGATCAACAATAGTGAAGTATTTTTCTTTATCCTCATATCTCAAACGTGAAGTTGTGTCAACTTATATTTGATAAGGGCCATTTCCTATAGAAAACCTTGAAAGGTTCTATGAACGCTTCCATTGTTTGTTGGTTGCTGTGGATTGCCCAAAGCTCCGAGGTGAGGAGTGTTTGAAGTTATCAATGGTGATGCCATCTTTATTAACTAGTTTATGCTGAATCTTACGGGCAAGAGTTACAGCGATATCATCAGGTGATATCACCCTTCTGAAAAGTATAATGCAGTCTGCTATACGACTTAACTTTGAAGCCAAATTCCCTGCCGCACAACTTTAAAGGACATTCTTGAGTTTCTGCTGTGCTAGTCTCTAGAACCAATTTCTCGACTAACAATAAGTCTTAAATGGAGCCTATTTCGCATTGCGTTACGTTTTCATATGTTTAATTTGAACATAGTTGTCAGCTGGTACGAGTTGACTCACCTTTTAAATATCTTCCGCGGTATCTGGGTTCGAAACACATCAGCTTTGCAACCTTCGCGGGTCAAAATCTCGCCTCAGGATACTGTGTTTGACATAGGATTAAGACCATGCATTAGACGGTGCGCTAAAACCTAAGATGCTAGAGCACGTTAACCCTGAGATTACCTTCAGTTATTTTAAGCATCTTAACCGATTCTCGCGTCACCTAATACCCATTTTCCAGTCTCGCAGCTGAGACACGCGCAAGTTGCCCTCCCATTCCACCCTCAAGGGCGGTATCGGCCATGAATTAACCAACTCGGGTGATCCACCCTCTTCAATCCACCCGCCACTCCCCTGCTAGTTACACTATGCCGCCCATCTGACGGGCGCGGGATTCCTTCGAGTGAACGACCAGTTTGGTGATTTTTTTTCCGGGAGTTCCTTCGCCGTCGCGGAGAATGCAGAGGGCGTGCTAGCTGCGATCCTTCTAAGCGCCGACGCGGTGAGTCATGCGAAAAGGGATACCCGCCCTCGGAGAGGCTTTTTAAGCTCGGAGAAATACTTAATGCTGGATTCGGTGAAAGGATACCGGTTGATGGATAAAACTGCTTGATATGCAAATAATGCATGAAGTTAAAGAAATAAGAATTTTCCAAATGGGTCCTTAGGTTCAGTGAAGGGAAGAGGAGAGAATTAAAACCACTTGAAGTCGGGCAGACTCGATTATATTCAAGAGAACAAAAATGAAGGCAAGGCCATGCATGCTCTTCACCAGACCAGGGAATGTATAACCATAAGTCGTTTCCTGAACGATCGGCATGAGCTTAGAACTTGCGTTGCGCCGCGTCAAATAATCTCATCTACATAATACCCTGAATGCCACCTCAAGGGTTTGTGGTAGGGGAACATTCCATCTTTTGGCTCCAAAATACCTCTGAGAACCAAGTTCTCTAATTTTCGTATTCTATCTTTGTCTCTTGCGTCACATAAGGGAATTTCAACTACTTAACTTTGATCAAATTGCAGAGATAAACCATTACTCCACACCTACTGCATTTCTTACTTGAAACACCTCGTACAACTACAGGATCACCAGGGTATCCCTTCGCCGACATCCCATTTGGCACTAAATCCATTTCTGCTCCGAACACGTGAGTGAATTATACAAGATTCAAAGGATAAAAAACCTAATATTTATAGTCACAAAAGGCGAGTATCAAAGTTACTCGAATAAAATTGAATAAAAATCTCCTTTTTGATCAATCCTCATTTCAGATGCCCATCTCCCTGTGTGAACGTTGAAAAGTCAGGAAAAAATCATCTTTTATAAAAGTATTATGAGGATTCATTGTACATTTCATCCGGTAAGTTTAATTTGAGTGTGAATTATATATTGAATTTTAAATAAATAAATTATCCTGCTGTCATGTGCTTGCCTTGGTTAAAATCAAAGGGATTCCAGCGAGGGTCATCATCAGACCTTATGGATATGGCTTTGATTTTTTCGTAGTACCATTTCATGTATTTAATGGAATCCTTTTGAATGCATATGGGACTGAAATTGACTCCAAGAGTGTGTCTTGTATGTTCTTACTCTATGAGAGGGAACTACGGTTGAAGTAAGCTCCTGCATTAGGTACGCTGTCCCCCTCTAATCTGCATGGTATTCCGTGGGTTGCAAAATTCTTTCGCCAACGTTTTCAACCGCTCCCACGCTCCCGCATTTTCGCCGGGCCTACCGCACCCACCTTCAGCCCGTTGAATAGGCGAGGACAGTCCTCTCCCCTCTCCCTCATTCTCCCTCCCGCACCCCACCTGGAATATCTCACGTCACGTATCTGGAGCACCGAGTGGGCATGAGTAAATATCGAGACATATTTCCTCCTTTTCCAGCGCGGGGGGCGCCTTTCTTGGTCTCCTCGTTCACGCCCCCTTGTGGCCGTCCGCGGAAAGAATATACATCCGACTGCGAACTTGTGCTTGAGGAACAGGAGGAATTCGTGATAGTGGGCGGAAAGGTCGTTTTTTATACAGATAGAGAGAGAGGTTTCCGCAAAAATGAAACTGACGAATTTGTGAGGGAAACTGAGGAAAAACCATGCGAGACAATGAGAGGGCGTGGTCCACTTCGTCGATGACCCTTAGGATTCGGCGGTAGCTGCAATTTTATACCTTTATTTTTAGGGTTTATTGACAGCGGCAGCAAAGCAGCACGCTATGTCAGCTCCGCCCAAAATTTATGTCCGGTGGAAATCGTGAATGAGTTCACTGAAGAATAAAAATTACAGTGATCATCGCAGCATTGCGCAGTCGCAAAATTCGCGGGTTTGCGTAGCGAGAATTTATATTTCCAGCCGAAGAATAAATTCACTCGTCATAGCACTGATATGTTCAATTGTCATTCCAAAATTACCTTTCTGTGTTTGCATTTGGCCTGTTTTTTTCCGATCGGTCATGGATCAGTTGTGCTTTTTCCGATATTATTCACGCAAAATGATTTGTTTCTAGGTAATTGTACGGATAGAGCTATTTTCATTTGAAGCAATTGCTTTGTACAGAGTTCCTTGTAACTTCTCTAAAATAATATTTGAGATATACTGTAAGTCATATTGTTGTAAATAAAGAAAATTTCCAAATTCATTTATTCGTTCGCCAATTATCGAGAGTTAATTAGAATATTTCAGCCTTTAGCCAAAAAGGTAAAGCATTGGCCTGCTTATGGTAGGATACTAGGTTCAAATTTACAAATTCGGGGCAGTCTTAGCTGTATCAAATCAATGGTTTACGAGACAGAAACCCCCCCTCCGTTCAACCGTTGTGAGACCCTACACACACACACACACACACACACACATACATATACATATATATATATATATATATACCGCCCTGTCTGTCAATTGATTTGTTAACTCTTGAGAATGACCTGTAGAGGTTGAAACCGGTTGAATTTTAATAAAACGGTGTGGAATATAACTAAGTTTATTTTTGAAAATTATCAGTCTTAGTTGTGCCCAAACTGAGTAGTCGAACTAACGAGAGCCCTCTTACAATGCAGGGAAAGATGTGTTTCCACATTTCTTGAATCATGCGAGGGCATAAAGGGTCCTGCACATGAGGGTCCTGCACCAGTAATCATCAAACTAAACGCGAATGAAATCACGTTTCTTGTTTTACGTATATAGAGAGTTTTATACAGTTTTTGCGCGTCTCTCACATCCTCTTCTCCAAACCTCTTTGTCTTTCCAATCTTCGTTTCCCATCTGTCTCTTTCCCATTCCTAGAGTGATTTCATCCAGTCATCTGGAGGTCTTCCTCTTTTTCTCCTCCCCGGTGGTTGCCAGTTGAGAATCTTTTTATGCCAACGTTGGTCTTCCATTTTTTGCATGTCCATACCATTGCCGTATTTTCTCTATTTCTTCAGTACCTACCTACCTTTTTTCTTATCTGCCTCATTGTTCGTATGTTTTTATTCGTGATTCTTTTCAATCTTGATATTCTGCAGCATCTTCTCAGAAAATCCATCTCTAATGTCCTTCTATCCTAGCGAGTCAATTCCCACGCTCCACGTTTCTGAAGAAGTATGCACTGAATGGTTTTCTGATATATTTTATACTTCGTCTTCCTTGTAATATCTTTTGAACATAACATACTATTCAGTTTATATATTGGTTGTTATGCTTGATTCTTGTCGTTAATTCTTTCCTACTTGTTCTCTCTTTTCCAATGGTCACTCCTAAGTATTTGCACTCACAGCAGACTTCCATGGCCTTTCCTTCTATATCCAAGTTTGATGCATCTTATGTGTTAACTTATTTTAAAGTCTTCCTGTACCATTAATAATCCATTATAGGTATGTAGGTGTCACGTATGTGGGCATAGGATATTACCACGAGCCATGAAATGGTTGATTGTAGGGAAAAAATCTATACAAATACATAAATAAATGAGTGATAAGCTTTTTATCGCCGGGATTCTATGGTGTTTTCACTCTTCCACATTACTTCAAAGTGCCCTTTGGTCAGCGTCTTATATTTTTCCTCGGATTTCTCAGTATCACTGTCCTTCGCGGAAATATTGGTGGGAAACAAGAACGTGAAGAAGGCTACGGGATGAAACTGGGATGGGGGAACGAAACGAACGGTATTAATGATCTCTGAGGAAGAGGTGAAGCTGTCTGACGTTTTTCTTTCAAGTATTGTCTTCGGGCGTGAGGAAAAAATATGATTCTGTCGAAAGGAAAACGTATTGAAAGGTATCGTGTGTTCCCCCCCCCCCCTCCCCCCATCCCATACCCCCTGCTCTCTCCATCTGTGAGATTTGTGTGCGAAGCGCGTCTCTTACACCATTTTTACATAACCCGCCAATACATCGCAGAATCTCCTTCTTCGCCCTTCGCCTCGGCAAAAAAGAATTATTAATTTGGGGTCGTTATTCCCTTCTTTATGTTAGCGGCAGCGTTGAAACGTGCCCATGCGGATCCGGGCCTATTTCATTGCATCGCTTTTACACGCACCGACTGTCCTTCCTCCCTCTCTCCCAACCGCCAAAGGATCTAGTGTTTCGTGACGCTATATAAGAGCTTTGATTCTATACTTAACCTGTTCGGGAGGTATTATTTTATTTCATACCTTTCCCATTCTTGCTCATGAGTCCGTTATCTTTTCTTTCGTGCTTCTCATGACTGGTGAAAGGAAATGTTTCACGTTGATTGTTTTTTTTCGGTTTGGTTTTCGGTTTTCATTTGAGTTTTGTTTTTTCATCCTTGGGTTTTTTTCTCCCCCCCCCCCTTTCAGAATTACGGTAGATGCACTTTCAATTTCCCATGGTGGGATTGCGCAATGGCAAGAAAACAGTTTTTCGGTTCAAGGTAAATTCTGTTTGCGGTCGCCGGGTGCGTTGAATCGCTCGGAAATGACCGCCTACAGCTCGAGAATCTGCGGTGCAAGCATGCCCCATGGATAAAAGTCAATTTCAACTCCATCTTCCTCCCAATGCATTATATCCTTTTCTTTTTAGAGCACAAAAGTAATTTCTTTTGTTTTTTCTCAGGGATGGGAAAGATTTCTGTGGATAAAAATGAATGATTTTCTCTGCAATACTTCAACCTAGTTTTTTTCATGCACATATGCATGTTACATTTTAGTTTTTCCTGAAAATAAATAGGCAGAAACATTTAGTTATCAAATCAAGGTACTACACCTTTGTCAACGTATCAGCGTTTAATTATTTATGAAATACACGTTCCACTGATTCCTGGTCGATAAAATTAATCGTAGAAACCAGGGCTTCGTTCTGCAAATATTTGTAGAATTTCGCAGCGGTATTTAGTCTGGTAATGAATGAAACAATCGCGCCTGAATAGTTTGGCTATCACAGTGATGTCAGACAATATTGTGGGACGATTGCTACGATTTTGTACGTAAATGTGACGCTTAGGTTTCTTGACGTATAACGTATTCACCCTCGCAACCAATAACTGTCTAAATTTATTGCATTCCGGGAGATAACCGCCATAGTCTGAATCGTTAACTTATCTTTCGGCTTCATGAGACACGCTGTTCTTACTATATTAGTTGCTACTTACTACGTATATCGTGCGTGTGGTATCATATATATGAAGAACAAAATGCGACTTATTAACCCAGCGTGCTCTTAAAAAGTTACTAATTTGGCGTGTAAGTTGGTACTAAAATATCAAAGTAAATACTTCTCGATTATGTTGTCGAATCTGCCGAAGATATGCGACTCCCTGGCAGTATAAATCGAACGATTCGGACGGAAAAAACACCTCGTAAAACGTTTCCCTTTCTAAACCTTTCCCCTTTCATTTTCCCTCCGCATGCATGTAGATCATGCTTTTTATAACATGGGAGCTTTGTTTCACTTAATTAAGCTCAACTCCTGCTTTCGACCGTTTTTAAGTCCCACGACTCCTCGGAGACGATCGTTAAGAATAATTAAACTTGGTCTCCTTCCAGCTTGCTCTCTCTTAACCTTCCAGTCTTTGATTAAAATCCCACGGTAATGATCATATCACCCTGCATGGGGCAATAACACGACCTCCCCTCCTCACTCTCTCTCTCCTTCTTCCACCCACTCACTTCCCCTTTGCAAGACTACCCAGGAGGTTATAATTGAGAGAGTCCTCGCTTTCCTATAGAGAGCAATTCAAGGCGTAGCCTCCCTCCCTCTCTCCTTGCTCCGGCTCTCGACTCGAGCAGACGATATGGAAGTCCTCCAGGAATAATACACTCGCCTCCACAGCCCGATCGCCCGCTTCGAATGCTAAAGAAGGGAGGTTTTTAAAGAGCTTCCTCCATTTTCCCTCCGCCTCCCTCTTGGCAGATGGCCCTTTTTCTCATGTAAATATGGGAGGGGGAGAGAGGGGGGGAATTTCTGGACGGTTTCACACGGGAAATACTCTCGCCTCTTGGGTTTTTCCCGGCGTCCCCCCCCCCCACCAGCCTTTTACCAGGAGGAATTATCGTTTAGTTTCTTCTAATTCGAGAAGGACTGCCCAGTGAAATTGTATCCGAGCAGTTAAGTGCAGGTTGTGTGTCGCATGGTTGTTCGGCGAGGATAATTGAGTCATTTTCCCGCATATGTATTTGATTTTCCTTCTGTTATACTGCCATTAGCAATTGTACGTCGGGTCGAAGTTACTAGTCGGAAAATAAAGATAAGTTTCGAGGAATTTTTCCTTTAAACATTGACGAATAGTAAGTTCATTAAATTTGTTCGTTACTTTCGTTGGAATGCTTCAAATTGTGCCACACAAGATAATTGATGACTCAACGCCAATAATGATTTATAGATGGCGCCGCCAAAATTCACTTTGAATTTCATTCATATGATCAAATTTTTGAAAAATTTACCCAGATACAATATTCTAATTTTGATGTGTTTTTCCCTTTTTGGCAAATACTCTATCGACCACCAGATTCTTAGTATTGCCCTGAAAAATATTGAAATTTTTTACTAGCTTGATAATGAAATATGCTTTATGAAACGAAATGAACTCACGCATAATACTATCGTAACCAACCTGTTTTGTAACTGCCTGACCTTTCATACCCACTTTAAAGTTTGTGCACATGCAAGTGATTCTTTTAAACCAATTAAGAATGCATATAAGGTATTATTCGATTGGATAAAATTAAGAAGGAAATATTTCGAAGCATTATTAATTTAGCAGTTAACTCGTATAGTTTTTTATGGAAACCAAGGTTTAATGAATAGCCCTAATATTTATCACTTGCCATTTAGTTTTCCTGTTATGTAGTTCGATTTTATCATAAATATTTCCTAGTTTTGCTAAACATTTAGCAGTGATCGAGCTCCTTAATTACTTACTCTTTTGAACCATGCAATATAAATTATAATAAAATTTCCTAAATATTATTTAGCCAAACATGTTACGTTTTTCTCGAAGGTATTCATCAATATTCTGGCTATCTATGTCACTGCTGGGAAATGCCTAGAAGACACTCCCGCGTTGCCAGCACCTTATTTGGCGGCTGTTTCACTCACTATTACAGAGGCCTGCGTCGCGCCCGGCGTTAATTCACGGACTGCTCAATTCTCCGCTCAAGCGTCCCGAGGGTCAGCGGGCGGGAGTAGGTGGTTCGCCCCCATCTCCGCCGCCGCCATCAATTAACCCGACTGGCAATGTATGACGCCACCCGTCGTTTCACTTCCTCCTCTTAAGCCCGGCCCCCCGAAAAAACGGAGCGATTCCCGAGCTGACGGTGCGTGAATGTCAAAGCCGGGAATGCCCGCGAGAGTGAACGCGGAAAGGAATGGCCTCTGGGTGGAGGGAGAGAGGTGCAGTACTCAAAATATATTATCCTCTGGGCGTTCCTTCGCAAAAGAGGGCGAGAGCGTTACAGGAGCCGAGGCATTTACGTTCCTATTTGCCATGTCACCCTCTGCATCCATTTCCGCACGGTGCAGGGTTGCGTCTTTCGCTCTGGAGGCTGCATCAATAGATTTGCTTCCTCTGCGTCTGCAAGTTAATTTAGAGGGAAGGAGTAGTTCCGCCTATTGCTCTTTCATCAGTACGAACTGCAACACATGAATATGCAGGCCTTTCATTTGGAAGAATAAACATGATATTTCATATGTGATACATCACATTAGGTGCAGCATATTTATTGTTTCTGTATGGGTAATTCTCCCCGTGCACACTCTGCTCAGCCAACCATCTTCGGATTAAATGGAGAAAATATGAAACTCAAAAATGTATATGGTAACAAATATTGTCAATAGCTTTTACTTGTTTCTGGTACTCGCTAGAAATTTTTATTTTTTATTTCTCACATCGGCTAAATTTTGAGGCTCTGGATCCTACTAGAGATCACCGTTGAGGTTGAGACGAAAACATTATGATAAGGCTGATGGATGATTTCTGTATGTTTTACCTGGCTGCTCTTCGGAAATTAAGAGTGATAAACCACCTTTGCCTACTGTTTCCGAGAGATTTTTTTCTGAACCCATATCTTCTTTCAGAAAAATAATTCCCCAACTAATTTCTACTCTTGTCTTCGTTTTGCTAGGAATTCGTAAAAAAATATCGCGAGGAAGACATAAAAAATAAGACAAGATAAATAAATTGTGTGAAGTTACGCAGACCATAATCTCACAAATAATCAACTTTGAAAGGACGCATAATGTATTTCCTTGATTTTATTTTTATAGGCGTCTTTCTCTATTAGCTTTCTTATAGTTGGTGAGTTTAGTGTTATATGGACCGTGCAGAAAAGTCCAGTAGTAACTGGTGAAGCGTACACAAAACTATTCGTAAACTCTCTATGAACGTATCGCATCCAAGCAGGAGAAACCGGAAATTCAAATCTATCTTTTTCTCTTGATGTTCACCCGTGAAGAACGAATAAACGAGGCAGTGCCCTGTTATTCCGTGTACTAAACAGGTGAAATGTGTGGTGAGTAGGGGGATGTAATATTTCGTCGTGGCTAAGCCTACATGCTCACGTCGGTATTCGAAAAAGGTGCCGCGATTTTTTGTTGTACTCAACGAGTATTATCTCCCGGCAGCCGAAAAACAAGACGGCTGTGTTACAAAAAAAGCTGCGGTTGAATATTTTTTTTTAATAAAATAAAACGTAAAGTCTGCCCTCTCTCTCTCTCTCTTCCCGGTGTTTGAGTTCGAGGAGGCCGTAAATAAAAACGCCCTAAAAGTCGCGACAAATGCAGTTAATTTTATAGCAAACTCCTGCTTGCTCTGACTCCCCCGCGGCAAAGTTCCGTATTGTGGCTATCCAACAAGGTGAAGTAAGACCAGGGCTCATATTCTTCCTTTTCCTTCTCTACTTCGCCTCAGGCCTCCGTGCAAGAGGAGTTTCCTTCTCTCCCTCTCCTCTTTTCTTGTTTGTTCTTTTCTCCCTTCTCGCCCGAGGAGTCCCCCCCTTTCAATCTCACCCTCATATCCTTTCTTTCCCTTCATGCCGCAGACACAGAGTTCTCGGACGAACGGCTGCCTTTGCCGCGCAGAAGGGAGTAACTCGGGGGACTGAACGTAATTGTTGTCCGACGATTCAACAGTCTTTTCCGCGGCTCCGCCCTTCTATGGAAGAAAAAGGCTTTGAGGGAAGGAGTAGTAGAAAAGGTATGTCTCGAAAAAGAAATTATTTCTGACTCGGTGAGTCTTCACATCGAGAAATCTATGGTAGGAAAAAGAAGAAAATATTTGTTTGTTTCTTTTCTTCTTCTTCTCCTCCTTCTGAGGGCGCTCAATTTAATCTTCCCCTTCGTTTCCAGTCGTTTCACTCTCCGAGCGTAAACCTTGCACGTGTTGATGGGAGAGTTAATGCTGTTGTTTCGCGTTTCGGTGGTAAGAAGAACGTGGACAACGCATGCAACGGCTCCACATTATGTTCATACACATTTCATGTGCGTTAAATGCGATGGGTTACTCATATTTACGCGCGAAAAACCACAGCTATTTCCTTACTTACTTCAATAGCCTGAGTAAGTTTCTAATTTCCTATGTTCCCCGCTATTATAAACGTTTCCTTTCCTGCAGTTGATCTAATTAAAATGTTGAGAATTTAAGTAGAGGCTAGGTCTTCATATGGAAAAAAAATATACCTAGTGGGCCCTCTATTGGTGGGAACCTGATGAAAGGCAAGGTTACGCGGGGAATACGAATTTTCGCTTGGGTAAACTATCAAAATATTAAGAAAAGTGGGGAGGGGGTTGTGAGACCATTTATTGGGGTATGCGATGAAATAAACGTTTGAATTAAACACTGAATTGATTTAATTTTCTCGAGTCAAAAATAATTTCCTATTATTTTTCTCAACGCGTGGCAATATTTACTTGTTTAGCCTTTTGCTCCTATATTGATTTCAATAAGTGGTTTTGTTTATGGTCGAGGATTATTTAACTATGTAAGGGTGAGGGGAATTGGTGAAAGTACCACAGTAAATTTGTAGTTTCATTCGCCGTAATTTCTCAAAATCATAAAAAAAACAACCTTTGACATCCGTTTTCCTTGTTAGCTACTATCTTTGATATTTATGATAACGTATTTTCTCCTATCAGTCAACGTGACCAACATTGAGCAGCATCCTCCATTCCATAGATAATTAATTCCGCTGTCATCGGATATTTCCAAGTACGCGTGGGTCGGTGCGCTATGCAGGGTTGTCTTGAAAATCTGTCGTGCTTTATTTTGCGGAGAGGAGTGCGAAAACATAAAGAGCTTCCCTGTGCCCCTCCTCGCCTTTTCCCTCACCGGCGGCTCTTTTGCCACTCACCTTCTGTGAGGAGGACGAGGCAGCCGTCTGCATCCCCAGCGGTCGCCGAGTGACTGGCATAACCTGTTCACGGTGGCGTATGAATGAACGCTCGCCCGGCCCCGTATGAATGTTCGCCGCTCGCCATATAACCAGGAAGTTTTTAATCGCCGTCGTATCCCCTTCAAAGACGTTAATTAACATGTACATAATAATGCAAAGTTAGTTAGCTTCTTCCCCTTGCCGGGATGGGTGACTACCTGGCGTGAAATTGAGCGGCCTTCCCCATGGGGAATGGGGCTTTAATGGCTGGGGCCCTCCCGCCCCTCACATGTGTAGTATAGCCGCTCCTCATCTGTTCCCCACTCCTCCCCCTACTTCCTCATTTTATATCTCGCGAATCTTCCTCCTAATTCTTGGCAATTTCGAACCATCATTCGTCTCTTCATTAAAAAAAACGTCCGACTCCGGAGAGAGACGATCGGGTTTTCAGCCCTTCTTCTGGGAGCGCCCAGCCATTCTCTCTTTTGAAGAATGAATCTCAATACGCTACAGCCACAGTTAATATAAGACGTTGATATTTTTATTCTGCTTGGTTATTCAATATCTCGAACATTTTTATGGCTCTCCACCTTTTGGTCTCATCCGGTTCGCCTTCTGGGAGTGCACCACCATTCTCTTACGAAGAGCGCTGATACATGGAAACGGTGAAGGATGACACATTGATCATTTATTCCCCGGATAATTGTACAGAATTTCGAACATTGACTGCCCATCTTCTTGTCTAAGCCGGTGAGTCAGCAGGGAATGAGTACTTTTTTCTTATTTTTATTTATCCTTTTTCTTTGTATTACCTCCTCTAACTCCCTGGTGTGGATAAACCCAGAATTTTATCGGAAAATAATTTGCATTTGTATGAAAGAGGCATGAAATATGGATAGAGATTTTCCATTTAGAGTTGAATATTTACCCTCACAGACACTAAATGACAGGCAAAGAATTAGCCATGTGTTGGAAAGCTTTAATATGAACCAGAATGGGGGCAACTTAAACTAATACTAGCCCAAAACTTACCATCAATCGGTAGAATATCAAGTAGGTATGGTGAATCCACCATGTCCTAACCATCATAATTCCCTGCAGAGTATATTTTGATTTGGCGACCCGATTTTCTCATGACTATACTTCAGCCCCCATCAGCTGGATAGGTTTTATAATCAGTTTCTCACAGGTCTGCAATTACGTCCCCGGCTAAAAAATCATCGTAGTGCTCGCCTCTTAATTCATTCACGTTGTAAATTTTTTTTACGGTCTCGGAGCAGTGATTCGCCCGAGGCGGAACGCCTAGCAACTCCTCGTGGACCCTTTTGAGGCGACTAAGGGAGCGGTCATTTCCCCAGGGGGTGTGTTTAAGCGCCAACTATTTTTGCATTTTATTGCTCCCTCTATTGTGGTGGCTTTAGAAACGCCGCCGCCTGCCGTTCCTAGCTCCACTTTCTGCTTGCGCTGGATTTTGTTCGGCGAACGGTCCGTAATATTGCCAATAGGACTGACTGCCCTTCTTTCCTAATTTCCGGGAATCAAGCTACGTCAGCTGGAGTCAAACTCCGGCTTCCTGAGGAAGGTCACGCTTTGATTTTCAATTCTTCATCAGCTCTTATCTCGATCTTATTTTCTTTTAATATCCTCTCATTTTTTACCAGCGCTGCTTTTTTTATTGTCATTCAGTATGTTATTCTTTTCCCTCTATTTTTTGACACATTCTGTTATAAAAAAATGTGTATTACTGTAGGTACTTTTTTTTCGTCATAACTCTTAATAATTTGAGATTTTTTCATAGCTTGAACTGTTCTTAGCCCTTGCTCGGTGCCTTTTATTACCACCTACCTAATTATTATCTTTCTCACTTCTTTCTCGGAAATTTCATCTATTTTTATCGACAGAATCGGTCCGGGATGATTCTCTTGGGACACTCAGAGAGACCCGGAAAAGGAGGTCGGATTGACACGGTGGCTGGTGCCTAGACTTCCCGCGTTAGGGCCCGGTCCAAATCCAGATAGTCGCGGAAATAATTCTCAGGCAATCCGACTACTACTTGGGTGCGATAAGGAGAATATTTCAAGTTCAGTGCTCTGTCCGTCGGGTGCTTCACCGTGACTTCCTTGCCGTCTTGCTTTAGGAGTCGACTGACATCAACTGCTCTTCTCCTTCTTTCTACCCTAACATTCCACTTCTATCTTAGTAACTTTTGCCCCGTTCTGCGGCTTAGATTCCTGCGAGACAGACTTGAGTTCCGCAACGTGTGATCAGGGTACAGCACTATATGTCACACAGAACGATAAAGCATGGTCCCCTAAGACCCGATTTTATAATGTCTGGTTAACAGCAACGGTAAAATTTTCATTAACTAGATGTTAACTTATAGTTCGGTTTTTGCAAAATACATCTGACTGCCTGTAAGTGGACGTCAGCGTTATCGATGGGAAACGTACTAGGTATTGACGCCGGTTTTCGTACCAGGAAATTATTTAACCAGATATTATGAATCCGAGATAAAATAGCTTTTTCTAAGGCCAGCACAAGCTTCTATCCTCCCTTTTCCTCTCACCTCCACTTCTATACTCCGTAACTTTCCTTCTGGTCTTAGACGTCGAGTATGTGCAGGACATGTTTAAATCACTGGTGAACCAAGGCGGTAGTGGGTGGAATATGGTGTTTTTCTGTGAAGGGGAGGTCGTTTGCGTTGTTCCAAAGCGACGAGGCCGCGTGGGGGAGGCACCGATCCTCCCTCCCTGATTCCACCCGGAGACGTTCAATAAGGGCGGATATGAATGAACGGAGGAGTTCGTTTGGGCCAGCGGCGGGGTGTGCCAGCGCGCATAGAGGGCAAGGGATGTGGGTGCGGGAGGCGGAGAAGTGACGGAGTGCCGGATCAATGAATAGGTTGACCCCGGCCGTAAAAACAGGGTCAACAGCCGCTCCCATTGCGACGACCCCCAGATCCATCCCCCTCCATCGTCACTGCCGCTTCCTTGTCCCCCTTCAACGCAGGCACCCTCCTCCCCCCCCTTGCACCCGCTCGTGTCGGGCGCCCTATCGTCTAGAGGGGACTAGGGCCCTCTAACGCCCACTTTTATTATTAAAAATTCTACTTGTTAGGCCGTAAAGAGAAAAGAGGGGATTCGTGCCAAAGGGATTTATGGTGGTGCTCGGGGAGCGGAGACCCACACTCCTCATTCGTGTTTGCTCGAGGATTCTCCAGCTTCTCTCTGGTTCCGGTTGCCTTATCAATGCATCTCGCGCTTTGAGGACACACTTCGGTTAAATGTTTCCGTTGCGGTGATTCAATTCTTCGGAACACCTTTCCGTTGCTTTCGTTCGGTGTAGTTACGACTGAGTAGTTTGTCATTTTATCTTTGTTCCATTGCCTTAGTCTACTGTGCATTTATTATTTAAAAATTAATCTTCATTCAAGTAAAATGATTTTCCAAAATGTTTATACGCCTTGGCTTATTAATTTATTTGAAAAATTTCCGCATGTCATTGAGTTCATTGATGTCAATTCAATGTGGTAAATATAAAAACATAAAATAAGGAACACATGCTCATAAACAACAAACTTTTCTGTTTTTTGACCATTAATAATATAACCAAAGTAGTATAAAGTATTTTTCTGAAGACAAATACTCCATAATTATAAACAACACCTGAAACGGTAACATGATATAAAAAATCAAAAATTATAGATACGTGATATCGCCCACCATGGCAAGAGTTCGAGTTGATTTTTTCCAGATATAAAAACATACAAACTTCTTGTGGTAATACCGTAGTGTTATATGAAATGAATTTCAATGGAGAGCTAATTGAGATATTACTTGATGATGTATGCTGTAAATTTGTAAAAATATATGCCATACCGTCCTTTATCTTGAATGTTTTAATGATTCTTGTTTATTCTTCTTTGTAAATGAATTGAAAATATAAGTCAAATTTCTATCTGTGTCTTTATTAGATGGGGTAAGAAATGTTCCAGTGGGTAATGCATTTGGAAGTAAACAAACGAGAAGTCATTGAACAAATCGCGTCATTAGTTGATATTCATTCGTGCTAAATGTTCGTATCCTTCTTCGTTCTAATGCAGCCTCGCTCCAGCCCCTTACTGCTGTTCCAGTTCTTGCTGTTTTCTTCCTATCAATCTTTTTCCGCGTTTCATTCCCATTTATTCTATTTCCCTTCCGCCTCTTCATTCCATCGACTCTTTTCAGAAACTGTCCCGTTGGGCCACCCACCTTCTCGTGGAAGAAAATCCACAGAACCACCCCCAGACCCCCTCCCAGGGACTCCAGATATTTATTATTCTCTCGTCCTTTTAATCACCACTTGGGGTTCGTCCCCCAACCCTTAATACTCATCCACCGTCTCCCCATAATTCACGGTGTTATTACAAACTCTTTCACTTCCTACTCCCGAACCCATCCTCCACGCTGCCATTCGTCTTTCGTTCAGTGTTATTCACCCCTCTGCAATCCTCGTCCTCCACCAATCACCATTCGTTCCTTTCTTCCCTTCACCCCCCATCGCACCCACCAGAGAAGGAGGAAGAAGTAGCGACCCGAATTACTGGGCCGACCCACAAAAGGGTCCCACAGGTCCGGAAAAAAAGGGGGGAACCACCTCACCCAGCCTTCGTTACCCTTCCCTCTTCCCTCAGGGAATACGACTGAGATAATCAGATCATCCCCAAACACCGCGTTTTGTCCCCCCCCCCCCTTCTATCTATCCGCTCCGCGGCCATGCATCAAAATTTTACTGCCTCCTCCGTGTCCGTAGTTCTTACGCACGCGCTCGGTCCCGTTCCCTTCCCCTAGGGTGTCTAGTATAAAAAACGTCATGTAATGAACATCCCCTTCAGTGAAACGTTCGCGGGGATTTGTGGGAAGTGTTTGAGCGTGAAAGAAGCGCAGGTTGCTTGGGGAGATTCAAGGGGGGTGTTAGGGACGCTTATTCAACATTTTAGTCGCTGCATAAAGTTTTGAAAAAGGCGTCAAAAAAATCATTTGCTGCCCGTTTTTTTGCCGAAAAATAAAGTGAAATTCGATTTTGGCTCCCTTGGTTTAGATCGGGCTGGTGTGGTGGTGAGTGCTCAATTCTCATATTTTGGGAGTGAAGTCGATTCCTAGATATTTTGGATAGTTTTCAGTGGAATCTCTATCCCTTCTTGGGTCCTATGAGGAGAGCCCTTCAAGACCAGTGCTCCATTCGTCGGTTTGGACGTTGAACTCTGGACTTGTGCCTTTGTTATCAGTAGGTTATTACCGACACCGGGGTTATCTCCCCACTTCCCTTATTCCACAGAACATTCTTCTTTTTACTAACTTAAACCTGACCCGAATTGTACAAATGACCTCAATACTTGGTGACCTCCCCCAAATAACCAACCAACGAAGGGTGCGCTAGGAGATTTAAGAGGGATGTTGTGGATGGTTATTCAGAATACCGGTGGTTGCATTAAGCTTAAAAAAGGTTTAAAAATCATTGTCTATAGTTTTTTGTTCAAAATGTAGGTAAAAATTCGATTTCTCTCCCCTCGTTTATGTCCCTTCCCCCCTCGTACACGACGGGATCCTTGTTGGACGTGGGTGGGTTGTCGGGATATCTCTTTGATCGAATTTCTATATGTCCGGATGAGGCAATAAAAATCGCATGCGTCTTATAGGAAGGATTTCGGTAGCCGTTTCGACCGGTATACAGGACTGAGAGGAAAGGAGCCTCCCCGCACATAATTTCAAAGCTTTGCGTGTCCCGTCTCTAAATCACTAGCTTGTCATTTGTTCTTCTTTCGATGTTTGCCTTTAGAGAATGAAAAAAAGCAGGAGAGATGGAAGCAATGCATCATTGAGGAAGTGGGGGGAATCGGTATGAGCATCGCAATATCGCCTCTTCATAGTGTGCGTGTGTGCGTGTATTTTCCGTTGGGTCCCCATGCCTCGCTCCATTCACGTGCGCTGAAACTTGTTCCAGAGTTTTGTGGTTTCGCCTCTTCTTGGATTGAGTTCTGCCTCCCGTCCTGTCGTTCGTTTCTTCATCCTTGTCCTCCTTCCTAAGAAAATACTTATCCTCTTCTCCCATATTCCTTTATAGTATTCATAATGCATCATTTAATCTTCCCCTTTTTCCTCTATCCTTTCCCACGACCCGATCCATAGAGTTATAATTTACCTTCCATCCCTTGATGAGGATTATCCCGCTTTACCAAAAGGAGGGATTCGAAAAAGTAGATGCGGCGTATGGATGTGCGATATTGCAATGTATCGAATTAATATATCGAAGAAGTCTCATAACGATATCTATCGTCCAAGATATTCCACATATCGTTATTGTATACCATACGATGTGTAATGCAATGGATTATCTCTCGAAGGCGATGCAGTGAAATGCCATGTGGTGTAAGACGTGTCTAGTAGGGTGGTTCGAAAAAAAAATATTCTTTTATTTCGGAATGCTATAGTGCGCAAAAGTTGCCATTGGTATAGACAGGAAAAATAATATTAAAAACAAAAATTATTCATATATTTCACCGGTCGCGCATTGCTGTTAAAATTCGATAAAAATCGTTAAAAACCATAAATTTTCAATATTTTTTGTAAGTATGTAAGGGTGGTATGACTACAGTCCTATTTTAAACGATTTTACAAGTATTTAAAAATGACTTAAAATTATATAAATTATATTTAAGTATATCATATATTTTGGTCGCGCATCGCTATGTAATGTGATAAATTTGCGATTTTAGTAAAATTTCAAAGTTTTGCATTTTATAACGATTTTATAACAAATATAGTTGAGACACTATAGTTACATTCCTATACCTAGAGGTGCTTAGAAAAAAAGTACAGTAAAATAATCCTCATATTTTAATACTAACCGGTCGCACAGCCGTCAAAAAGTGACTCATGCTGCATTGGACTTGTCGCTTTCTTTCGCGCTAACTTTCTATTTGATTTCAAAATAAGACAAAAGTGTTATATTTGAATACGAGTATAAGCCTGCTTCAGTAACACTATTATTTTAATTCTTTTTGGCCGCGCAGCTGAATGAAATAGAGTTTCAATCATAAATTTGGCGGTATTTTTCAAATTACATTGTGTGTGCGCAGGTCTTTGCTCATTTTGCTTTACAAAACGACCCAGAACCCATCACGGGGAGGTGGCTGCATTTCGAGTTCCACCCACACCCTTACCAACCTAGCTTAAAAGTTTAGGTTTGGTGGCACAAAAGGTGTAAAATGATCATCTTCAGAAGTTGCTTGCCTTGACATCAAGATTCGTCTGTACCCAAGCTCTCGAATTTTTCTATCATGAATGACCTTCGCCTTAAGTAAATTTTCGGGATGGGCAAAGAAAGCATTCCGTTGTGTAACAAAGTCCATAGCTTGAAGCTGCTCTTGTGGCAGATACCTACCGTGTTGTTTGAATGGTCTGATAAATATGTTTTGGTGCGTCAGTGAAATTCTTGTTTACCTTAATGGTAAACCACCTAGGCATATACGACTTTAAAACAAAAGTGATTATTTGCCTCATATTTTCAGGACTCTTTACACTAATATATAGGCGCAAAACCCTGTTTAGCGGTAGTGAGCCATCTTGAGTGTGACATAGGGCCATGGTCACGGATTGAAAAATCTTCAGAATACTGGCCTGACCGGATGACTTTTGATATGCCTAGTAAATACAATTGATCTTTGCTGAGTATCTGCTCTTCAAATGCTCCTCACATCCCAAAGGCTTCCGATACCATACCTCCCCGGGAAAACAAATAATAAAAAAGAGCAAAAAAAATACTACAGAGAAATAGAGGGCGCAGAATTTATCCGGTAGCTTACGCGGAGCCAATAGCCTTGTCCTTTCTCACTCTGCGCGATGCTTCCTCTGCTACATCGAGAAGAATCCGGCGGCATTTGATTTTTTTTATCATTCGCCGTTTGAATTTACGACTCGCCGAGAACAAAAGAGGTTGAATGAGCGCGCAGCAAGTGGTCCCGGAACATTTTTTTCAAATCGGAATGGAAAAGGAGAAACGACTCACCTTAGCCTTTGACTTTGCCATCTCACCCCCGTGTATATATCCTCTCGCACCTCCGAGGCATCTTCTTCCTTGAATGGTTGTGAACCCTCACTTCTCTCCTCCTTCTGCCGTTGCGCCCGCCATCAAGAATGCATTGTGCTCTGCTCGTACTTGTATTTCCAATCACCGCATCCCGCAAACCAATGAGAGAAGAGGGGTTTTTGATGTGATTCACTGCGACCGCTCCTTTTGATTTACAGACGTCTGTGGGATTCAGTTTGTCGGGGTGGTGGTGATTCAAGAAATTTCTTCTTCGCGGCCAATGCGTCATTATTTACACCCGTCCGATGCATAGAGTGCGTCTCTGAAGGACTGCGGATAAACATATGTTTGCGGAGAGTGGGTCTTGCCTACCGTTTTCTCTGCAATTGCGGGCCCTAGAGCTACACCGGTTTGAGATTTTTTCTTTCTTGATGTACAGGAAGCAAGAATACCACACATTATCCCATTTCTATCCCATTTTTTTAGCCTGTGAGTGCGTTCTGTCAGCAATCAATCTTTTGCCATGACGTATTTATTCATCAAAGAGATTTAACTTTAGCCAACTTTCCCGGAATAAATAATTTAATGAGTTAAAATTTCCCTTGTGGCAAAAGCTGAGACAACAGAGCAGAGCAACCCAACGAGACGTCTATTGGGTACTAAGTAAAAAAAAACTATTCAGTATTTTAAAGACATTTTTCATGTCGTTGATAGAGCGAATATATTACCTTTTTTACCGTACCCAGATTAAATTACTCTTACGACAAAAACTCATTTCTAAATTTGTGTTGAGTACCATGATAAAATTATGGTGATATAAATGCTAATATGTAATATATTTTACATGGAAGGGAAATGAACTTGCTTTTAAAGGCCAAATGCATTGAAAAATGTATTTTACTTGGTTTTTCGTCGTATTTCGATGTTTCTATGGAGATTTAAAACTATGATATCCTATTTCAATTATCTGGCCTCTAATTCAAAGAATTTCGAGTCTGATTAGGGATAAGGGTTGATCAAACGTTCCTATAGATATGGTATACTTTTAGATACGTATTAACTCATCGTATTTATGTAGTATTTTCGTTGTCAAAGTAGATAGCATATCGACCGCACCGTGACGTGGTGCAATCGCATGAACCTAAATGCAATGCTGTTATATGAATGAGATATCATGCTGTGATATGTAGTTTCGTTGATTTCCTACGCTTTGTTGATTCATTTGGGACCCTTTCAGGGCATTCGCTTGGCCTCGCTCGGAGCTATCTATCCCGAGGGATGCCCAAAGTGCACACAAGTTCAAGTAAGCCCTGCAACGCCTCGCCTCCCAATGGAACTCCACGCTTTCGTCCTTCCCGCTGCGTGAGAGAAAAAGAGATTTACGGTCATCGAAAAACACACCAATATTAAATACATCTTCAGCGGAAACCCACGCTGCGTTTGTTGGTTTTGCTTCCCCTTTCCCCTTATTGAATTCGCGTTGCAAGGGGACGTACGAACGGGTCGAAACCGGCCTATAGTAGGTGATGTACGGCCCCAACAGGGAAGGGAATTAAAACTTCCCACTTCCATCCTACCAAGCCCTTTAAAACCCCCTCCCCCGTCTCTCGCTAGTCATCATCCGCCACCAGAATCTTTTTAGGCGGCCCGATCATTTAATTACCCCCTTCCCGGGCAATGCCTCATCCGCTTGACCGGCGCGGGACGGGCAGGCGCGACGGCGTGGAGTGCACAAATGAAAGGAGCCCGTGCCCCCGTCTCCTTGCTGCCCGTCCTCTCCACGCACCAAGTTCTGCCCAACTGGCATAAAACATGTACTGACACAACATCCCATTCCCCTTACCCTCTCGGTTGACTGTGCTCAGTAATTTCATTCATTTTCCATCCCGGAGGGAAAAAATAACATTCTCGCTGCCCACAGCGTCAAAATTAAGGTCGAGCGTGAAATATCTTCGCAAACGTTATAGTTTTTCATCATCCCAGCTTGCGTGTGGTCTCTCCTGGGAGAAAATTCTTTTCTATTTTTATATGTTGAGGCCATTTTTGGTTTTTATATCCCGCCGCCGGAGGACCAGCGTACCATGCTAAACCTGGTTGTTGATTATTCAAATGGGCATATTTGCGTCGAGAGATTAGGATTGAGGGGATGGGACGAAAGGGATTGTGAGGGGGGTTTAAGAGGCGGGAGGGAGAACGGGAGGAAAGCCATTGGCTCTCTGTATTTGGAGTGGCGGCGTTGAGTCTGCATGGTGTTCGGATGCTTTGCCCCAGGGACCCCAGCGCGAATGCTCGGATTTTTGGGCGGTCTCGAAAGCAGGTTATTGTTGCCAAAATATGGTATGCCTGCATATACTTTTAAAATGTTTATGCATAGTTCTCCTGTTAGGAAGAGTGGTATTACACATTTCATGCTCCCATTAATATTAAAAAGAAGTTATCTTTAGTTGCAGTCAATATCGCCGGCGTGGTTTCCGGGGAAAATTCCCATAAAGATATACCTCAAAGTTGAATGAAAAGAGGCCAAACTGCCATGTAAATTAATGGTGGGCGTTTTAAGGGTGAAGAACCTTTATGCTTTTTTCTTGGAAATTATTAAATAGTTTCCAAACATAATTTAGAGCTATAATTCTTTCACTTTTAAATATAACTGTTTCATTAGCTATGTTACTCGCTACAGTGGCTTTGTATTCGGTTACCACGGAAATTATGAACTTTTGGAGCATAAAATGTGTCCGATAGCCGAAAATATTTTTCATTTATTTTCAGTGGCGATTTGCTTTCAACTATCAAGGAAATGATGAATGTATAAAACATAAAGTGTGTCCCTTGGTATTAAATATTTCTCTTTTCTATTCATGCGTATAGTTTCTCTGTAGAGAAGTTGATTCTGAAATGTAAAGAGCGCTCTGAAAGGACGCCAGCCTTGTATTCCTACATTTTAAAAGATTTTAAACGACGAAAACCAATAAATAATGATTGAAGCTAAAAAAAATAAGGACATATGGCAAGTTTAAATATTTGATAAACTCAAATTTATATCAGTTATTTACTGGTTATGTTTAGGTTTGTGAGGAATGACGATAACGTCGACTCAACGTCGTGGTTCACTGTTGAATCCTGTTACGAGACACTTTCATCCAGCTTGACATACTTTCAATTCGATTCGAATAACTTTCGTCACAAGTACCTTACACCGTCTGCGATTTCCATCATTTTTTTTAAATGAACGCTAATCTAGTACAAAAGAGCGTGTTGAATTTTCTTAAACTCCATGTATTATTAGGAAACCAAGGATGGGAGTCGATGAGTGAGAAGATTTTCTCAAGGCTATATCTGCTAGAAGGATTCCAATCGTCGAGTTTGATTGCGAAATGAAGGAAACAATTCAAAGTCCATGTGCTATTTCTAGGTGAAGCGATCATGAGTACTTGAACGAGGCTGATTGACGGTCCATACGGTTCAGTTTTACTTGTACTGCTTTATTCGACAGCAATAAATACTTGAAAAACTAGTTTTATCTGGTATCCCAAATTTGGTTCGCAATTTACACTCATATTTTCACTTAAAATAATCGATGAAGAATCTTTCAACGCCGTGCCACTGAATATTAATTTGTTTGCTCAAATCTTATTTGGTTATCGATAGCTCAGAAGGTTTGTAAAAATGTTTGTGGGGAACGTATTTGAATAAAGAACACGGGGGACTCTCTTCACCTATTAGGGTTTCTATCGCTTTTCAGGAGAAAATTTATCATAACTAACATTAGCAGCTGTCCTAAGGTGTTTTTAGTGCTTAGAATTGTCGTATAATTACAAAGTTTAGGTTTCGATGATGTTCCTGTTTTGTCTTACTGATCGAAATAGTAACCAAGATTGATTTAGTGGGCCAGTTTCTCAATCAGTAGTTCGCGTACCAGCTTCGAAATGCTTGATGCCCAGTTGTCCACGACGAAGTAGCTTCATATATGCATTTCGAGGCATCTTAATCATAGTAATTTTTCCTTTGTTAATTTAGGCATTCAAGAGTTAATTTAATGATTTATTTGTTAAATTAGCATATTTAATCATGTTTAATTGTTTTTCAACATTTGCTTTATCACTGTTTTCCCTCGTCGCGGTATACCTACTTCATAGTTGTGGGCTTAGGTATTGTTGGAACTTGAAGGTAATCGACTAGGTACTGTAAGTGGCATTTCATGAAATAAAAATTTTGGAATCACTATCTCAGAGCAGCGGTTTCCAACCTGGGAGTGCGTTTGGAGATTTATGAGTATGACAGTTAGTCGCATGCTGGCAGATCAATGATAAACACGCCTATTTGCTTGTTGCACCGGATCCGACTATTTGAGGTTCACAAAATCAAAGGAAACGCCCTCCAAGGATAGGCTATAAGTGATAACGATGAGATCCACTGCCTTACAAGAAGAAATTCCTATTATTTTGCTAGATCCCCATTTTAAGTTTTTTTCTAGTGTCTTGACTGTGTTCAAGTGATAAGTAGATTTTGTGTTCGTAGTACGCCGTCCGCAGTTCTCGAATCAAATAATGAAAGTTTTTTTTCTTTTGTTCCTCTCTTCTCAGGTTGGATCTGACGCTATCTCTCCTCGCGGTTGGCCGCTGTCCGTGGGCCGCGGTGTCCTGTGCTTGCGCCTCGGGGAGCTAGACCCGTCCCTTTTGCGCCGCCACGACTGCTACCTCTGCGTCCGCAGCCGGAGAGAAGGGGGCTCGGCCCCCCCAGGGGTCGAAGTGGCCCTCGTGTGGAAGGCGGCGGGCCGCTTGGCCCCCGACAGCATCCCCCTGCCCTCCGACGCCGACCTGACGGAGGCGCTGGCGTCGCCCGTGGCCATGGAGGCGGCGGTCGCGAAGCGCGTCGACTCGGAAGAGGGCCTCGCGTGCCTACTGCAGAGTCTCCTGGTGTCCGTCGAGAGGGCTGTAGAGAGGATCCCTTTGGAGGACTTGGCCTTTCCGTGCCGGCACTGCCTGCTCCCGTGCCTGCCCGACCCCGCTTGCTGCGACCGGGGCGCGTCTTCCCGGGACGATGAGGACGGCGACGCCGAGGAGTCTTCGGACGGTGAGGACACGGAGGTGGGCAGCACCATAGGGAGGGCGCCACCATCGGTGGCGTCTTCTTCCGCGTCCACCGTCGCGACGCCCGTCATCCACGCCGCCAACATGTTCTGCTTCGAGGGATCGATCCCTCATATAGACAGTGACGCGGACGATGTTTGCGTGGACGAGGAAGTCAAAGTGAACATGGAGTTGGTGGCGAAGGGGGGGAAAAGGGCACCCATTGCTCTTCCAGAGGGAGTGACCAAGTACCCAGCGGCCACTAACGGTGAGTTCATCCACTAACCTATTATACTAGAATCCGCCAGAAAGTAGATGGTAGAGAGTATTATGATACCAGCCAATAAGAAGGTAGGAGACAATCGGAGAGAAAAGGAAAAAATAGTTAAATTGGAATATTGATGAAGTGGTAAATCTGCTTTAAATCATTAAAAACGCGAAAAAATGTTGATTAGTGTGATTTGAATTCATATATTAACTAAACTCTGGCGTTTAACCTGTCTCTAGTAATGTCCATCTTAGATCTCCAAACTCTGACATGTCAAGCTGTTAGTTATCCATGTATGTTATTCAGATGCTTTTAATGTATCACGGGACTATACGTGTCAGTATTTCTTTTTTTTCAACATGAAATTTACATTAAAGTCAGACTTAGGAATTATGACAAAAATTATTCTTTTATTTCAAGAGAAATTTTAATATTTTTAACACGGCTTTGATATATTTTCTAAATAGAATGTGTGTACTGTGTATCCTTCCGTCAGAACCACATTTATTTTCTGTTTAGGATTATTAATTTGTGGTTAAGCTTATGACTCAGGAAAGTTCTTCTGTTTCTCCCAACAGCATTTGAGATATTTACCTAGTGAGCAATTATCATTCTGTAGGTAGTGTCCATTGCTAAATCTCGTATCGAAAAAACGCCCTAGTTAACATATTGCAGTAATATTAGAGTTTTCTTTTTATTATCCAGTTATATCCCTATAATTACGTGATACTGCCTGAGGCAAATACTGGTATGAGATTGAAATAGTAGCCATGCACTTAATATAAGTGCACCATGAGTTTTATCGACTGTAAAATTGGTAGCCTCTGTCTTGACCGCCGCTTCCAATTCCGCTGCAAAAAACAAACAAAGGGATGAGCGCACCTCATCGTGAAGGGAGAGTTTTATCCTAGCAGTGAGAGGGAGGCAAATTCTTTTACCGTAGCATTTTTTAGAATATATTCTCCTCTGCTCAGCATAGACCGTCTATAATAAGTAGGAATCTTCATTGGACCTTGGATACATTGTGTTGTTGTTCTTGTCCTGATAGGTGATTAAGAGGATTGGGTGGAGATCATACTCTTTGACCACAGATTGAGTAGTTTAATGATTCGGATGTCTTCTTCATGGATCTTGTAACTGGCGTAGGGCTTTGGATCGAAATGTTAGAGAAGAGTTAAAGAGTTATTTTTTTATATCTTAGGTCTTAAGTACAGAGGTTTCTTCGAGTACCTCTCTAATTACTTTACTTGATTAAAATAAATTACTCAGCGAATGTAGTTGAATATTAGCATCAAACTATCTAAAAAATATTTGTTAAAAAAAAGGAATCTCGCGACGCATACTGACACCAGAATAGATTATGAATCATACATTTTATTTACGTAGAATTATACTTTCGTGATATAGCTGGTTATGCTGTGGAACTTTCGGGCGTGTTGAATATGAGATAGCATATAATTAAATTTAAGAATTAGACGTGTTGAATATGCACGAAGTTAGGTGACCTAATAGCTTTCTCTCTCAAGCAGTTTAAATTCCTTCTACTGGATGATGGAAGGGCGTATCACTGAGGAGTCTCTCATTTTGCAATGGTCGTTTCTTAAGTGTTTGAGAAGTGAGCATCGTGAGGACTCCCACGACAGTAAAAGGGATTTGGTAATTCATTGCAACTTCACTGCATTATTTTTCAATCATGTTCTTCATCGTGATGTTTGCTAATAACGTGGGTGGGGACAAATATTCATAAAGAACCCTTTTATATTTCCCATCCCGTTTTTACGAAATTCTATCTTCTCTCGTTCAAATTCCTGGTGAAGTATGCTAGACGTGCCGATATAAAAATTCAGGCGAGGTATAATTTGCGGAAATTCATTGCAGCGCAACATTTTGCGAAACATGTCGAAAATCCTAATTCTTTCTCATGGAACGTAAGATGTGGCAAATCCAATTTGTACTCCTTCCTCCAAATTAAAGAATGGGAAGAAGGTAGATGTATCGTTGTGACATTTTCACTCAATATCGAAAACTGCGAGGAGCGCAAGCGATTATCGGTGGAGACCTTATCTCCTCATGGGTCACAGAGTCTTCAACGTCGGAATCAGGATCCTTATTTAGGGAGGACACAGAATTATGGAGCCACAACCGTGACAAATTTTTGATGTCACAATTTCGTAATATTCTGAAAATGCTATTCAAAAGTTGAGAGTAAGGAAAAATGTGTCTTCATAATCTCGACACTTGAGATTCAGTAATTTTGATTTTCTCCCGAATGAATCAAATCGATGCTTTTCCGTCCGAAAGTATTTAGTGGGCAGAAAATAAACGGATATTTTCGATGAAGTGACGTGTTTCCAATTTCCGATCGCTTCACGAATTTCCACCCGGATCCGACTTTGGTTTGATCTCGCCACGTCTTCGGTGGGCAGTTGGTTAATTTCTCTTCCACTCTCCGTTCAAATCGCGTTGAGTGGTCGACCACTTTCAATCCAGCCGGGGAGATGGTGGTGAAAAACAAGCGGCGATCGTGTAGCAAATATACGCTCCCATCACAAGCTCGCGACGAGGGAGGTTGGAACCCCGTGTTTAGTCGTTCACTCGAGATGATAGAGGGGGTTGGGTGGTTGAGGAGTCGGTGAGTGGGGATGAAAGTGTGTGCGGGGGAGGATAATACGAGCGTTCTCCTCCAACGGGACTTAACATCGCTCCCCTCCCGCTCTCCACCCTTCTCGGCATCTCTGTTCCTGAGTCCTTGATGTGGTGCCCATTAACTCTCACTTCTCCCTCCCTCGCTTCCGTTCCGCAAAGGAGAATTGTTCTGGGTCAAGTTGACCCAATCACGTTGGCCGCGAATGGCTGTAAGGGCGTTACACCCTCTTATCCAGCCCTTTTCTTTGCCGCTCGACTGCGTATCTCCTCTGTCCAAAATAGTGTTTCTCCCGTCTTATAAGTTTTCTTGGAATGAAAAGCACTTGTTGATACCCTTTCCAAGGCTTTAGGCCGGAATATTCGAGGAGCAAAATACAGTGGTACTTTGAAATTTTTGCCTCTGTCCGTCAGGGCAAAAAGTTTATTGTTTTGCCTTATTCAATCATTAGTACCAATACCTAGTATTTCATACCAATTACTTATTAGATTTGGGACAATCCTTTCCGTTAATTTCCCATTTCAAGGTCATATTTTACCTTCTTCACAAGATTATCCATAGGCTTTGCATTACCCAAGGCTCTCTTTAATTCCTCATCCCTTCTGCCTACCCTTATTTTGTCCGAAATTTCAAGGGTCAAAGATGTTCGAAAAATTATAATTATATTTTTAAATTTAGCTGTTTCAGTCGCATGAAATTGTGATAAAAATTTTGCACGTGTGGGTGTATCTTAGTGGATAATTTTTAAATTACCTTATCTCGCAGTTATGTTTTCACTTGGAACCCAATCGGCAAAAATGGAAAAAGAATCCGTATTTTAGGCCTATGTGCAGAGCCTGCTTGTATATAATTTTTCTTTTGCATCGGCGTCCCCGATACCTTATCAGGTGTGGTACATCATGTGTTTTCTCCTGACCACTCGGCGATTCTTCAGCGGTAAACCACAATTCCAACCTTATTTCGTGCGAATCCAAACTCCCCCAAGCACACCTCTCTTCTCTCCCCCAGCTATCCCGTTTAGGTCTCGCCTCGGACGCACAAAGGCCTCACGCATCTGCCGGCGTGCTTGGCAGGGACCAAAGAATTCCCATTTTCGAGTCCGCAGTGTGACAAAACTTCCCGACCTCCCTCTCCTGTGCCGAAATCGCGGTTATTGGTGGCAGGTGACGCGTGGAGGGTGAACAGATGTGGCAGATGGCGAAAAACTTTCGCTCGATACGCGCTCCACACGTCCGCTCCTCGTCATCATTAGGTATTCAGTGCACTCCCCTCGTCCTGTGTAACTCCCTTTCCTTCTTCTAGCAAATGGGTGTATCCTCATTGTTAGGAAAACAGAATGGTTGGCCAAATTTTGCACGGGAATGTGAAAAGTGACATCAGCAACATTAATAGGAACCCATAGATTGCGTTTACGGATCATTTGCGTTATTATAATGAGGCGTAAGATCTGTTATTGCTATTCTCATTTTCATAGATAGTTACTTCCTAAAGAACTTTCTGGGTGCATAAGGATCAATATTAATTTCCTCTTTAATTTTATCGAAGTAGTTGGAAGGTATTTTTATTTCACTACAGGTAAGAAGCTTTTTATGTTATTTTTTACTTTTTCGTGGCCACGCATTCTGTTAAAACTTCTTGGAGACAGAATAAACTTCCCCTTGAAATATTTTGGATGTCAGATAGCTGTTTTTGTCCATACGAACTTCTGCGTCGGTCTTAGATCAATGATGAATCCTATGTTATCTTACTTTGCTTCCAGGTCCATGGAGAAATTATGGTTTATGTAACTTTTCAGAAGTTCTCATAGGTAAGCTTAAATGTCAGCATTATTGATTTCATGCCTTTGTCACGAAGTTAAACTGCTGAGTTAATCGTGAATGTTTTCCGAGGAAAGTTTGTTGGCTGTTTCAATTTCATCCCCCACTTGGTCCATTCATCTCTCTTCATCTTTTTCCACGTCGCCCGACGCCAAATCCCTTTCCGCAAAGAAGTCCTTCCTTTCTTTGCTGTGTGTCGTCTCAATCCCACCCACCTATTCACTCTCAGCCCATCTCTCGCACTCACGGAACTATTAATTAAGACAAGTGCGCGCGTGTGGGATGGAAGGTTGGGTTGAGATGTGGGCGTTGTTTGGGGGGGGAGTAGGATGTCTGGGAAAGGACTGGACTTGAGGAAAGTGATGGGCAAGAAAGGGTTGGCGAGGGTGAGAGAGAACGACAGGAGAGGGACAGGTTACAGACCCGATGGTCGCCGTTGGAGACATACAGAGTGGGTGGGTGGTCACCCCAAGTGTCAGGGTTGTTAGCCATTTACTTTATACCTCGCGGTTTTCTTCCCCTTTGCGTGGGATCGGCGGTTGAGTAATTAGGTGCTAGCTGCATGCACTCGGTGATTGCACCGAACCTGGGGGTCCTTAAACTTGAAGCTTCATTAATCACGTCTCGCTTTTCTGATCTTCGCTTCTTTTTTTATTTCCGCCCACGTCGTCTTTCGCCAAACGGGGCTATCTACCTCCGCGTGCGGGATCGCTCGCATGCGGCTCATGGACGCGAGACGCGTCGGGATCAGCCGATCGTAACGACGGGTCCGGACGAGTAATTACCTTGAAATTTTTGGTCTCGGAGGAGTGAGAGGGTGCTAATGCGTTTTAATTAATTAGTACTTAATTAATTCACTTTTTTGTTCGTCTTCCTCTTTTTTCACCCCTTTCCCTAGAGTGACGCGTTTTAATCATACCGTTCTCTGTCTTATGGTATTGTTATTCGCGATGATCTGATGATAATTACATCCTCGCGCGTCAAGGATAGATGCATTGAAAGAGTGGGCGAAATTTAAAAAACTAACCGGGATGTAATATGTGAGATTTTGCTAATCGCTAAATTTGCACCCTGTTATCAATTTTGGAGCCAGAATTGAATTAAATCTCTCTTCATTTGGTAAAATGTGTTGCACCAGTTTTTCCCTGTTACTTAGTCCTTAATTATTTATATAATTCTAAATTTTAGTCAAGTTACTGCTTTAAATTTTGCTGGTACCGCCCATTCACAAAGGTCTTTCCTTTGCGCCGTATCAACTTGGTCGATCTGCTATGGAAGCGTATGGAAGTTAATGGCTCGACGCATGACTGATGTGTCAAGTGGGAGAGATCAGATAATAAAAGCCTGTCAATATCAGCAGTTTTACCCGCCAAGTAAATCATAGGGATCGACCGAAATACGCATACGGAAGCAGTGTTCACTGTCTATGCAGGCGACCGTGGCATAATCTCTCTTCGATCAATGGGGGAGAAAAAATCGTAACAACAGGGTTACCCATAGCAGGGAATATCTGAGCCCATTGATATTCATTTCGTAGAACGTTCCCCCCGCTCCGTTCCTCGTCTCCGCTCTGCCTTACTCGGCAGCGACTAAAACGACAAAAGAGTACACACATCCCCTTTAATCTTCCTCGAGTGACCTACGACCAACGCGACGGTCGGGCCACGCCCCCCATATACTCCGTCTCCATCGGCCCAGACGCCTCCCTCCCACGTCTGCATCCCTTGAGCCTCTCATTCAGTGGGAACGACAGGGCTCACCCTCTCCGTTCGCATTAAGTGGACGTGGACCGATATGCACCCTTTCTCCTCTGCATTCACAAAGCACCGTCCCTTTCGGGCCATATTCGCTCGTTCTCTCTCTTTCGTGCGGGTCCGCCCCTTCCGTGACGCGTCAAAGGTTCCGTCTTGACTGCTAAAGTTTCTATGGCAGTTGTCCAATATTCTTTCATTATCCTTGGTCCCGAGAAAAACCCTGGTCGAGATATTGTGATTCTTTATTTTAACATGAATTTAAGTTTAAGCAAAATAATAGCGGTTACTTGACCCTGTTCCCCGCGAATCGTTCCAGTCATTACTCATATTCCGGTTTCCATGAATCATTTATCGCATTGTAAATCTATGGGTTTTCGTTCAACCAAGCCAGTACATAGCTACCTGTTTGCCTCATTTCCACGCAACAGAATGATAAAGAAAATTGTCATCACGATTCGCGAATTACAGTTCGTTAAGTGCTTTTAGTTTTACAGATAAATAAGAGAAGCGTTTAACTTGGAAGAAAAACTTTTTTAATTTCGTTCTACCAATGCAAAAGCTATAAATGCCGAACAAATTGGGATGAATACAGCATGATTTGTACGCGTCCGCTTTCAAAACTTTATACAAAAAGTACCACCGCTTTCTGGCCGCTTCCGCTTTTCTTACACCCCACGGAAAAAAACTCTAGATTTTCTGTTGCGACATCTGGGCACACCATTTAGGTCTCTATCGGTCCTTTACCGCGTGTTTACGTTGTCGCCGGGATAGCTGAGGGAGGCCGTGCTCTTAATGCTTTTCGGACCCCGAATCCTTGGGAAACAGCTGATGGTTTTCCCGTGCAGTGTGAGGGACAGATGCACCCGGAGAATCCGTGTTCCTTATGGTCCCGCTTTCCCGATAGTACACGGGCCGGTCACCCTTTCTCCCCTTCTTCCTTATCCCATAAAACGATGACCCTCCTGGATCCCATTGCTCAAGTCCAATTTTCTCCCCAATCGACCACGCCTCCGTTCGTGCACGTCCTATCCTTTTTTACCCTCATCAGTTTGTCGGCAAATACTTACCTTCGTCATCTCGGTGGTCTTTTCATCTGCCGCCCTCTCGAATTCACATATTTTGCCCATCGTTCGCTCCGAGGTGACTCATTTTCCCCCTTCGAGGTTCCCTTTTCTTTGACATCCCGCGAACTGCTTGGCGGTGCTCTGTGAAGACTATTTGTCTCGGATCCATCCCAGTCTGACAATCATCAGATCATGCGCCTTCCCTCCGATATATTCCTCTGTTCTCGCTCCCACAGTTATATTTCTCTGTGAAAAGAAAATTTACCTCCTTGACTCGTCATATCGTAATCAGGAGTACAATTTACGCTATCAGAGAGTATTTCACTCTTATCCTGGTACTTTTCATTGGTTACCGTAGTTGTTCAGTTTTAAACATCATTTTAAAGTCATTTACTTTGTCAGGTGTGGTCATTGCACAACGATAGCACTCTTACATTTGTAATGAATGACGTCTCGTATCGTGGATAGCATGTTATTTTACATTGCTTTCAACATCTTCTGATTTTTTCATAATTCAACGTTGGTTCTAAGGTATCTACTCCTAAAACGACATAAAATGCACAGAATTATATTATTCCCTCTTTTCTCCTCCTTCTCTGGTAATTTAATTAATCTCCTCTTTCTCTGCTTCCTAATATGTCTTCGCAGTGTTTGGGTATCTTTCAAACGATAGCTCTTCAGTTTGTCATACTTACCTGTTCCCCGTTCAAATTAGGTAACAATGGAAAAGCCTCTCACATTTATGCGACTGCTTTGTTCTTTTATTTTCCGTGGGTCGCGTATTAATGCTTAAGTATCTCTGCAATTTAATCTATTCTTGTCAAAATGTTGCTGTCTTTGGCTTCCCTCCCTCATTCACCGTCGTTATTTTTATCCACCTCTGGCTTTGCCATCTCGTTATTTGTCTCTCTGGTATTCGCCGCACCCCCTTGTGTCCCTCGGTGCCATCTCGCTAGGCTCTCACCCTCTCTTCACAACGGGTCTCTTGATTGTTTTTGCCTCTCATCACCAGTGAGCCCCATCTTTCCTCCCCTCCACGCGAAAAACCCATAAACAATTCCTTGCACTCCGCCCTGATAAAAGTCTAATTGCACCTCAATCGAATTCACTTACTATGTCCTTCCCCTACGACTTCGCCGCTTTTCATCTCTGGAAAATCACCAAGCGGCCAATGCACTCATCACACTCCCCCGCACCGCGCTCCTATGGCTTTCTTTCTTTCTCGCGAGGTGAAGTGGATGTGCATCCATCCACTTCACCTCCATTAAGAGCTAGCTTCCTAATTCTCTCCCGCCTCCTCCCTGCAAGTATGATTCCATCTGGGTGACCGCGCATTCGGCCGGAAAGACGTCATTTCCTCAGTGATTATCAAGGGGAATAATGCTCTCTCTCATTCAAGACCGACTTCCATTTCATTATTAAAACAACCGCCTCCCCCTTACTCTCCTTCATCGAGGGCTCTCGACCCCGTCTCTGATCTCATTGCATGTAAACACGCGCGTCCGAAAGTACATACTCCTCCGTACTCGAGCGTTGGGAGACTTGGGTGAAAGCGAACCCTTGCGAAGAGAAAAGGTTGTGAGTGACTTTGAGTGAGTAGTTTTGTGTGCACGCGTAGTATGTACGTATTTTTTTACGTCGGCGATGGATAGGATCTTTTGCAAGCAAATATATTTTTCGTGTGGAGATTCAGAGGTGAAAAAGAAAGTGATAACTCCTGGCGAAGATCTTTCCACCATGCGATCGATTCCCAACTTGATGGCGGTATCGGATATGGGATAATCACTTGGATTTTTTTTATCATCTCTTAAGATAGTCGGATGAATACTTTGTTGTTCCCCTCCCCTAGCATGTTATTCGATTTGTCCGCTCGCCTATTTTTACATAATAAATTTAACAAGGGGAAAATTATCGAAACCTCCCAAGTACCCTTTTAATTCAACACGTGTAGCTGTTTTAATTAAATATTTTTTCGTTCCCAAGTATCTCATTCACCTGCAAATGTACCAGATTTCCAATAACTAATCGGAGGCGTATCGGAGACTCACTTTTGCTTTAGCCTTAGCTATAATATTCAATAAGTAAATGAGAATCTCCGCATTGTTTTCTTAGTATTGATAATTGTATTTTGGCGTATTTTAGAGAGACATGATGTCGGATACGGAAGGTTGCGTGTAGATATGATAAAAGTGACCCACAATAAGGGAAGTTAACTTAGGGATCGCCCAAAAACCTGCCAACTGGTGAGTAGAATTCCAAATCACGATCTCTCCCTGTCGCTCTTTCTGGGGAGACGCGCCCATGGCTGTCTTTTTTACTTCGAAGTGGAGCGCAGGCGATCAGAGACTGCACAAATCGTTCTGTCAGCAAAAAGGTGTAAGGCGTATCGCGATACGAAACGACTACTAGTAGGTTGGGGCTGGAGGGAGGGAAGTCTACCTAGCAATAAAAAGCTGATTACCGAGTTCGTTTCGTCGGAAGTAACCACCGCACCGCCGCGATTCCGAAAGGAGAAAGCCCTTTCTCCCTCTTTTTCTCAGGGAGAGAATTTTTCCGCTTCTTTTCCCAATTCAGTGCGCTCCAGAGGTCCATTTTAAGAGCTTCAAATTGAAACGTTTATTATATTTCTCGAAATTTCTTCTGTTTTTTCGCCATCCTCTCCTTCCCCGGAAAGTAGCTCATGCGTGATGGCATCGAGAGACGAGCGAAAATGAAGGGTTGGCCTGCGGGAAAAACTTTTTTATTTCATCCTTTCGTCGAGGTGCGTGTCGTTTAGTTTCGCATTCGATTGCCGACGCGAAGTTACCGAGGTCTTTGGCACCTCATTCTTGGGTTAGGCATTTTATATACGAAATTAAGAACGTATGATTTTAACCACTGAGACAGAATAACACGCGGTAATTATCCTTTAAAAGAAGTGAAAATGGAGCTTCCTTGTTTAAATGCGTTGAACGTTTAACAGTTCGTTAATTGAATCACTAAATTAATATTTTATTTAATCAAAGCTGGATAAACTATGGTTTAAATTGAATAAAGTGACATCTGGATACGTAATACTAGAGCGATGAATATATTCTACGTTAACGAAATGGAAAATCGTACTTTTTAATTCAATTTTATTCAGTAATTTTCTAAGATAAAAAGTAAATTTATGATTCTAAGTCATTATTGTAACGCATTCCTGTCCAAAAATATCACTCATAAGTCGTTGTTTTCTTTTTATATTGCTGGAGCTATAATTATAGGGTTCATAATTCTAATTGTGTCGTATCATGGGGGTTAGCTTTCATTGTCATCACGAATTATTTTTTCAAAGTTGAGCATTCACCTCAAAAACCATTGCGAAATCAAGTATCACTGAATATTTAGGCTTCATAATTTTAGAAAAATATTTTTTCCTGTGAACCGTTGTGCAATCACTCCTCTCAAAATGTCTCCCACTTGTTTCATTCTTGCCAACTTCTTTGGCAATGTGAACCAAATGCTGGACCGTTAATGGATTTCTGCAGGTTGAGTGGGAGAGGGACACCTCGGTAGCATAACTGGCTCATGTTCTTGGCACGATATTGATGGTACCGGGCTTGAGCCCCAGTCGAGGTGGGTGATTTATTTCCTCTGCGGAATGTTCTCACCTCTGCGTACTTGTGGGTGACTCCGTTAAGGGAATACGGTGACTGGTTGGCGAAGCCCTCAAAATTTTTTAATAATAAACATAGTCTCTGATCGTGGTGATTTTTATGGGGCAAAGGTACATGAGAAAATTCAGTGATCATATTTCCTAAAAATGTCATTCTCCTGTCCTGGGGGAGAACGCCACCCGATGTTGGTCAAAACCCAATAAAATTTTTTTTTATAAAATACCAAGTGTTTTTCTCTCTAATTCCATTCCCACCGTGGCAGCCACCGCCACCCGCTCTCACCCGAACTTCTCTCTCTCCTTTTTTCACGTATTCTCATCACGCGCCTCTCCCGCGATGTCGTCCATCTCCTCGGGAGAGCTTCGAGTGCCAGCGGCCATAATTTTAACCCGAAATCCCATCGGGGCGATCTCTTCAACTGGGGGAAGTCGAGAGAGGAGGATGGAAACAAACATATGGCTAGCATTTCATGTGTCGGCCCACGTGTCTGGGTGAATGAGAGAGGAGTAGGTCCTCTCTCTGCCCCCTTTCGGACTCATCCTCTACTCTTTTACGACCGTCTCGCGTGAGCCTACCCCCTCCGTCCTGCATTTGAATGGACAGAGGGTGGATTGATTTTAATTCCTGGAGCATATTGAGGGGGAGGGGTGTAGTATTGCATCAGCTGCCCAGGTCACGCCCCTCCCCTCTCCAACCCCTCGGCCCGCCCCTCCCGACCGAGTCACGGGCGTGACGCGGGGAAAGCGCAAACATGTTCACCCATCAAGACTGCCCCCAGATGACTTCATCTCACACCTTCCCACGTGACGAGTGCATCCATATATATCTCACCCGATAGGTGTATTTTTCCCTCGGTTGCTTCCCTTCCCTTATCATTCCCTCTCCCAGTCCGTCGACGCCCGATTCATATCGTGAAAAAGAATCTTCTTTTGTTGAACCGAAACAGCAGCTGCTCCCACGTTTTTGCTGAGCTCTCTCTGCGTTCCATGGGTCATCTATGATTCTCACACGGTGAATGACAGAGCTTAGCGTACCACCCGTATAAACTCAAGCGGCAAGGACTTTAAATATTAGGCCTGGAAACTTAAAAAATAATCAATTCCCCGCTGTAGTCGCCAGGGTGGAGGTTGGTAAAGCGCCGGCCTAGCTGCCCAAAGGTCGCGACTTCGAATCACGTCAAGGCTGTTAACTTTTTGGGTCTGTTATATAATTAAGATCATAACATACAGAGGTTACTATTTAACCTCTAGTTAAACTACTTAACCTTAGCTGTTGGAGCTCCTAAAAACCCGAGTCTACTAAAGAAACTGATCTACTTCTTAAATGTCTCTTTTTATGCGCCTCTATATGAGGTGCTCATCAATGATAACGGTCTTGAAATTATATCAAATAAATCAGGGTGTACTTTAATGTTTAGGTAAACCTTTCTAGTCTTTAAGTATTTCGTCCTCGGATCGGTTACCGCAGAAAAAGGATCGTTCCTTGTCCTGTGTCGTTCCCCGCTTTTCTCTCAACTTCCGTGCTTGGGCCCTCCGCCGCAAAAACATATCGCTTTCCTGTGCTTTGTGCTCCCTCTTCCCTTTGACACTTCTGCTACCCCTTAGCATTTATCTGCAATAATCCGTCGAGAGCGAGGAGTCAAGAGACTGGAGCGTCGACACGTGGCAGCCTCGGGGAAGGCCCGATCCCATAATACCATCTCTCTTCTTCTAGTCCTCTCATATTCTTTCTCTTCCCCTCGTCTCCGATCTCGCCTCTCCCATTTATTCCCCCTATCCCATATCTTCCATCGTGCACTGTAGTTTCTTCCTATTGCCTTCGCGCCTCCCTCCTCTATGTCCAAGTCTTTTTTTTTTGTTCGATTTTTTTCCCCACCAGTCTGTCCGTCTATCTACTTGGGGGTTGCATCTCTCCTTCTCCTGTTTCTCTTATTATCCCCTCCCGAGCGAAGTGGTGTCGGCACGTGCACTGATATTAATAATTTTAGATCTTAGGACACCCTGCGGTCATTCTGGCGTCCCTTTATTGCCACTATGTTAACTTCTAGCCGCACGTAGTGTGCATACGCTACTTGTGGATGCGTCCATAGATCTGAATAGCTCTTTGTAGAGGATTGGGGTGCAACCGAAATGAGCCACTGCTTCATAATCCAACAATTGTCACCTTGCATTATGCCGACGCGGCAAAAATGTCATCCACTCATAATTTCCCCAGAGTGCCCGTTAATCCAATGTTTCTGTAAATATCGATGCATAAATCACAGTTACCAGGCGAAGCGCCTTGCAGTGGTACTCAGAAGTTATTTTTTTATTTTGCTTTTTACCGTTTCATTTGGTACAGTGGGACTGGTCAGAGAGAATAAATGGTCTTTAAGACCTTTCATCCCCACGTTTCTTTTGCTTGATTTTACGGTGTCGAATCAGACAGTCTTGCAGCGACTGTAACTCAGTCTTAGATTTTCTATTTAGAATAATGCAGTCCCTCGCAGCCCTGTCGGAAATCTTCATCGTGCCTGCATTACGAAGTCGATTATAGTGATTGAATGAGTAGATTGCCCTAGTTAAGGTGGTTTGAGCGAGATAGTTCCCTAGTCATAATGGAAACCGTATTCAAATTTTATTTTTTTAATTTCAGCGTCTGTAAGAAGTATGAAATAAATACTGTAATATTAATGGCGCAAAGGTATAGTTATATATGACCAAAATTCTCAGTAATTAAATAAATAAAGCTACCTAAGTCTCTAACTTGACTCATTTTTTCCCGCCGTACGGCTGAAAACCCTTCAAAACAGAAGGTTTATTTGCAATTCTGTAAACATTACTGTGGTGAGTAATACATTATTTTTTATAAATAGTTGAGAAAACATGCAATTTACACACCGTTAGTTTTTTCACGAAATCTAGGTGTTAAAAAGTTCCAATTTATTAAATATCCTCCCTCTGAAGCACACACCCGTAATCTATTCCATGCAATACAGCTCATATTTTTAGGCAAATTGCTCGAAAATTAGTTCGGCAAGGGGATGATATTTTGATATCTTTGGAAATATGAGAGTTTTTTCTTTAAAATGAGGCCAAATTCATCAAATTCTAGGTGAAGTGATTTTTCGCTCAAACTACCTTAAGCGACTCCGTTTTTGCCCTGTTTAACCAGTTTTTGTCCTGGGCTTTTAGACAAGACACGAGAAGACTCCCTGTCGCTCTCCCCATGCGTATTCAGATGCAAATTTCGCTATGCGTGTTTTAGCGGGATGCAAAACGGGATATGAAAGCATAAATGATAGAGAAATATTTGGTAACTTTGAATTCCTATGTGAAAAGTTAGAGCAGTTAATAACTCCATGGAGGAAACTGAACATGACCTCGATACATTACAATGTGTAAGTATATAATTTCATAGTTTTGATGGGAAATAAAATTTGACAACATGAGACTTGTCGGAAAAAAATGATGTAAAACTGCATAATACTAGTACAGCAGTACTCCACTTAGGAAAACTTAAGTATTTTTGGGAAATCCGTTAATTATACCTTCTGCTCGACGCCTTGCAGATATTCAGCAGATGTCAGGCTTCAACCTTAGGTAGGCTCGTTACATGTCCACTGCGATAAATGCGGGCTCGATTACTGCGAGCAGAAAGTACTTTACGTCTGCGGCTCCCCGGGGTGCGTTAAAAATTTATGTTTTCATAATTGTTCGTTAAGAGATGAGGGCAGAAGAGGAAGAAAATTGAGGCGAGGAGGGGTCGCCCGGGGCGAGCCCGTCTCTCCTCAACCTACTCCCCACTCGCCCCGCCCTAGTTCCACCTTCTTTCGTGAGACGGCACTGCTGTTTGAGGCCAAGGTTGGTTCTCACACAAACACACCATTGTATGCGGGTGGCACATTTTCACTGCCTTAGATTTTCGGAGCCTCTTTTTGCGTTAGAATTTATGCATTGAGCCCAGTTTAGTCAGTCTTTGCAATATTTAGATTAGGAATGTGTTGAAAGTTCGAATATCGATTGAACCATCTGTTTACTTTTTCATACGAATCTTGGCCGGGTTTAAGTAAAAATACTAATACTCTTTCCTCAACTATTTTTAACATTTCTTTGCTGACTTTTTTAATGCAAAAGTGTTTTAATAAATCTAAAAATATCTTCTTACGCACGTCATGGTTCAATAAAGAAAAATCATTCCAAGTACATATTTCGTGAACGTGTATACGTTCCTTAATTCTAATTTATCATAAAAATTCAAATCCAATGCTTGCTATTTGGATTTCATATTAATTAAAATTTAGCCTATAAATCACCAAAAAAATTCTGCTACGCATTTTTCTCCTGCTAGTTTTTAACTTCGATTCTCGCTCTTTAGACACACTTCCCTATTAGACTAAGAATAAATGAGTACTTTCGACTTGTTTTTTCTCTGATAGGTATGCCATGTAGAATTTAAATACCTATCGTATACATAAACCCTGTGTTGTCCGAGTTTCTAAGGCTTTAACTCTTGCCTCCGTAAGGGCAATATCTAGAAATGTTTGATCTCACAAGAATTCTATATTTTATTTTCGATAGTCTTTCACTTCCAATTCCTGACATTTCTTTTCACATCTTGCTCAATCACTTGCTCCTCCCTGCCTTTTATTTACAGTCACGTAACCTAACACTCCCATTTTTTCCCTTGCTCTCATCTATCGCCATGATTTGCTTACTCGAGTGTATCGGGTCACTGGATTTCACCGTGTAAATTAGATGGTATGGACTGACGGAAAAATTTAGATGACATTAAAATCCCTATTTCATCCCAGCTCACTCCATATTTTGCTCACCTGGCGATTTGCTCGTCTTTCCCATCTGAAAATAAAAAATTAATCTTAAATGATGATTAAAAACATCTGTTTTTCTCTTAACCACAGGGAGATAGATATCCAACGACCTTGCAGAAAGTTTTCGACCGATCGTGATTACGCCATGGGCTCTTAGGAATCCACTCACTCCCTCCTCCCGCTTCCTTTTTTAGAATTCTTACTGTGCACCCCCCTCCTGCCCCTCCCGAGTCGGTCGACACGAGCGCCCAGTGGCCATCGCCCTTTCGTAAGGGAGGCGACCGCCGACCACCCTCCCCGCCTACCCTGCCGCCCCTTCCTCCCCATTGGCACCTGCCCCCCGAACGGCGGACCGGCTCCCGAGGTATTCGCGCGTCCCTCCCCGACCCTCACCCCGTCCCACCACATCACGGCGTGACAGGGCTGCATAATCAACGGGATAGAGCGAAAAATAGGAGCCATGCATGTGTTTGAAAGATTACACGAAACTTACAACGATTATGTTGAAAGACACAAACTTTATTAGCGTTTTTTATTCAAAACTGTTGCGAAATGTTTGATGAAAAAAATGGTGAAAACGTTACTTTTTCCAGATTTTGAGTGAAACAACGAATTTTAACGTTTCGCACATTCGCTCCGGTGTCCTGAGCACTCCGTGATGAGAAATTTGTTCACTTCTGCGCTTGCATCACTTCAAATACTCTAACATCGGAGTAGCAGAAAATTAGGGAATGACGTCCTTTATCGAGCCATTGGCCGGCGGTTTAAGTAGGCTGGGGTAGACGCTACTGCGCAAACATTTATTCAACATGTTTAAAACAGTTGCTTTTTGGATTTCCCGCGTCTGAATAATCTGATTTATTCAGCATACGTTTTTGGCAGAATTATCCTTTTTTCAATCACGTATTATAATTAAGTACCAGCTAATGTTTATGCAGATCTTACGGCAATTTCAATTGCATAAAATAGAAGTCCTCTTTAGAATGACTCATCGTAGACGTAGTAGACGTTGAAACCGGTGGAGGAAAATATTTAAGGGTAAAATATCAAGTACTTTTTTTTTGTTTCGAATGAATATTGCCAGTCGGAAGATTTTCCATCTAAACAAATTGCTCTTGTTTCTTCATCTCCTCCCTTTGACGCTGTTTCAGTGGACCGGTCGGGGCGAAGTTTTCACCCAAAGACTTTTAATCATTAGCGGAAAGAAGAGGAGTGGAATTGGTTTTCGTGTTATTCTATCCCATGCGCCGACTGTTTTTTTAGGGGTCCCATTGACTCTTTGGGAGTTTTTTTTTCGATTCGTCTCTCATTCACCGGGCGGCCACCGCTTTTTGCTTCACTTTCTACACTGCGTGTCGCAGAGAACTCTTGGGAGCATCAAAGGCTACCGAAATCGTGTGCCTCCTCTTCCCTAACGAGACCTCGGTCGGTCGCATTCCGGTCGTACGCCCGGTAATTTTATCCAATGGTCTTGCTTTTTTGGTTCCGAGACACGCAGATGCATATCGTATATTTCAATCGCTCCGTTAAGGTAATTCGACTGGACTGCTCGGCTCGGGTGGAAGATTCGCTAGCTGGACAGGTCAAGAGTTTTACTCCTGATGATTTCACGATAGATCACTTTAATGAGTCTCAGGTGGCCACGGAGAAAGTTGCGAGTGGAGAAGAAATGTCATGGAGCATCAAGTCAAGGATTCATTTTCTTACTGCTGCTACTCCATTTCTTTTTCATATAAACTTATGGAAAAGGCCGAAGTGACGGTCACGAGTTGTTTTTTTATATACAAATAAATTTTACTTTCTATTAATCACATTATATAATAGCTCTGGTGTACTGGGAAAAGACTTTGTAAAAGATGGTAATATGTGTGTAAGTAGTACCTCGATACCGATTTACCGAGAGGCCGCTGTGTGAATATTTACCAAAACCATGCATACCATACATACATACACTTTGTACATACTCCTCTGATTTCCCTTCTATTTATTTATTCACATAGCTACCTCTCCCAAAACTACACTCTCGTGCTGACTGAATGTGGGGAGATTCAAGTTTGGCATTCATAGGACAACACTTGTAAATCTAGGTCACATCAGTTACCATGCCTGGTATTTTAGTTTTTCATTTTAAATTGCTTATTCACTTTGATTGGATGCAATTAATTTGACTTTGTTTACTATAGTGCATCGTCATTTTATTTTATATATTACCGTAAGAAAGGCCACAAAATGGTGGACAAAAAATCTAACTTTACGCCAACTTTCGTGTTCTAAGATCAGCTAATTAAGCTTTCAAGTTCGCCTCAATTCCAGCAAAAAGCTTTAAAAAGCAGTTCCCTGGACAAAACAAGTGATGTCCACGCCTCCCTTTCTCGGAAATGGCGATAAGAGGAGGCGGTTTGACAACATGGCAAGAAGGCTGGGAAAATAATAATAGTAGTCCTAAAATGATGCCATTTGGTGAGTGCTAAACCTACCTATGAAACTATATATCCCTTGATACCTTAACGCCGGTACTTAATCTGCGTATCGTATAGCTTAACTGATACCTTTACGGCGGTGAGAGCAATCCCATTCAACGGCGATTGCTTGTAACTTAAAAAAAGATTGGCGAGTCCTAGAAAAAGAGTTTGTGATTGAGGAGAGAGATGGTATAAGGAGAAAGAATGAGGTCGAGGGCTATCATTTCTCGTCGAGTTTTGAAAGATTGCCTCTCAGCTCTCTCGGGTGGGGAAGATCGAGGTCCACAAATTCCTCTTGAAGCTGGAACCCGTATTATTCGTATATCCCTCCTCGTTCTCCCTCCTTCACAGCTCTCTCTTTCTCTCCCTCCGCTTCTCTCTCTCTCTCTCTTCTCAGACTCTCCCTCTTCTCTCCTCCTAGCCTCTTCCCTCTCTCATCTTTGTCGAAAGCGATGGAATCTTGTATCGACGACAGAAAGAATATACAAGAGGAAGCGGCTAGGCCTGTGAATCTTTCCTATCTTCACGCCCTGTATTGGGTAGTAAAAAAAACTATATCTGGCTTAAGTTTGTGGAAACGTTGCGTGATACAATCAAAGACTTGCTATTTGAATTGAATATTAATCCAAATTGACAATAAAAGAAAAAAAATTTTACTCCTATGATTGCATTTCGGTCATGCAAGAGACCGAAATTGATCACTTCTTGAAAGACTTGATACTTTTCCTCACTGTTATTTAGTAATAACCGGCCATTGTCTATGGTGTCAACACTTAATAATCATGGCACAAGTACAGGTACACACCTTCGTACAATCTAAATTCTCAGTTTGTACCTTGATTTGATGGCATGTGCACCCCGTGTATAAATTAATGACATTTTTCGCGTTTCCCCGATGAAGATGTGCAACTCGTGGCATGTTACAATATGACCTAAAAGTTGAGAAAACGGAATTGCGGATCCAAGGTGTACCACTTGAAGATCTATTCGAATATCTAATATTTGCCAGTAAGCGCGACATGGGTAGATGGTATAATTCCGGATTCGTGGTAACCAAAATGATGACGCGCCGGCCTGTCAACTCAAAGGTTTAGAGTAAGAAACCCGCCTCGGAAATTGGCCACGTGTTTCTCGTATGCGTAATTCTTTCGATTAAACGGTACTGTGTAACTTAATCAATTGATTCATCAAAAACCCTAGTCTACCGCTATGCTATTACTTATACTCCTTGGTTAATTCCTCTCGAATACCTCTCAATAGTCAGGAGACTTAGAATCGAAGGAAATAGTTAGTTACTCTGGAATAGGCTAGGTTCTCATATCCTGTCAAACAGCACTCCCTGCTGAGGAATTTCTCACAGAAATAAATCAATATGTATTTCTCGTGCAAAGGAAAGGGAAGTGGTGCAAGCAAAAAGTCGGATATCTGGAATGATAAAATCAGAAAACGCGGGAATTTTTCCCCGAGATATTACAGTTATTATCTTCACCTGCTCCTTCTTGCTTTTTCCTTCCGTTTCTGTCAATTTGATGTTGTTTTTTGGGGAGATCCTCCCTCTATAGCCTTCCTTCTTGTTGTCCTATAAACCCCGTTGGGGCCAGCCCCAGGCGATAAACATGTACAATTTGTCTTCCCCACTGATCGAATTTCCTTTATTTTTCACACAGGTTGCCCGCCATCGGAAGGTGTTATCCTGGCGAGAAGTGTCACAGAGCTGCCCGAGGGTCTCCTCATGTCTGGCATACAGCTTCCAGGTGAGTCGGATTTTCCTTTGATCTTGAATGCTACTCCCTTTCTCTCTCCGTTTGCTTTTTGTCAGGAATATCTAACTAGTATTTTGAATGTTCTCTCTCTTCACCTGTCATCGTGGATTAGTACGGCAATGTGTATATTTACGTTTAAGATCAGCTCCCAAAGTTTTTAGTATTACAATTGTGTGCACGAATGGAAACTTTTTCAACTTTGAGGCTTCCGGAAAATAATTTCTTGGCTTAACTTAAAATAATTGACGGCACAAACATGCCGGAGAGTATGAAAGAAAAATTCGTAGAAAATCGCTAACTTCCCTATCCATGATCGATGCAGTATTATTTTAGCATAAACTGACGTCTATTACCAAACGAAAGTATTGATTGTAGTTGTTCTGCCGTTCTCACATGTGTTGCACATAAAATCGTTCAATAAAAGCATTTATGTTAGAAATTATGATTAATGTTCGAATACAAAATATATAGCCTCCCAAATGAATGTCCATGTCATGGCAATTAAACAGTTTCATATTTATGTAAGAGGCTAAAAAATCAATTGAGTCACTCATAAATATATATTAAGATCGTATTCGTTTTAATTTTTTTTTCGTGCACTGGTTTTCCTTTAAAGTTCGCTTTATTATCCCTTCAGTACGGATGAATTCGTTGAAAACTTAGGTCAACACCTGTTTGCACGTATAATTTCACATTAGTTTTTATATTTCCTCGAATATGGTCTACAGTTCGCAATAAAAACACATGCAAAGTTGCACCTATTTTTCTTCTCTTTGACTTTCTTAAATTATGTAGTTTTTCGTGGAGGAAGACCAGAATTGAATCCTGCGAATGTAAATTTTAAAAATGGCATTATGCCCGCATGGTCGTATGTACCGTATCCTCCCAAAGAACATGCATACTTCTTTAGGCCGAAGGAAATGAGGAAACCACATCCATGACCACAGCAGCATGCTATATAATCAATGTCCGGCGCGGGACTCGCCGTCTGCCTAATTTTCAATAATATGTTACGCGTAATTACGGCTCAGAGGGGCATTTTACCGTTTTCAATCGCTCGTTGAAGTCTCCCCGGTCGAATCTGCACGTATTCTTCATCCGAGGAAGGAGGAAGTGGGGTCTTGCCCGGATCTTCTCTTCCCCTTCGGATTTCTACGATAGCGGTTGGTAGTGGACCAGCCGCCGTCGTCACCATCCCCTTATCCTTGGCGCCGACCTCCCTCGGGGAACAATGGCCTCCCCCCCTACTCACACCCCTCCTTCATCTTTCATCTCCAAGAAAAGTGATGACTACCGTGGCTCCCCAGAAGAAGAGGCAGGAGGAGGCAGGATTACCGTCAGAGTTTTCTGATGTGATCTGATGACGGACGGTGTTGTTGGAGAAGCTTAGTGACTGAAACGCAATATAAATATTGTGATTGACGAGCGTTAACGTCACAGTTCAACGGACGCTGACTAAGGCAATTCGAAGCCCGGGAAAAATTTTCTGTCACGCCACTTCACGTCGGCCGGTTTCGTAGGACGGAGAGCGTAAATTATTTTTGTTCGCAACTCTTTTAGAACGGTTATGAAACGCTCTGTCTAATTAAAAGACCCAAAAGATGATTTAATGTTTTATTATTCAGTTTGTATAAAAACTAACCGAGTTATAGCAAAATATAACGCTCATAACTGACTGAGTACAATCCAACTGCGTCGTTCAATGCAACGACCACTTTTCGTAAATATCGAGGTAGATTCCTAAATAATAGTGAAGCATGACTAATCTTGAATTCTATAGCATTTAAGTGGCATAAATATCAGTGATGACTAAACATTACGCTCATATTAGAGTAAAGTCGAAGAACACCGTTCGCTTTAACGGTCAAAAGTAGGCACAGCAGGTACTTCTTTCGATCGTTGTACACCCTTAACCAATCGTGCAGTTAACTTAAAATATATACCAGAGTGGGTGACATTCGCCAAGGAAAAATCATTTCACTTTATCGAGTTTCGTACCAGGATCTCTCAATTGCCGGTCAGGTGTGATAGCCGGCTACACAACCAAGCCATCTTAATTCAATGTGAATTTCTGCGAAGATTTATACTAACAAGATGTTTTCGTCTCCAGTCCATCTTGTAACACAGAAGACGCGGTCGTGCATGATATGCCAATCTCTCGGAGGATAAAACCAACGTTTTCGGTATTAGAATGACTGTCTTAGGTTAACTAAAGACTCCATTGACGGCGTCCTTTTCCGTTGGGTTGAGAAGAAGTTGAACGTAATCGCGGCACACCTATTTCCGAAGGGGAGTCTCCATATAATCCCGGACGCGATTAGAAGAAGACTCCCCTTCTTCCGCTGACAATGTTGTCCTTGTGTGAGTTCGTGTGGGGTAGGAAGGCATTGATACAGAGATCCCATGTCCCCTCCCCCATCCAACTCCCTCCTCTTCGCTCTCCACCCGTCCATCACGCAGCCATGACCTTCGCGAACATTGCTCCCGTCCACTCGTGAGCGGAAGGGGGGAGGGGGAGGAGAGAAGGGTGGTGGGGGGAAGAGGCATTCCTCCCTCCGCGCGGCGCTTGGTGTGGCGCCCCCACCCCATGCCTTTCCACCTCTCCCCCCTCCCACCTGTACTTTCCCTTTCCCTCCCCGCCTTCCTTCCTCACTCCTGATTTCGATATGCTTGCTGCTGTAGTTATTGAGAAGGCAACCGAAAGCTGAGGTCATTCCTGCCAAATAGAATTGGTAGGTACTTTGGTATGGGAAGGGTTATTTCGGAAATGGAAGAAGAGTGGGAAGGAACCCGATTTACTCCAAACCACGGAGTGTGGAATTCTTCTTAATCCAAACGAAAGGTACCATGGGATACGCAGTTCGACGTCCTGTCCAATGGACAGAGGGCTGCACTTGACGTGCTCTCCATGCAGTACTCAAATAAGAATTGGGATTCCACTGAAAGATCTCCGCCACTGCCGGGAATCGAACTTGGACCACCAGCATGGGAAGCAAATACTTTGGCCGTTCCACCAACTCGATTAGGCCAGCGAGTGCCTTCGAAGATGAAATTGTTCTCAATTAAATGAAAAATGGAGAAATACAGCAAGTTTGAAGAATAAGATACTCTTTCCAGATACAGTTGCTACAATATATGGACTTATACAAAGGGGTACATGCATCATAAAACCAAAGGCAATAATGGCTCGCAAAATGAAGGTAAAAAGGACATGAAAAACACTCAATAAAACGCTCCAGAGGCTTCCTTAAATCTATGAGACATGAAGACGTAAATTACGAAGTATTGTTCGGAGGATCACAGAGAAAGGGAGAGCGGTGATGGAGATTTCCTGGAAGATTGTGTTACTTATCTCATTCCCCTGTACTAGGGACGTGTGCACACTCTGGCAATGAAGAAAACTAGATTCTTTCCAAACCGCTGTGGACCTATGAGTTCTTGGGGACTTTTTTTCTGCCTGATGAGGTCGAATCGCGCGTGAGGTGCCTGGCGTGATGATATTTTAATTGGTTTAAAATTACGACGTGGTAGTCATACGCTCTCACATGACGGTGACCCTGAGAAGGAAATTCGCCCGCACATCAGCTTGTAGCTATCGTCGTAGTCTCACCTGTCGTTCAAGACGCCGTATATTAAGAAAACACTATGTATTCAATCGATTGATTTGAGCGACCGACAACTGAGGTTATTTGTACCTTGGAGGTTAGCTGCGTTGGGATCATTTGGAAAATGAAGGAAGGATGGAGAGAAACCCAGCGTCAGCATTAGTTGACGTTTAATGAAAGCCGCCAACAGTTTACATGGGTGTATTGTTTAACGTCTCATTCGACGGAAGGAAAACTTCACTTGAGGTGTTCTCCTCACACCTCCAAGTAGGGATTAGGATTCAACTGGAAGACCTCCACCGCTTCCGAGATTCAAACCGAGATCGAAGGCCAGTACTCTATCCAGCTCACCAATCCGATCCTCGCGAATGCAATCAAATTTTACGCTTCCATATGAAAGTTTTCTCTAATAACTATCTTTTGTTTCGCCGACAGTTGCCGTTGTGCTGGACAGACAACATTTCAAAATGCCACTTACTAATAGATTTTTGACGGAAATTTCTACGTTTTCGTTTGTTCAGAGGACACTTTCTTTCCATCATATGCTGTTCCACGTGATTATGTTAAAACGAATTTTGCAATTTTTAAATAGAATGATTGAAGCACTATTCGTAAATGTGTCGAGGTCGTCCTGAATGAACTCCGTCTTGATGCATAATGCAGCGGCAAGCATTATCAGGTTGTACGAACACGAAGTTATTTCCTTTCTATTTGGTTGCCGACTTTATATGCCTGGCTATAAAAACATTTTCAAATTCATCCATAGGCCGGTTTGTGTTATGAAAGCTGTTTTTACGTAACCGCTGAGAACTTGTGGGTAATGCCGATTCAGTCTCAGGTTAGGGACGTGACCTTTAAATTTTCACATTCCCGTGGCTCAAAATTTATTGCGTTAAGAGGGAATCGTCGTACTTCTAAAGATAGCATTTAGATCGCAAGCTGAAACTGCGTGCAATGCAACGTGCTCGTGATTTTCTATGTTTCCTGCGGCAGATGTCGATGACCTTAGGAAAATTTTAGAGTCCTATTCTCGCCCCAACTCAGGTCTTTAAATTCGAATCCACGGAATCTGCTTCGTGGAAATAATATATCAACGATTCCATCGCCTTGGTTCCTAGAAACCATCCAATCTTCTTTTCTTCTCCAAAACATCAGTGTTGGAGTGAATAGATTGGATTTAACGGTTCCCAACCCTTTTTTTCTCCTTGTATTAAATATCTCAACTATTTATGTGTTGGGCTTAGTAACTTTTATTTTTTTGTTAAAGAGTTTATATTATTGGCCCGCAAATGACCTTTAGATCTAACATCGGTGTGTTTCGCTCTCTTATTCCTTTCTACCAGCGTCTCTATTCCTACGGCTAAATTTTTCTATAACTTCTAAATAGCCTTTCAAAGTGATTTTTTCTGAGAGATTGTTTCCCAAGAGAGAACATTAGCATCTTTCTTTATCTGTTTTTCTAGTCCAATCTCGTGTCATTTTCTTCCCAGCATGGTCCCTCGGGTTTGGGATTTTCTCATTACATTCGTATTCAAGTTTCTAAGCTACCATATAGGACGGTACGTCTACTTACGCACACAACGGTATCACTCCGCATTTTCCGACAAATGGTGTGAGACCTTTACTTATTTAGTCATAATCGTTTCATCATTCTTGGAAAAGCTTGGACTACGTCGGCCATTGCTCGCAAATGAAGTGATAAAAATGCAGATCGTTTTTATATTGCAGTCGACCTCACATTCCAATATCGTTTTGGGGCTATGAATTAGATGGTCAATTTAGTGCCGGAATTTTGGAGGCAATTTTCATTCTTAATGAATGGTGTTGTGCCCTTCGTCCTCAACATCCTGGAGGTCATTAACTCGTGATGAAAACGTACTTATTGACATGGATGCTGGCATTCATACTGTAACATGCTTCGAAATAATGTATACATTAACGAAAAAATATCCTTAAATAATGTCATCGCGGAGAATATTATCTGAAGAACCTCGAATCATATCGAAGGGGTACACAAGCATGTGTCATATCCTAATTCTAACCTTAAATTTTCATTTAAAATACGAGTTTATAGAATGCAAACATTTGTTTGTCTATCCGTGGTAGCGTTGTAGGTAATAATTCGAACATTTAACTGTGGACAGAAATTCCCTGCTTCGAATTTGGGTTATACTTGCGGATACACTAGGAAAAAATCGATTTTTGCAGTTTTCTAGTCAAAATAACTAAATGGGGAAGGACCGCTCGAAGTTGGGGCAAGGGCGAATAATGAAATAATCTCCCCTGAATATGTGAATTCTCACATCTTAACGCTTAGTCAGAGGTGAGCTCTAACCGCACATATCACAATACATTCTTCATTTAAGGACCATGTATCTAATGATAATATTGTGATTTTTAGTGGTAGAATGTTTGGTGATGCACTGTTACCTACCTTCAGCTCTCAGACCTGTTCATATCAATAGAAATTGAAAATGAAAATTATGCATTATGCAATCTAATTATTTCTGTCAACATGTGTTGCCAGAGGAATTGGAAATTATTGTATTGAGGCGTTTTTTACTCAGCAAGAATGTTTGATCGCATCTCTCCCCAGGGAATCGCGTCTCCCGCATTCCTTCCGCCTATCGTTCTTCCCAATCTCTTCACCGTTTCTTCTTTCCAGGAACATATCTCACCCTCCACCATCGCCTCTTCTCATTCTCCGTCCAATTCTCTCCTCCGCCGAAAAATCTTCACCCTCCGCTGCACCCCACGACACACACGGCCTGGGGGTGGGGAGGGCACTACGTCCTGGCGGAAATGCCGACGCACCCCGCCCCTCACCCATCCCTCCCTTCTTCATTCCCGCCATTCCTGTCGCCCTACGAGACGTGGAGATTCTTTTACCAAATGCCGGACAGGTCACGGGCCGATGTTTTGTTGCGAAAATCTCCCCGTCTGCGAATTCTCGTGAAGGAAGTTGCGCAGGCGGTGGCAGGTTCGTCGAAATCGGATCCCATTTACTCAATGGAAGTCTCGGTGCGGTGAAATAATTGCATCTTGATTTATGGGATTGTTGCATCACTGACAATGCCGGTCGCGTTCTCCTTTTCAAGCGGTGGTGTGATAGGAAGGTACCTTTCTCGTAAGAGATAAATATTATTCTCCGCTCTTGCTATGGTGATTGCGCATAAAATGTTTTCAGGAGAAGTTTCTTGACGGGCGATCGGTGAGAGTAATTTGTTTGAGAAGTGCGTTAAAATACAAAAGCATCATCCAATTTAAACTGGCGAAATATGTTTCATTTTTTTTATTTTGGCTCTCTTTAACTGCTCCAAACTTTATAAATCCACCGATACACATGGGGAAGCAGGTTAAATTGCTGCCGTTTTGCCTTTTTTTTGTAGTTTAAAGGCCATTCTGACTTTTGGCACACAACCATGATTTTCTATTTGGCCCAATAGGCCATACTTGGCCAATGTTGGATGATATATGCTGGTGAGGTGAGTGTAATGTATTCCAGTAACAGGCGTCAACTATTTTATCTTTTTCCGTGCGTACTCGTTTTAGGAGAGCGATTGTGATATAAAATCGATTCAAGCAACCTTCCAAAATTTTGGTACCATTTTTGCTTTTCACTTGGACTTGATTTTCGTTGTTCGTCCGCGGTGGTCCTCAGGTATTCTTCTAGTCCAGTGTACCCAAGATTTCTGTTAGTAGTTAAGAATCGTTAGGTGGACCACATATGCTGGTTGTTTTTTAGGCCTCAATAGCTAATTAAGGTATCTTTTTCTGTATTTTCTACCTGTGCATGCAGCGGTTCTTCAGTGTTCTTAAATCCCTCAGAAACCCTCACGGATAAAATCCACCCAAATTCTCGTCCTAATTTTCCACGCCCGCTTTGGAACCTTTCCTCCATTTCCTAAATAAAAACAATACATGCTTCTCTGTTCGGGATTTATCTCTTTCCTTCATCACTATTTTTTCTTCCATATCCTCACCCTCGTGCATGTTTCCTCCGAGTCATCTCTTGTCACCGTGGCTCGAGTCTCAAACTTCTGCCCTCTTCCACTTCCTTGGGAAAATAAAGAAGTTTTTACGGCTCTTCCGTGTTCATTAGCATCGTGGACCATCGGGGGGACCGATCCGCTTCTCAAAGATCTTTATCCTCCGAGGCGAGCAAAGGAAGTCACCCGTTTTACGACTTATATTCCGGGCCCGTCGCCTGAAAATTTTAGATGGGTGCATGTATGCATATACGGTAAATGTGCTCGAGGACCCCACGCTGCGTCTTTTTCTCCCGTCTAAGGGACCCTTTTTATAAGTGGGTCAGATGATCCTCGCCCGGAAAGTTGAACACCTCAGCCCGTTATTTTTTTATTTCTTCTTCTTGTTAACCTGTGTGCAACTAGATAGTACGTTAGTAAACCTAAATCTATAATACTCAATTCTCTACTAGCCACATCAATGATGCGTGGCAGGAGGTGAATAAGAATGCAAGACTAATACTGATTAGCTTGTTCAAAAAACCTAGCGTGCATACATGAAGAACAACCTCATTATCAAGTCTTAACGCCAGCTAGCATGTTGCGTAAGTTATTGTGAGCAAATGGATACACATATATATGTCCGTTCGCTAGCCTTCATTCTCTAGTTTTGCGTTTGTATAATCTAATAAACCGTAGAATGTCGTTGAGTAAGTAGCTCGTAAAGTAAGTTTGACGTCGACAGAAAAATGATCGATTTCGAACTTATTTAAATTTAGATTTTTACTTACGCTTTGGTGGTCATTCCCACAATATTCGTTGTAATAAGGTTGCGACATTAAATTATCAAACAACAATCCGAACAATCTCGCGATTAATGCTATTCTGACGAGCCTTAAAGCAAAAAAAAGCCTTTTACATACCTAGTGCATTCGTGTGTACATAGGCATGTACCTCGCTGGTGATGGTTGTATTAGTGCATCTAGTATTGGGAATTTAGTACGTGGGGGCAAGGTATTTGCAATACGAGATGGATCACGAGGGATGGCGAAGCGAAAGTTCATTAACGAGTTAGTTATTGCGAGAAAGTGGACGAATTCGTGGTTTATTCGGCCTGTCTTCTTCCCCAGTTTGTACCCACTACTCTTCGATTTGGAATATGATTTAGTTCCCGTGCCTATCAGGCGAAGATGCTTCCATTTTCACTCGCGAGGAGTCAGTTTCACCTCTTTCGACGAAGTGTGTGTGGAAAGAAATAAAGGGGAAAAAACGCCACTCATTAGTTTCTACCCGGCGAGGTGTGTGGAAAATTTATCGCAGTGGAGTCAGGAAAGTGATGATTTCTTAACGACTTTGAGCTCAATCCCCCGCGCGCGATGTTCTCGCTTTGGCCGGAGCGAGCATGCCCCCGCGAGAGGTAGTCAGTGAAGATGGGAGTGGGAAGCGTTTTCCTTGCTTCTTTCGTTGTTCCCTCGGTTGTTGTGTAAACAGGGACCGCTGATTTTTCCTCCGCGCCTTTGCGAAGGCTGCCTTAGAAAGATCGCCTTTCTGGTCTCCCGATTCAGGTAAATCACGGCGAGATGTCTCATTACACGAAATAGATATCTGTAAGTAAATAAGTGGATTCTGGACGAAGATTCAACGAGAAAGTCTTCGCTGAATTCACTGAGAGAAGTCGATTAGCCTCCGATTTTTTTTACCACCAGACTTGCATTCACACCTTTCTATTGATAGTTTTTTCATCATAATGAAACATTTAGCTTTAAGACCGAGCCAACTTTCCTTTGACGTAGAGCGTCATACTGGGCGATGGCTGGGGGCGATGTAGCAAAATTGTGTCCTTATATGCGGAAAGTATAAGAGATATCCAAACGAACCATGAGATATGCAAAGAAGGTAGGCTAAAACGGCCAATTTGGAATTAATGACACCATACTAAAGAAGATGTCTTCCAAATACGGGCATAAAATAACCTGTCGAAGCCAGCATGAAATTAATATAGCTCGTCGTAATATCATGCCAAAAGTTCGCGAGTTGGTTCAATTTAAAGTGCATAGATTGATCGTTGCAAAGGAGAAAAATCATGAAACAAACTGAATAAGTGAAGGTTAAATCATTTTAGAGATACAAGTAGTGAAATATTGAAAAATTTGTGCACCTCAGTTAAATGTGAAAATATCTCCAAAATAAGAAAGTGAATATCCTCAGAAAGAGGCTGCAGGATGTAAGAGTAACGTAATCTGAATACAAGAAGCCCAGAATGAGCCTTAAGAGCGTTACAGAAAATTTCTGGAGCGAGGGAAACTCAAAGAGGCAGTAGAGTTAGCGCCTACTATAATGGTGTAAGCACCCCGACTCACAAGAATTTTCATGCAAATAACACGCACGGTAGTGTTGTGGAGACTACTTGTTCACTTTTTGGGATATCTCATGAGTATATTTTGAATTATGTTTGCTAAGGACCTGGTACGGTGCTCGCGTACGAGGAATGCGAAACATTGAGTGCTTGGGAATCATCAATTCGTTTTTGTTTGAGGTGAATGTTCCGGACTAACTAGATTCAGATTACCAGGTTTCATTAAGGGCAATTAGGTTCGTCGTCACCGTGGGAAAAAAAGATACAACAATGCACCTGCTTGAGATGGAATTAAGTCTGACAGCTGTGTCTGACCACTGGAGCATCTATTAATTTTCGAATACATTTTATTCAAACGAGTAAATCTAATCTCTTAAGTTTTCTAAGTAATAACAATGCTTTCTTACTTTGTTTGGTTTTTAGAATGTGTTTGTTTCACACAAAAAATGCTTGATCGTTTTGCATTTCCGGAGCTTCTGGTTGCCCTTTTCACTCCTGCGATTCCGATACTCTTTCTCCAGTAGTCATCTGGCTTCCTATGGGACGACTAAATTCAAAGGTTGTTTAGGTTCTACCTTGATGAATTTAAATATTTTGAAAAGAAAATGCTTGTATTTCCACACCGATTTTTAATGCGTTGCACCCTAATTTAAGTTTAGCGTCGACATAATATATAATCGTGTCTTATCACAGAGTGTTTTCTCTTCAAAACCATGTCAAAATTTGGCTTCCTGGAAATTAAACCACTTAGATTTCCAAAGCAAATGTTCCCGGAACTCGAACGCATTGGATTTTGCAGGCGTTCGCTATACCCACCTACTACTCTCGTTCGTCGGACTCAATTAACACTTCCCATTGATCTTTAGACTATATGTGTACTTGGTACCTATACGGGTGCTCATAAAAACTGTTCGCGTCTGAGATGCTCTATAAGACTAATCGAATCGGAAGAGCCTCTCTGTTATTAGTCAATTAGTCTCCGGAAACGGCTCACCTACCAAGCGAGTGAGGAAGTTCATTGTTCTCCTTTGAGATCTCACGTTTCCTTCGAACTTCTCCCGCGCGAATCCCTTGGCTGATGACTGTTATTAAAACTCACTGAAAATTTGGCTCGGTTTCCGATCCTTTCTCCGACTCACTTCGATGATTTCTCAGTAGGATGGAGATGCTCCGTATGGCCGTATTCGGCGAAAACACATTCTTTAGATGGGCGAATTGAGGAAAGGGTTTAATCTATGCTGTCAGATATGAAGGAAAGTAAGCACGAAGGCCTAAGGAGATGAGCCATTAGGACAAACGAGTGTCTAGATGAGTTGAGTCTCTCCCAGGATTTAAGGCCATTGAAAGCGTAAAAACAGTGCAGTATAGAGCAGGGCTGCCTCTTCATGGGATGAAGGCCATTGACACACCGTCTAAAGTTATCATATATTAACCTCTATTTAAGGTAGTTTGAGTGAAATTTTTCCATTGCCATAATAGAGACACCATTCGAATTTTATTTTTATATTGATACACCTGTAATAAGCATTGAGTGAATAATGAAATATTAATGACACAAGAAATTTTTTTTATAAAACCGAGATTCTCATCAAAAAAACTAAATACCTTTACATATGTAAGTCTTTTACTTGACTCATTTTTTCATTCCGCACGCTGGAAAACCCTTAACTGATGGTCTTTTGTATTACGGTGAGTAATTACTTTTTTTAATCGTTGAGAAAGCGTACGAGCTACGCACTGTTAAATTTGTGTCGCGATATATGCGTCAAAACTATTTCAAATCAAGTCTGTATGAGCGAATAGCCAATCCATGTCCCATTGAAAACGTCTTTTAGTTCATGTCGAGTTCCTCGAAAGGTAGCTCGGCAGGTGGTTGTAATATTTTTATATCATTAAAAATATGAGATGTTATTCATCATAATGAGGCCAAACTCGTTGGATTTTACTTGAAGTGATGGCTTAAAATATCTTTATTTTTTTATTAAGTTTGTCGAATATTTAAAATCGAACATTATTTATAGTTTAAACCATCAAAACGGATAAAACTTTATGCAGTGATGAAGATAAATTGAAAAAATTCTTAGGATCCATGAATACGAAGGGTTAATATCTATTTTCTTTTTTTGCGCGAGAGAGCGTTTTATTAACACTCGCTAATTGTCCTCTATCACGCCCGCGTTCGAGTCGGCAAATCGGCGAGAGGAGGGGATGGTGAGAGGATCCTGTTGGCGATGGAGAGCAGTGGTTGATTGCCGTGATTCACCGTTCTCACGCTCTCTCCCTTCTCTTGTCCTTCTCAAACGCGGTCCCCCCTTCTTCTTCCGCACCTCCGCCCCCCCCCCCTCCTTAACCATGCCGCCCTCCCACCTCCCATTTGCGCACCTGTGCGTTCCGGGAGGTTAAGTAGTGATCGTAAAAACAGAAAAGCGCAAGAGTCGATGTGTGCCGTAAAAATGGCATGTGTGTGGGGGTCAAGGTACGAATTGAGAAAGGCGCTTAGGGAGTCATTCAAGCGGTCGCCTTATAGCACTTTGGTTTTCCTTCTTCTCGCTCCCTTTCTTCCTTTCATTCTCTCTCACTATCTTTTCCTTTGTGTCCGTTTGTGTTACTTTCCGCCGGCCGGGTTAGAATGCTGGGGGTGGGGCGTGCATTCCAGCTGATTCACCCGTGTTGGAATCTCATAGTTCGTCACCGGGTCCATTAAATTGCAGTTTCTTCCTTCTCTTCAAGTTTCTTCTCTATAGAGGATAGATCTAAAGAAGTTGTTGTGACTCACTTTAATGCCTGAGTTTTATTTTCATTTGGACAGTTTGTATTGCAGATGGATAATCCAGCATATGCTGTTAATTTTAAATGTCGCGAAATGTGTGAAATTTTGTTGGAAATTCGATCATATGAAGGCATGGATACATAAGATTTAGGCAATAGCCATCTGTCCTACGAATGGTTAAATCCAGCTGATTACTCGATTTTCCTTAATTTTAATCTTTTCAATGTCTTCATGCTTATCCACCTCCACATCTTTCAATAACTCGTTTAGCTTTCGAAGCTGGGATATTCGTTAGTATCTCGCCGCGTTCAGTTTTTCCTAAATCTGCGTTCGCTTATTGTATTCAGCAAGTTTCTATTTCCTCTAGATATCTCTGATGAGAAAGATCATTCATCTCTTTTTTTCCACTCACTCCATCATTATCAGAACTTTTCAGTTTGTCTATAGCCAGTTGATGTGATCCATTCTATATGTATTCACGATTCCTCCGCGGCTCTTATGAATTCCGTCTTATTCAGACCTAGATCCATTGTGCTAGTCTAGCAAAAAAAATAATATTACCCTTATTTGTCGCAAGACTGTATTGGTACAAGGTTTTCAATACGCTTCTACTTAGAAACATCCTCAAGATTCCTTCTTAAATTTACCTCAAGGTCTTGAGACAACAAGTGTGGTTTTTAAGGTAACCCATTCCATCATGCTTGTGTGTACCCTGTTTTGCTAACGGTTTTTTGGAAGTAGGTTTTTTTAGTTTGTTTTTTTGTTTTAAATAAACGTCATCATACCGTGAAACCTATTCCGTTGTTCATTTTATTATCTTCCACTTATATTTACTTGATTCATTATCTACCACTGCCAAAAATAGTTTGATGTTTACAAAAATGTTATCACAGCATCCAGCGACTACCTAAAAAGAATTTAAAAACGGCCGTCATTTTTTCTGTGCAAGCTGTTCCTGTCCACTTCCTTGCATCGAGCAGTAAGTGCTGCCACGCGTCAAATTGTATGAGTTAGTGTCTCTATGTAGCAATGAGGAAATTACCCAGAGGAGAAACAATTTTCTCATCTCCTTATGTGCAGTGGGAACGGCTTACTTCTGGAAGCCTCAAGAGCACCGTAAATGCGCGGCCATTAATCTAAGTTTCTTCGTAGGTGCGAGTCGTCGGCGATAATTACCAGGTTCCGTATAATCCGAGTAGCAATTTTTTCTCCTTATTAGTAGTGTATTCACGATTGGCCCGGAATTTTACGCTTCGTTTAGTGTGCCAAATTAATTAGCACTAAAATCGTATCTGGCTTTTCGGAATTCTTTTTCTCCTCTGTGAAAACTCGTACGCAAAGCCGATCGCTTACGTATCTGACGTTTATAGACGCCAAAGAAGAGTAATATATAATTTTCAGCAATAAATATTTAACAATGGTGCTTTTCGATGAAAGTTCGCCCAAGTGACAATGAGTTAATGGCTACATTGCTATACTTGAACCCCTTTCACTCTTAACTCGCCGCCTAAGGCATATAATAGCTTCTCATACGGCCGAGGAGCAGATGCCGATGGAGGCTTGGTATCGTTTTCCGAGACATAATTGTGAAAGTTAAGAACCCTCAGCCGAGGATCATCGAGGGTGAATTTTTGGCCCAAGAATGGACGGATTTTTCAGGAGATCGATTCTTGAATGATCCTCAAGACTACCATCCCCCCTTCGCCAGTTTACGACTGGAGAGGGTGATAAAAGATATATGTATATCAAGTGGAGAAATTGTGAAAATAAGTATGGTTCGTCCTCGACAACGTGAATAGGGCTGTGCGATATTGTGATTCATTGCCTGCAAAATTCAATATTCGATGCGATACCAATGTTCGATATTATGCAATGGGATGTATCATTTAATGTGCGATATCAATCGATACGAGGTACATCGTACCTTTCGCTGTACAAAATTCAAAGCACCAGAGAATATTGAAATTTGAATATCGCACACCCTTGCGGGTCGTCCACATCGTAGAAACAGCGTTACACTAGAGTGTAATGAATGACAAAAGGGTAGGTACTCAGCTTTCGTAGCAATAGCTCCCCGTCAACGGGACCGCATCCTGTGTCACCAAACCCTGCCCCCCCCCAGTTCCTTTCCCCCTTCCCCATACCTCTTCCCAGAAGATCCCGACCCTTATACCGCGATCCTTATTATCGGAAGGGGTGGGACTCACAACAACGGGGGGTGGAGTACATGGGGAAGGGGGATTTTTTCATTAAAGCGAGGGGAGGGTGGGCTGGGGTTGCCTGATGGGGGACAGGGAGAGAGGGTGGTGCCCGCATCCGGTCGTTAAGGCAGCCCTGCCCCCTCCAGCCAGATCGAGTGGTCCCCCCCAAGTATTTATAACAAGTATATTTCCAACGGAGACGGGTCTCCTCCTTGTGTCGCTCAGTGTTGCGTAGCATAGCGACCGGTATTATTATTACGGCGCATCGGGTTCGAGATGTGGGCATCGAAATGCACGCCTTCGGACGCGAGCATCGAAATGAACGCGAGCGTGTCTGAGGATGTATTAAGAAGGAGGCGACGGGAGAAGATAAAGACAACTCTGGCATTGGAGCCGAATACCTCGGGGTTGGTTGGCACTGGTAGCATTCGGGAGCCTGTGATCACAAAGAGTGTCTTAATCCGTCTAGCTTGTTGGCCTTAGTATACCACGTGAGGTGCTGGAGAGATTTCTGACAATGAGGCAGTCAGGACAGGTAAATATCGGAATGTGTTGGAGCTGAAATATCGAGTACCCTCGTGCCTTGGTTTGGAATTCGGAAAAGATAGTGGTATCTATCTCATCTGGACGATAAACTTTAAATTAGCGTCTACGGCAAGAAATTTTTTTATCATTAATAATGACTCATGTAGCTAATAGCTAATGATAACATGTCAAATCATCGGCTGCCATATTTTTGCTTTCCTTCTTTTACTTTGCGAGTGTGGCCTATTTTATTTACTTTTTGAAATCACCGGGAAATAAACTCTTTAATGAATTACCTACTGTATATTATTTTTGACAACTTGATGTAATGGACTGGGACGGTACAAAGGAGCTTGTTTGCTCTGATTGTCACTATTTTGCATTCAGAGCTATCCATTCTTTTCTGACAGCCGTTTAGTTTTAGTTTAGGACGTTATACAATGACATTCACCAGTTGAAGCTAGTAATAGGTTAGCGATTTCCTCATTATCTATGTTTCACAGTGGGTTCACGTAACTTTAAATTGTCAGGTATAAATTCAATTTATTTATACCCTCTGAAACACCCGCCAAGAGCCGTTCATTCATGAATGGTTTCCTCATAATTATTTTCGCAGAAATAATTCAGAGCCCTCGGGGCGTCTTGTCGCTCGCTCTTGACTCCTCTCAGCTTCCGTGTGGCGACGCAAGATTATTCGCCGAGAATGACTGACAAACTAGGTGCAGTGACTCAAAAGAGACGCTCCGCCTCGCCAAGAAAATTATTTCCTCCTCATCTCCCATCCTTCCCTAGCCGCACCATTCCTTTTCCAACCGCGCTTAGTTTCCATTCCGTAAGAAATGCATTAAGCAACCGGAGTTCAAGGTTTCGCCGCCTCAGGGTCGAGGCAAAGGCAATCCTCCTCCCCCTCCAGCGCCTGCCGCCGCTTCCACAAAACTAGGTCTCCGACGGAAATAATTGCCTTTTTCCTCGAGACGGACTGAAGGAGAGTGGATTTGAAAAGAAAGAAAAACGCGGCTAAGCCTCTTCTGATCAAACTCCCCGTCACAAATTCGCCTCATCTCTCCGTCGTTGTCGTGTTAGCCGAAAGGATTTTTTTTATTCGCCCAGCAAAGCCTCGGTATGCATCTCAGACGTAGCTACTCCGTGGGTGCATCCTCTTCCTCCTAAAGGCTGTTTTTACACATACCGGAAGGTAAAGAGGTGGATTTTCGGAGATGAATACCCTGAAGTTCTTTTAAGTCCTTTAAAGACGATAATGAATGCTTAAAAATGATAGTAAAAGTACTTGAGTGGGGCAAAGAAAATATATTCAATTTTAATATTATCAGAGGTGATCTAACGGTTAAGGTAGGCTTAGGTGGAAAAGAATAGGAATCTCCTAAACTTTTACGGACGCAGTGGCATATCTCCTTACTCAACTTCATTTTTCAGTGTGGTGTACGTCCTTACCTCTTCATTCCATTCATCTAACCTATTCTCTTCCTTCCCCTTTCACAGTTACCCAACGTCCTCTCCTGATGTCATGGCCTTCAGCATACCTTGCCTCTCATTCCCTGTTTCAAGTTAAAAGAACTTTCAACCACCTACTCTACCTTCTTTTAACTTCCTCGAGCATTTTTCTCTTCACACTCACTATGCCGAGCACTTCCTCGCACGTCTTTCTTTCCGTCTATCGCACTTTCTCCATTCTCCTTCGCATCCATATCTCAAAACTGCCCAAAACTTGGGGGAAAAAATCGAATGTTTGATTCTTGGCCTAATTATTCTGATTTGGTCCCACTGTGCGCTGCATCAAGCAATAGCGCATGGTACGGACTCCCCAAGCTCATTGGCCGGTTACAAGCAATGTCCTATCATCTTCATCTGCGCTAATCTCTCCCACTTACTGCTTTTAATGCTCTTCCCTCCCATCATTCTGGCATTTCCAGCGTTATTTAAGGTCAAGGAGCTTAAATATCTTTCGAATGAAGTGTCATCCTTTTTGGCCTCAGGACACTTCATTAGAACACCTCGTCTCGAACATAAATCGATGCAGCGTTGACGCCATGGGCAAAATTGAAATCCACTATATTAAGTTATGACGGCGATATCGATGATTTCCTAGCTAACCAGGTCAACGCTTTCTAATAGCTTTATTCAGGCATTTGGAAATCTCAAATATTCAAATCTATCAATATATATTCCGCAGATGTAAATCATTAGATATTTCTCATGTCTCAAAACCTAAAGTGCTATGAGTTTCCTGACATTGATCAAAATATATAACCTGAAAAGTTACCATTGATAACAATATCATGCACTATTTTCTGGTTTCAGCGATATCTATTAAGCTTAGGAATGTTGTCTACTCTACCATTAGTGATGAAACCACAGTTGTTTTTTTTATTCTTTCAAGAAAGTGACCATCAATCATTAAAAATAAACTTTTTCACTTTACCAGTTCTGTATAATCACTTTTTTTTAAGTACCTTAACGCTCTTTGATTTGATCCCAGTTGTAAAGCAATTAAAAAATAATGGCGGCAAATATCGTAGTCTTTATCTCACCTAACCTTGTGATTTTCTCGACCATGCTCCGATGTAAACAGGTTTAGTTGCCCATTTTATATTGAATTTGGAAAACTTGAGGGGTAAAGGAATGCTGAAGAGCATGATAGAGCGGAAAATATTTGGTAAGCGAGAGAGAGAGAGAGGGAACATATAGGTTTATTGGGTGATATAAGGGGTGTAAGGATTCTCTTAAAGAGCTCTCTCAGCAAGGAGCTATGATCAACTTATATGACAGACAAATAGATAGTCATCAGAGAAAAAGTCCTATAAGAATCCCGAAATCGGGTTTTCTTGGTAGGGAATCTCTAAACACCTACCATTCTATTGGTAGCATATCAAATTAAAATTAATGTATCAAATTTTAGTGTTTTTCCTCACTTTTCATCTTTATTATTTTTTATATTAAGTTGCCATTTTATTTCCTAATATTCATCGCGAAAAATATGCACGTGATACAAGCCCGAAGTCGCCAATATATGAACCAAAGCGATGAAATTCACCAAGAAAACCTTCATTTCTCTTTATTGGGATTCAATCCCATTACTCCTACCTACCTTTCTTCATCCCTTCCATAAAACCAATTCTCTTTCTTCCCCCTCCCCGCTTGCCCAACATCCTTACCTCTATCACTGCCTTCAGCCCATCGTCCCTCATTACATTCTTCCTCGTCGCCCGTGCTGCAATCCGTTCCCTGCTACATTCATAGCCTCTTTTCTCTCCTCTCTGAGATCGCCGGACACTGTGAGGTACGGGGTGCCCCAATGCCGCCGGGATAGGAAGCGGTTCCTCAATGTATAATTGGCCACCGATCCGTCTTAATCTGCGCGGATAGGCCTCGTCCTTCCTTTACTATCTCCCATTGTGGACCGAACTTGTCCAGCTCTCCTTCTGAATCTCTTGTTTTTCCTTTGCTTCTTTGTGTACTTCCTCCTTTTCTACTACCTTTCTTCTATCCTCTCTCCTTGCCTCCTAATTCTCATGCGTCCTAGCGTCCTAATTCTTCCCTTGTGCTCTCTTTCGCATATTCGATGGATAGGGATGTGAACCAGTTATTAATTTCCTGGAAATTAAGGCTGCACATTGACATTTAGATTTTAATTACTTCACTAAATTTAATTTTAAATGGATACGTGCCAGAAAAATATAAAAGCACATTAGAAACTCCACGCCCAAAAACGATGAGTACTACGTCACTAGGCACTGTCGCGGTTGTCATTGCTTACATGTTTAAATCCGAAGCTCCGTTGCTTTGTGTAAAATGACGTCATAATCAAAGCCAACGTGTACGCATTCGTTTATGAAGGCAGCGTCTAAATTTGGCCTAGCGTTTTTGAAGTTGTTGCATAAGAAATCCTATTAATTATCATGTGCTTATTTTTTATGTGAACTTTCGTTTGCAAAAAAATAGTGCACAGCCCTATTTGGCCATCGCTAGAGACGTTGAATTATTATTAAGTTGAGACGTTGAATTATTGGTTATTTTACGGTAAATTATGACGTTGTAGCATCATCTGTTTGTTTTATAATGTATACAAGTAGTTTAACATAACGAAGCGGATTTGAGTTGGAGATAACATTGTAGTAAATACCTAAGCTGTGGAAAACGAAATTTCTTCGTGGAAAAACCAAGTGTTTATCTTTGTCTTCGTGCTTTTCCTGTGGCCCTGCGTGAATTTCCACCGATGAAGATTTAGTGTCCCGCATAGTATTCGGAGTCGCGACCTTGTCTTCTCGTCCTGTTCGTTTCAAAAGATTTTGACAGCCGAGGGGAGTGAAGACTGGGGAAGGGGGTATTTTTTTGAGGTGAAGGAATGGAAGATGGGAAGGAGCATTTCACGCATGGCTTCGACCCAATGGAGTGAGTCTGCCTCAGAGAATTCGTTGGCCCTGATTAGAAAATTTATTGGTTGATAGGCATCTGGCCTCCTATTTCCAATGCTTCCAGCTGATTTTTAATGCACGAGCGGAAATGGGGGTTGCGCAAGTTTATCACGTCTGAAAATTTCATAAGGGTTGGTTTAAACTGGCAAGTTACTTCTGAAAATTTCTTCCGAAAGAGCTTGCAAGTACTTTACTTTTGACGACAAATTTTCCATAAGTTAGTGCATAGACAGATTAGTTGCAGTTTACGCAGGCAACAACTCACTTCTGCAAGCGACTTGCCGAAACTTTTAAAGGTCCTGCAAGTGGACTTGCAAAGCCATTTACACCGCCATTTTACGTCAAAAGTCGCTTGCTGTAATTTAATTGCGCAATAAACTCTCCAGTAGAAACCCATCTTAAGAGCGCAATTCCACCACGAGCTTCAACGATATATTGTACTCAGCTATTTTCTTTAAAACTACAACACGTTCAAGTGTTCGAGCTTTCATTCGTTTTGTTTTTATTATATACCCCACCGTAGCTTGTTCCTTATATTTTCACGGGAAACGCCGTGGATCTTGTTGTCAGAGTGAAGTAATAGGGTGCTTGAGATTTATCAGGAGATCGAATTTCGATAAATGGTGTGATGAAATAAATCTCGAAAAAAACGCCGGTGACAACCAGCCGGTGACAAATTTCAGGTGACAACCAGCCTCCCATATCGGTCGAATGGACTTGAGTTAGTAAAAGGGGTCATGCATGAAGAAAACAGTAATGCTGCGGAAATGCATTCATTGTCCTTAGCGTATTCCGTTTATTTTTTCTGCATGGACAAGGCCGTCGTCTGGGACAAACTTAGTAGCTCATTCAAAGAGAACTGTTACTCATGTGAACACATTTTTCCACCATTTTATGAGGTATGAAGATGAAGGTCTCTTACTGGTAGGAAAAGATTGAGTGATTCAAAACGGTTATTGAGACATTAAAGCCGCGCCAATTTCCCACCCTGCGTATCTGTGTGTTCAAGCCCCAGTTGTTATAGTCGTAGTGGCGCCCACAAGGAAATCACATCTCAAGCATCCCTTTATTTCCCTCGAAGTCCATTAGCTTTTAGTCTTGGGGACAGCCTCTCATTTATTAGCCCCCCTGAGACAATGTTATAGCCAATGATGTTATAAGAACTCTCGGAATCGGACCTAAAGGAAAGGGTAGTTGGAAGTGACCGTAAAACAACTGTTTGGAATGGAAGCCATTGGCAGCACACCAATTTCTCCTGATGCTCTCATACAATTGTTATTCATTCTCACGCACTATCTGCTTTGCATTCTCATAAAACCAAGAGTGAATCCACAAAGGGTGTGGGATGGGCATTTGATAGCAAAACAAGTAGAATCAACTTCTATAATTTCTGTTTATCAATTTCTTATTTGCAACCCATAAAATAGGCCAGTGACCACAAACAAATTGTAGTAAAAATTTTATCTTTCATTTTCCTACCGTCAACTCATTTGTTGTCCCCCTCTTTCTCGTAGTTGTTTTAGCTATCATTAATTTATAGACCCTCCTTCAAAATTCTTCCCGCGTGGCCATTGTGTCTAGCCGAACCATTTACGACTGGTTCTCCTGCTCCGAATCTTTACGGTCGTGCTCGCTTACCTACATTTATATATTTTACCATTACGCCGACTTGATTGTCGGTTCACTTTCTCTCACTCAAAAGACATCAGGCCCGTTATACTATCAATCGTCCTTCGTTTCATTTCATCGCCTCTCTCTCTCTCTCTCTCTCTCTCTCTCTCTCTCTCTCTCTCTCTCTCTCTCTCTCTCTCTCCGTCGCCAGCATCACCTCGTAATTCCTCCTTAAGGTTTCTCCTCTTTTATCCTTCTCTTTTAGTCGCCCAACCATCTGCTAGCGGTTCGCCACGCATATGCACCCCGCACTCATCCTTTTGAATCTAATCATATCCGTCTCTCACGTTCGTGGATCACGGAACGTCGTCTTATCCTGGTGAATGACGGGCTCCCGTTCCTCTTCATCGTACCGTCATGAGCTCGAATGTTAAGTCCATAAATTATGTTACTACTTGCCGCTCGTGTGTGTCTGTGTGGAGAGCTGGAGAGTCATGGGAGGGCGAATAATTGAAAAACTGCCGCCGCACGTAGTGAGGTTAGGGACTGCCTACTATCGTCGGTACGTGGCATTTATTCGATGCAATTTTCGAATTAAGAGTGATTAATGCCCCTGCGACTATCCAGGACGAGGCGTATTCAGCGACGAGATTCGCCAGGGCTGACATTTAAATGGCATGTCTCTCTCAAAAATGAGACGATCCGTGCGTAATAAATCACTTCTGATAAGTCCGGCCGACCGTCATTATTATGCTGTGTTTTTTTGTGACGGGACTTCTTTGACTCCAGGGCATGGCAGGTGACACGGTTTCGAGCGTGGTCAGTGATTTCACGTGTCCGCTGCATGCATCCTCGTTTTAGGTTATCTTCCCTTCTTTATTGCTTAATGATGAGATAACCTTCTTCCGGAATCTCCCAATTATGCGTGCAGATTTAATTATGGGGTCAGTGTTGGGAGTGTGTTTCTCATATTTCCTATGTTTTGTATGCATCATCCCACTTTTGTATAATTTATAGTATCTCCTACGATCTCTCGCGTTCGTATTTTTGGTTCACACTGGTCTCCTTTACGCTCATTAATCCGCCCTAAATTTATTATTCCCAATCCAGTACAAATTGATAAAAAGTTCCTCGGCTTTCCTCGTGGGGAAAAACACAATCTCCACCTACTTCTGCTCCCCCTTTTCGCCAATATTTTACCGGCACGATGCGACGTTCGTGCGTGAGCTTAGCATTCCCCACGACAACACTAAATCTCAAAAGCTCGCGGGAAATATTAATGCTCAGGGAGTCGAGGGGCATCTGGCATTCATGACGGAAACGAGCTGTCGTTTAGAGCCACGTAGGTACTGACTGGCCTCACTGTGAAGATATTATTTTTTATGAGCGGTTGTTTTGTTTTTTATTAGTCGTATGTAATTTGTTGGCATACTTTGAAAGAATCCGCTCGTATTATTTGTGAGATATTGAATATTTGCATCTTGCGCAACTTCTAAATATTGTTATTCTTTTTTTTCGGAAGTTGAGTCTTGAGTGCTTCAATTGCTGCCTCAGAGTCTTGGAATAATTGCATCTGAAGATGCCCACATAGATATCTAATGATCCCGCGCATCGCCAGCCCATGTTCTGTTTATCTAACGGCATAAAGATATTCAAAAGCGCAGGCTGTATTCATTCTGAAGTGTGCATATATTTTCTCACTCAAGTGGAAGCCGACGGAGCTGCGTTTGTCTTGGCTATGCCTCTTAAAGAAGACGGAAAAAATGAATTTATCGCCTCCGAGGAATATTCAATTCGCTGAAGTAGTTCTCCGTGAAGAAAACGATTATTCATCGGGTGAATGGGAGAAGTGAACTTAAAGTCGAAAGAGGTACGAAAAACACGATAAAAAAGAGAGACTGCAGGGAATCAATTGAATTATTTAAATTTATAATTTTCACATTTGCACCCTTAATTCAAGAGATTACAACTCTAGCCTAAAAACAAATTATTAGTACGAAAGTAATAACTTTATACTTAACGAAACTCCACGGGAGCATTTATTGTATCTACCAATGATTCCGACTACTACAACGATAACACCGTCTTGAGAATGACCTATCAAGCAAAACCATGGTCAGTGCAACAATTCCTAAGGAATACATTAAGTTGTTTCATTACGCAGTTCCACGATATTAGGCCTGAGTTTATTCAATAAAATAACAACTATAACAGCGATATCAGTGTTCCTGACATACAGTTTTCATCTTCAGTTATCCATTTGTAATTTCATTGTGCTTTAAAAAAACATTTAACATCAGCCTATAAGTCGCTAAAATGTTTTATGCAGGCATATTCATGAATTTGTAGATATGGATTGTCCCAGATTATTTTTTTATGCGCAATGCTAAATCAAAATGAATGCTAAATAAACCGAATATACAACTTAAATGCCATCACCTACAAGGTGGTTCGCTGGAAACTTGTAAAAAAAAAACTTCGCTGGAGAAATAATTGGCCCTATAGTGTCAATTACTCGGGATTTCTTATTACATTTAAATCCCCGTTGCAACCGTTCATGAATTCGCTTGTCAGCTACATTCGGTATTTCGATCTCGCCGTGGAGGACGTCGAGTCGCGGCAATTCCTCTCCTGCCTCCTCAAGGGGGAGACCCTTCCCCTCTCCCCCTCCTCCTACTCTCTCCCCCATCTCTCTCCGAAGATGCAACCTACTCTCCCACTTCCCATATCCCAGATTTAAAAAATCTCTTCTCCTCATCCTTTCCCAATTGTGTTTTTTATTCACCGTTTCACTTTGAGAAACATCGTCGTTCCCTAACGTCGGAATCTATGCATCGCGCATATTCGGAGGAGCACGCGTGACCCACGTAGAAAACATCCTTTGTCCGTCTCTATTGAGTGTTTTTTTTGCCCGGGGGAGGCTCGGGGAACAGAACCGTGTAAATAAGGCAGTGGCTCGCGAGCGAGTCAACCAGCAACGTGCGCACACATGAGCGTAAAAAAAATATAAGCCGAGAGGCGCGGGATAATATTCAGTTAATTAAGAAAAGCGCTTATCAAATTTTTCATCTGGCGTCAACGGCGTGATGTATCGCGCCACGTCGTGTTTCGGCGGTAATCCCCCCATCCCCTGCTTTGGGTGTCAGAGGGGGCAATTACTACGGACGTGATGCTAATTTATTTCGACTTTCCGAAGCGTTCGCGTGGGAGAGAGATCATCTTGCAGCGGGAGGTTTTCGGGTCACTTTTACAAGCGCATTATGAAATGCCTAAGTTATCATTTGAATGCTATAACGTATATTTTCTTAAAGTAACCCAGATAATGGAAGGTCTAGGATAGTGGCCGCTTATAGAGACGCGAAGGCTACACAATTGTGTAAGATTGCTTGAAAGAAATCAGATCACAAATTCATATAAATAATTCAGGATAACACGGAGTGTATTATTTAAATCCCGCACTATGCATCTAGAGCTGCTAGAAGCTAGAAAATTAGACAAATTAACTGCCGAAGTAATAGGTACAAATTCCTTCTTTACACGCACCTATAGTGACTACTGGTTAACAAAAACGGAGCAGGACACTAAAGCTCTCGGTTAACATGCAATTCACTTTCGTCCTCTCCATCTTCGTATTCCATTTTCCCCATTCCATCCCCTTTTAATGGCAGGTGTCCTTACACCCCCTATCACTGCTATAGTCCCTACAGAGGCTGGCAGAGTAATATATGGATATATATGAAGTAATTTTGTCCTCCAAATTCTCTCTTATCTAAACACACTTGGCGAACTAAATACTGAAGACATTAATTACATTTACATTTTACATTACATTCACATTACTTTTTCACTTGGAGGAGCGAAGTAGGAGAGTGCTAGAATAGGTTTTAGTGTGTTATTTCGATAATGGTTTATAGTGGCTATTCTATACCAAAGCCATACCTATGCATGAACTTCTATTCAGTGACAGACGTTTAAAAAAAGTACGGTTGCAGGTTCACTCAGATGTTTTTATTCTCAAAAAACAGAAAAAATGAGCTTAATATCATCGATTTAATAATGGGCGAAATTTATTTCCTTGAAAATATTCCGACTCATTCGAGGATTCATTGGTTGAATATTGTCAATGCTTTAAACTTAAAGGCAAAAACCTTTGCGTACATTCAACCAGTTCCATCCCCGCTTGCACTCAACGCTACTATTTTCGTAGAATGAAATTAGTTGAACCCCTTGTCTTTTCCTGTTTTGCGAAATATTAGTGGATTGGCCCCAAAGAGCTCCCTTGGGGGACTGAGGACGGCAACGGTGGGAACCATTACTGGCGCATGCATGCCTCTCACCATCTTTATGCTGGGCACGCTGTCTTCCATGCGTGTCGCACTTTTCTCTCGAAAACTTGTCTCTAGCAGTACCAACAACCAGACACGCGTACTACTCGGTCGTTTACGTGGTCGGCCTCCTCTGTTCCCTCTTCGGAAAAACCCCTTCGAATCGCCCCCCGGGGTGCAGTTTAGAGGGTTCTATATTGGCTCCCTCCTGTCTCCCTCGTGGTTTTCGTATCCGCTCCGGAATTGAGTAGGAGAGGAGGGGGGCTTGCATGTATCCTGTGCGTCGCTCGGCGTTGTATTGGCACGGTTGGCTGACCAGAGTAAAAGATCATCCCGGGTGCGGTCGCGCCATCGCCGGGTACGCGAGCAACAGCTGCCTCAGACCACCACAACCAGCGCACTTTACGAGGGCCTTCGTCAGGGCAGCCAACACTGGGAAATCAAAGGCACCACTCGATTTAGTGGCCATTCCCCCCCTCTTGTATTTGGGCCCATTTGGACACGCGTCTGAACTCCGTGGCTAATGATCGATAGTCTTTCACGGCTTATGGAGTAGCAGTGCATCAGAGGTAACAGGCAGGATCGTTGAGCTTCAAGTAGTTTTCGATGAATTCTGCTATTTCCGGCTAGGTTTCCCCATACGGCACTTCCGTACATGACGATGGGTTTTATCACCCCATTGTATACTTGCATCATGGATTTGTTGCCATAAAGAGTACGGCAGTATCTCCTAACAGCATGGAAAATTTTCTTTATTTTGACCAGCTTTTGAGCTAACCAGCCAGCAAACCAGCTAACCAGAGACCTAATAACGTTCTGCCTCAGGAAAGGCAAAACTAGGGAATTAGGAAAACTCACCCAAATTCTGCCATGGGTAAACGCGATGGCCAAAGTGTGGCAGTAAGTCCGCGTCTTTATCATTGTAAATGTGCATTTATGAAAATACTGAAACTTTTAAAAGTATCTGTAAATAAGAAAATGGTAGACAACTGTAGTAATACGTACAATAACTTATTAATAAGATAATGAGTTGCTATAACTTTTTCCAAATTCTAAATTGTGATACTTTTGATATACGAAACGTGTAAGAAAAACCTATGATGTATGATAAATTTTAGAACTACATATATGTAAATATGAAATGAAAGATAATTGTTATAATGCGAGAAATTTTAACCTAGTAATGGGATTTATAAACGTAAAAATGTGCTTTTTCACATTTCCGAATTCCTAATTGTGATCATTTTGAAATATGAAACGTGTGCAAAAACCTATACAAAACCGTACCCAATGTAAAATTCTACAACTTTTATGAGTGTAAAATGAAAACCTTCAAAAAGGTCAATGAAGAGGGGTAAACAAAATTTTATATACCCAAAAAAAATAAGAAACTTTCAAATGTAAAAAAAGTCTTTCACGGGTACGCTTTCCCATTTCACGGTGGGTAGAGCTTAATCAAATTGCGGATATTTGGTCTCTTTTGTGGTTTGTGCGCCGTCGTGCCACATCACGACCCGCGTTCGATTCCCGGGGATACTCTATGGTGTTCTATTTGGCGAATCATCCCCTGGGAAAATCTCAAGTTCGCCGCATTTATCATCTGTGGTATAAGGCTCAAAACATTTTTACCCCAGAGACCCTTTCTCAATTGTTGAGTCATGCTTACCGACCGGGTTTCTCTTCAACATTCCTTCTCCCCCTTGTTCTTACGATGCCCCTGCCAAATGGCCTCACCCAACTGGCTTCTCTTACGCAAACTATTATTTAATGGACCAATATAAGATGAAATGAACCACCTCGCCTAAAGAGCCGTCATCAAATACACAATAATAGCATGCGAGTTTCATTTTTCGAAATGGTTTTAGTACTGATTGGTGTTTGCCTTAATAGAATCACTCAGAAGAGAGTCAAACCTAGTGCTTGCTGGTTTAAGGTATTAAGTTGAAACCCTTGGTAAACCCGAATAAGTAGTCTTCAAATCCTCTCTCGCGCCAGGACTAAGTAAACCTTAACCCGTTATCAGCTTGAAATATACGGGTAGGAGTGAAGATGTTTTTGAATATTTTTACGCTCCTTTCCGCACCGTAAATCATCCTAAATGACTTGCAAAAGGACCAAAGGATAGGCGTAGAGGTAAAGTGACCTACCTACTTGTGGACTTAAATGTCTAAATCTCATTCTTCGCCTCTCCGTGCTATTTTGTATCTTCCTTCTCTGGTTAGCCGTTCGTCGTGACTACCCTTGTAATATAGGCATCTTAAATCTCTTTCCTATTGTGCTCTCGACCCGCATGATGGGGTGCACTTGAAGTATTTGTCGCCGAGCAGACCCGGTTCATTCAACGCTGCGCACCTGATACATTCGCCCTCATTATCTCACAAAAAATCTCCTCCCGCCTTATCGTGGGTGAAATATAGCCTTGCACCGATGCTACATTATACGCATTTTCTCGCTTGGGTAAACACCTTCGTGGGTCGTCTGCCGAGTTCGTAAAACTCGTATATGAAGGAGTGCGTGAACTTGTGAGAAAACCCGTATTACTGGTCTGTTTTCGGCTGTAATGGGCTGTTCTGTGAGGAAGCGATTAAATGTGAATTACCACGGTCCTATTGATTCGAAACCCCATATCTCCTGCCGCATGTGTGGTCTTTCTAAGCTGATAAATTTTAAGGGAGATATTTTCACGACTCGTATTTACTTAACTCAAAGGATATTTTATTAGTGAGTGGAAGCAGGTTTCAAAATTGAATCGTAACTTCAAATTCTCCTTTCCATGCAATATTTCCAAGTATTCGTCCCATGAAGAAAATGCTATTTTCTGATAAATTACTTGTGATATGAGAAAAACTAATTATTTATTCATTGGCACGCATTGGGTTTCTCTTGTTCATAAATCGTTGTTTATCGTCAAAGCTCAGATTCACTGAATTTCGTTAATTTTCAACATTAATCGTCTCTTGTGCCTGGTGGCAATCTTTGTTGTGTTCGTAGACAAGTTCTCGTGATGCATGGCGGTGAATAACAAAATCATTCCACCGAGATAACTTAAAACCTCAAGGTCCACACTGGGTCGCTTCGGCGAAGAAAATTGATTGATAGTAATCTACCCCCCCGGAACCAAATTCTTTTCTAGCCTGCGTAAAAATTGAAAATAATATTTTCCTATAAATTATTTAGATTTCCGTGTGTTACCGAGTCCTTCGATCGGGTCCATTATAGTTTAAGGGCCCACTTACGCCACCGTAAAATATATGAATTACGGCCGACGCGCCCCAAACGATTCCTCGGGCGCAGCTTTCATTAAAGCGCCACCCGCTCGTTCCAATCTCCCCTATACCCTTCCACCGTACCCCTCCCGCTCCCCCCGCCCCCGATATCAATATCCATCGAAGCCATTGATCCACCCACGTTCTCCTTGCTCCCAACCGCTTGGAATACACGCCTTTTTATCTTTTATCAACGCGGGAATGCATGAATCATGAAAATTACGAACGGGCCGAATATATGTGGTAACCTTCAATAAGGGTTGCGTCCGTTCACGATGACCCGGAGCACTCAAGATCCAGTCCGACTCCAGCCGCCCGTCTTCCGAAACGACGGCCCGGCCGTGACCCTGGTGCGTGGGCTTGCATCATCTTATAGAGCACCTCATCTACGTCGGAGTAACCCACAAGCTGCCATTAGGGCACTTGGTATGGGTGTTAAACGTCAGACTTTTTGTGTTGTTGTGAAGGAAAAAGATTTGATGTTTTGGTAACTGTTTTAGTCAGTCTGCGCGATTCCATTATGGTCACAATTTTTTTTAGGGTTCGAGGAGTTGGTATTTAAATTTATCAGTCATACTTTGCAGTTAGGCAGGTTTTCGGATTTCGTCCGCGTTGGCATCATTCTTGATGGCACGGCACAGTAGGTGAACCGTCGCGGTTCACCTACTGTGCCGTAGGCGTCCTCAGACCAGGCTGAAGTGGAGAAAGACCTGACCTGTGATCTGATCGCCGCGAAAACCTACGTCAGAAACTATAAGTCTACCTATCTTAATAATTTACTTATGTCGTCAAATCAACATAAGTAGAGAGAATGTTGTCATTGTTAAATATAGGTTACTTGTTACTTTATTTCACAAACACATTTCACCATCTAAAACTGTGCATGACGTGCATGGAATATCGTAAGCCCCATCAACTCGTGGAATATTCAGTTGTGAATCTTATTAGTTGTGACTCTTCGTTATTTAGTTGTGAATCAGACGTACAATGTTGTATATTGTATATTTGCCTAGTATTGCCCTATTGTATATTGCGATATTTGTCTAGTATTGTTAAAATCCATAATCACAATGTATAACGCTCATCACAAGGAATCCGAGGCTATGTTGCTCGGAAAATGTTTACCTCGCGGTTTTTTTTATAACTTATGAAGGTTTAATGTACATATTTTTTTCATTAGGATGTACTTGTACCTTTTAATGTATTGATTTCAGCTTTTAACATTTTCTGACTGTTGACGAAAATTTAATTCAGCAGAAATAAAATATTCCAATAATGGGCGACCTTTTAGCGATTGGTCAGGGAAATTGGTAAATCCATCAGGAAAGAGTCAGGGAAAGGTCAGGGAATTTAAAAATTGGATATCAGTAGCCACCCTGGTGCGATATTGCAGCAGGACTGATTCCATTATTCCTCGTTACCAAAATCGCGATTTGACGCCAGAGGCAATATTGTGCTACGTAACCCGTCTTTCAGTTACTACTTAGAATACATATGGAATAGTTATGGGGGTCGATTGGGTTTGCCGGGTAAAGAATCCCCGTACTACTTCCACTTCCTTTACGTATTCAATCCCGTAGGCCACCGATTTAACGTGGTCCGACTACCCTATCTTGAGGAATGGGGGGAGGGTTTCTACTCCTTCTCTTCCTTCTTCCCCATTGGTCATCATCTCTCATGCTCCATTCGCTCAAGCTCCCGATCATAATTCCAGCGGGCCATCATTCTGCCGCTTTTAAGCACCCACTTCTACTCCACATCGTCCTCGGCGCGCTGTTCCTTCCCATCGGAGGGAGGAAAGAGATGGGATCAACGCCTTCCCTTCTAGACTTGCTTCCATTATCGCCTCGCCCACGTGCCCCCAACGAAAAGGAGAATCCTGAATGCCAACCTCTTTTTAAAAATGCTCCTGTGTGAGCGATTTAAAGGCACGGCATCGAGTGGTGGACGGAATCGTGCTTTGAGTCGCGGCCAACGGATTCCAACAATCTTGGTCACATGGTCCTTGACGAATGCCTTGATCCAAAATGAATCAATAAGTGTAAACCGAGGTTAACGGTTCTTACTCAGAACCGGTACCAGATGGAACTCCTGGGTTTTGTGTTACGACTCTATATTTCTATTCCACAAATATGCCGAAATAAAGAGGTAAATCGCGTGAAGCAATTGTCTGATCAAATAAGTTGTAGAAAGAGAGTAATAATAATCCAATTAAACCAAAATCCGACCGTTGGAACATCAAATAGCAATGTCGATGCGTCCAAAATATGGAATATTTTCCTTTGTATCTCCCTTTCTTCTCATGCTCGACTCCTTAGACTGTAGAAGACTATAGGCATTGTAAAAAATATCATTTTCATAGTTTTTGTGTCATGTTATGACTGCCATATATAAAGCTTATCATAATAAATATCGATTGAATTGAATGAATACTTACGGGATCATAATGCCGCAAGTCTTCAAGTCAGGTTAACATCCGCATGTGAAACTTTTTCAAGTATGGGTAGAATCGAATTTATGTGATGGGTAAAGTGCCTTTAATTCCGCATTAAGCAATGAGGTTTGGAATTTGTAATGAAAGACATGTTGTATGCATTATCTATTATGTTATTTCACTCCATTTCAAATTCCTTCAATTCTGCGTCTCGCAATGAGGTTGTGTATGTTTAATAAAAGCCTATTGTGCATACTTATTTCCCACAGTGATGTTTAACTTTACTTACGAATACCCTTAGACTATCAATTCCTCCAGTCATGTCTTTCTTTTACACTACCTCTCACTACCTCTTGTGTCACCGGCTAGAATTTCACTGTTGTTTTTTCTTCCTCATCCCTCCCTGCTCCTTAGTCTAAACTATGTTTTCCAGCCGAGCCCGTCCACGGGTGTTTATCGTCCCTTCGTCACGGTCTATAGACGTCTCATCCTTCGTGTTCACAGTCTCTTAACACTGCACCGAAATGAGGTAACAGAGAATAAAATAAGACTTGGAAGACTGCGGTGACTTTCTGGAGGCTGAGTTCTCGGTCGTATTCGGACTTTTTTTTGTTTAGGTTTGGTTTCTTCCCATTCCAGCACTACCTGATACTAATTTTGATTCCCTCCTCCCTCTCTGTATGCGCTTGCTTTCTTTCCAACTACGCTTAGGTCGTTTGTCATTCCTGTATTCTCTTCGGTTTTTCCTCATTTGCTTCCCTCATCTGCGTTATCCCTTCCCTTTAGTTGTGTTGATTTGAATCAAAGTCTTGAGTCTAAAGCACCCATAAAAAACGTTCACTCCACATGGCGACCAATTTTTTTTAGACATGTTTACGTTTGTCAGACATCTGGGCCTCATACTGAGGTTCGCAGCCCCCATCTCCTTTTTGGAAACTGATTTCGTCCAAAACCTTTGTTTCACTTCATTTAATCCTCCAAGTAAAGTTTGGTACGATTTTTTCACGCACAGAGCATGATATATGAGAGGATGAAAACAGGTGACGCTAATGATCACGTCAAGTCCAGGGCCAGGGGAAATTTTAAATAGTAAAATGTTATGCAGAAATGTGAATTCTTTTCGAAGTAAGCGTATTTTTCATTATTTTTGGGGTGAAACCACTTAATATGTATGCATCGCAAGTCGACAGACCAAGTAAATTTCAAAGTTTCAAACCAAATAAGTTTCTCAAACCAAAGTAAGTTTTGGTTACTAGTTGGCGTCCTGCGAAGATTAAACCCGTAATAATGCATATCTCATCGAATATACCGCACAACTATGAGGTAATAGCCTAGATTTATAAAATTATTAAAGTCTGAGTGTACCCAGCTCTCAATGAAATAACATGGAAGTATGGGATAGAAACGGATAAACATTAGTAATTAAATCAACATTCTGTGAGTCTGACGCTGGGTGCAATTTCGTTTTCGATTCCCGTGGGACCACCTTTAAATTTTTCGGCGTGTAATCCCGAGCACCAATCCACCATCTCTTCATTTTCCGGATCACTTCTTGTTCTTCATCCCCATCTATATTTTCTTCTCCTTCCTCGTTCTTCGCTTTCATCTGCATTCCATGCAGCATCCCCCCTGGACCTCCGCAATCCCACCTTTAATGGTCGACGGAGTGGACGAGCCTTGACCGATGACCCCTTCCTCCGACGCCCGTGGATCCCCACTTCTCTCAGCAGCCGTCCTAACATCTGTATTCCGTGACGAGGTCGAATCTTCCACTTTATTCTCGCTACCCGTTTAACCGTCCCTAGAGACAGCGAGTGTCTTGATTGCGTCCGTGGTCGTTTGGGGTGAGGAGAATCCAAGAGGAGGGGCTGTTGATCGAGGAGATGGAGTAATGATATTTCCAGCGAGATGGGCATGGAAGTGGGTGACATAATAAAACTGAAGCAATCTCTTTATTGCTTAGAGAGCGGGGTCGTCTCCTTCCGATAGACGGCGAATGCATTCAGGAGCTATTTTCCGGAGTGCGTTGTCTTTTTTTCACTCGATCAAGTGCAATCCGAATATTGCAGGATTATTTTTACTGAAACACATTGATGAAGCCGAGTTGTGCATTTATAATTAATGACAAGGGAATATGTTGTGCTGATTTCTTTTTAACTAATGCTAAACATTTCCAATAAGTCTGGAAAAATTCCTGCTTCCCATATCTCCCGCTGTCAAATCAAAGTTAAAGCGTTAGCGGTAGGTCACAATGTTACGTTTGGGAAAAAATTATGAGATGTGACTTTTCTCCAGGCATTATTTCCAAAAACACAATCAAGAATAGTAACAAATTGTCAAGCAACGAACGCTCTGCCTCCAAATTCCGAAAAAGCGATACAAAAATATCAGCCTGGCCTGAAAGAAGTGGTCCCTGACCTCAGCACTTATTCGTTTTATCTTCTTTTGGCCTGTGAAAAGAAAGTTTGTTTTCACCATTGAGTTTCAAAGAATCAGTTGAAATTGTACGTTGATCCGATAAGAAATCCTACCCTCATATTCCCATGATGCTGCATATGTCACTGAAAGAATAAAAATATGTTAAATCAAAAACGCTAATCGAAATGTGTCCTTAATGCTATACTTCCGCATCATGATATGTGAATCGCCTACGCTTTTTCGATTGTGGCCCAGAACAGTTCGGATTACCGCAAGAATTTTAGCCTTTTTCAGAGTTTATTGTACTTGCACTATTTTCTTTTCATTTATGTTTCGGTTTCTCATTGCGTCTTCGACTGTGAGACTATTCTCATATTGAATAGATGTACGTAACTTTTTTCATTTTTTAGGAAAAATAACGACGGCTGTTGAGAGATTAACGGCTACTGCGATTTTTAAATACATTTCTCCGACCCTCAATTATCTTTTCGCATAAACTGTTTTGTTTTTATTATTCGTGATCAAATATACTTTTATTCAAGAAGTCCTTGTACAAGCACTTTTTTGGATTCACCAATGTTTGAGGATGAGATTCTTCCATAATAAGTTTATTGTTCAAAAGAGACGTTTTTAACAGTGTCCCCATGCCTAATATCATTTTTCACCGTTGTTAAAAGTAGCGGTCCTATCGCGTCTTGCTCCATTGAGGAATTTCGGTCAGATTATTCTCGAAACCTCGAAACGTTCAACGAACATATAAACGCCCCATGATTACCGGATAACCTTAGGTGTGGGAATAATACCGATTAATCTTAGGTGTGAGAACAATTTGCCAACTAAAGAGATATGTTTTCCCAGAAAAACTCATTTTATCGGCACCATCTCAATTTGTGCCCTTTTATTGCGTGCCACTCATAAACGTCTCTCTCGCTAATCACCTTGTTAATTATCGCCAGAAAAATTATTATCGGTCTCCCTACCTTTGATTAAAATACGAAAGCTTTCCTCGTGCCATTTGCCATTTAAACAGAATCGTTTTCCTGACCACAAATTCTTATTTATTTAAGTATCGGAGGAAAAAAAACTTGGAGAGTAAACGACATCAGTCCTGAAATGACGATTGAATTTTTGATAGTCGTTCTAGATTCCACGCTCATCGATGAGGGGAGAGGAAATCATCGTAAATCCGGCGTGAGGAAACTTTCTAGTCCCGAAAGAGGTACCAAATTTTCCCTACGCACGCTTCTTATTGGGTCGTTGCATAATTTTTAGCTCAGTGATGTCTTTGAGTGTTACGGCGCTCCTATTATGTAAGTAGGATGCTTCCAGGAAACGGATGGAAATGGAGATGTGGTTCCGAAGTATGGGGGGCGGGAGGGGGTTAGACAGGAAATCGGGTCGGCACTTGCTTTGGGCACACCTCCTTCTTTTATCTCATCCTCTCGTCGGTGATATTCATAGTATTACGGAACACTTCCCGCTCACTGTCCACGCCCTCTCCTTCTTCTTCTCCCAAATCCTATCTCGCCCATTTACCGATCACCACCTCAGGCTCAGTGCGTCGTCCCTCGATTGTTTCTCGGATTTTTTATTTTCACGTCAAGATTCCGGGAGTGAGAGCTAGTGGCCCACTCGTAAAATATGCAGTTCTCCGTCCATCTCTCTCTCCCTCCCCATTTTCTTTCCTCAGGACCGTCCAAGAGGAAGGATTGTTAGTTACCATGTATTTTAAGTCCATCGCTTACCTACCGGTGCCTCAGGCTTGGAGAAATGTCAAAGTCGAGCCTCGATAGTTCAAACTGCCTTGAGTTCTAGACATAAAAGAGTAACACAATCTTCTTGCGCTATGCATGAAATGCATGCTAAACCAACGAATCCAACCACTTTTTTATTTGACGAATATTCAACGTACAAAATTCCAAGTAACGGAAGTCCAATTGTGTTAGTATGAGAGTGGAAGAAAAGGGCTGAAGGGATGATAGAATCCCGGCCCCGGCGTTAGCCTGCTCATAAGACTATGGATCAATATTTATTTTATTGAATGATGGAGGTTACAGAAACAACTGTTATTGCTAATGAAAGCTTTTGTTTGGGCTAAATACGACATATTACATATTTGTTAATGGAATGAGATGTCTCCAGAGGTTCGTACCGTCTCCATCACACCTGACGTTGAAGGGTTAACAAAAAACGGCAAAGAGGCTACGGTTTAACGTATTTCTCAAAGGGGCGGAGTGCTGTACTAGAAGGCCTCTCCTCCTGGCATCCAAGTAGAAGCTGGATGTCCTTTGAAAATTTCCTTCCACCGCCTGGATACTTACTCGGGCCCACCGCGTGTAAAAAAAACAGTGGGAAGGATAGGCTCGCTTGAAAAATAAACTATGAAACTTCCCTTTCCCTCGGGTTGATCCGATTCGGGTGTGTTTTGGGGCTCGAGGGAGGGAGGGAAGGAAGGGGTTAGGCGTGGGCATTCGATGAGGGCGTGGACTCGCCTTATATGGGATGGAGGGGGGTGGATGGGTGGGATCAATTCAATCTCGGTGTCTCTGCACCCACTCACTCGCTCGGCCCCCGAAGAGAAGCGGTGGGCAGCCCGGGCATACGAGTTCCGATGGGCGATATCGCGGAAATAGTCGTTGAATCGCTAATTAACACTGGCAGCAGTGTGTGGAGATGTGCTATAAATAAAACGAAAAAGAGGAAATTCGGTGGGGACAATAAGCCAGCATTTGCCCAACAAAGGCGTGGAGCTTGAATTATAAGATCAAGTTCTACCTAACGGAAGTATATTTTTTCGCAGCTCCTTCATATGTCCATACCGTGGGTAGTGATTTGATTTTCTTCTATACTTTCTAACTGTTAACGGCAAATCGACCGTGTCCAATAATAAACTACTATGCCAGAGCGCATTGCATATTCATATGGGTTTCTGCTAGGGACCTGTGAGTGAGGTCATCGCAGAATCATGTTACGAAAGCTACAGATCTTCAATCTTTCTTTCCTACTGCCTTTTGATTGGCAGCTCTTGAAAACCTCTCGAAATGAATTGATACATCCTGCTGTAAAGCAATACGTCAGTTGTTCACCAAGTGCAAAGGGATTCCAGTAGCGACGGAGTCACGGGAAGTTTTAATTTATGGATCATAATTGTGGTCATCGATAAATGTGATGTATAGCTGTCTAAGCTTATATTTCTGTTAAAATTACTCTGCAAATCACGCACGAAGGATATCAATCCATGATCAAACCAATATATCGTACACGAAATACTTCTCATTTATATGCTCACGAAGTGACTATCCGTGTCCAAATTAAGGAAGTCTGATGCCAGCGGAATGAGTCTTGAATTGTCACTAAACATAAATGGAGATGAAAGATTCTTGGTTTTCAATCATATGTCTGAAATCTTTAATCTTTACTTTCCACGCCAACAGAATACTGTCGTCAGTGCATTTTCCTTTTGTTCACTTTTCGGTGCACCGATGGATAGATGACCCCCTGGTACCTCTTTCTCATCTTCTTCTTGCTCGAAAGCAACACGCCCCCATCAAGGTGGACATCGAAACGGGACGCCTCCGAAAAAACACTTCGGCTCCTTTTTCCACTGCGCCGCGGGCCGCTCTTACCATCACCCCTTCCTTCACCTGATTCCATGTTGCGCCACACCCTCTGGACACGCCTAACCTCGCCCACTTCCCATTACATTCACACCCCCCTGCAGCGGGAAGAGCATGCCATAGCGGCTCCTTTATAGAGAAAACTTCTTATGATCCACCCTAAATCAACTCACGACATTGGCTGAGATGTTTCAAATGAATCCCGATCCCGATTTTCGTGCTGTTTGTAGAGTACTGAATTTCAGTACTCCATCCGTGAGTTAAGACGTTCAGTTGTGAAACCTTTGGCAACTTTCGTTGATATAAGGCTGATTCCGACGCCAAATTTCTCTCCACCCTCCCTCCACCCTTCCCCCATCCCCCTAATAATCCTACCTATACCTAACCCTTTTGAGCCTGAACAGATAGATTTAATTCGCGAAATAAATATAATGCAATGGAAAGCCGCACGCTTCATCAAAAACTGCTGCGAGCAAATAGAGAGCGTTACACAGCTGATCGGAGGACGAGGTTGGAAGACGCTAGGGACTTCATGCAGCATGCTAGGCTAAGATTACTTGAAAAATTCAGATCAGACTAGTCTCAATATGACACGGGGGATATTATTTTGACCCCGTCCTTTATCTATAGAACTGATAGAAGCGACAAATAGAAAGAGAGTGTGATACACTGCCGAACTGAGAGGTACAAACATTCCTTCCCCGTGCATCAATTATGGCTGTAACAAAAACAGAGTGAGACGCTCCGTTTTCCGATTATATGCTCCAATTACATACACCTCTCATCTCAATTCTCTCCCGCATTCTTATTATTTTTCCGTATTCTCTCTTCTCTATACGGCTGGTGTCTTAATACCCCCTGCCACACGACCCCGTGGCGGCTCGCAGGTTAGTATGTAGATGTAGAACCCACCGGCCTCCCATTAATGCTGCAAATGACCTCAGTTGTGGGTCGCCTCCAAAAATAACCAACCTAACAAACCACCCTCCAGAGCACTTCTCTCCTCCACTGCCCACTCCTTTCCTGATATAAATGGTTCTTCTCCACGAGCTCCTGCGTTTTTATTTCCAGAGGGGAAAGAGAGAGAGGAATGGGATAAGGCTGCGGGGTAATGGTCCCGATCGAGAGAAGAACCCTGCCTTCCTTCGGTTTCGGTTTCTCTACCGAAAAAAAAACTTTGAGAAGTCTCCCATGGCCGCATCCGTCATTTAACAAATGAGCGTGGACCTCCGCGTGCCAGTGCAGTCACGAGGCGTGGCGAATCAGCTTATTCGGCCCCTTATCGTGCCATCGGGAGTCGTGAGAAATAGGTGCCGCCCTTGCGTCGTCGTGTTGTGTAGGTGCGCGAGGAATATAAAAAAATGTGGCCCACGCCATGAGATTGAACGTGCGTGGGTCACCTTGCTGTGTTTGAGAAACATGCTTGCCTACTCAATGCTCGGGAATCTGGATATCCCAAATATGTGCTGTCGATATCGCTTTCTTTGGTGGTTTTGTCGTCTAGGTAACTTGGTTGCGTTCTTTATTGCATCATTGTCATATATGTGGTATACGGATATCGATAGGTTATCGGACTGTTTCTGTCTAGCTACCCACGCACAAGTTATCGGTCTATACCAGTGGTCATCAAACTTTTTCATTTCTCTGAACCTTTATGATTGCTAAAGTGTTTTATCAGGGTGTCCGGTGACCTGGAAACCTGGAAAACTCAGGGAAATATTTTGTCCAGGAAAACTCAGGGAATTTTTGTATTTTTCCGAAAAAAACTGGAAAATGCACGGCAGCCGATTTCCCCTAAGGCAGAGAGATATTTAACCTGCACCTTTGATTGCATTATGCTCGACTCACAATCAGCATAGCCTGCTTTCGCTTTTCATTTCATGCTCTTTTCGTAGTTGTAAGCCCGCTCGCAGCTTGTGCTTAGTCACCCTCTCCCTTCGCGTAGTCCAGGGGGCCAATTGCATAACAAGACAAATTCTACAAGAAATATTTCCCATGTAAAATGGCCGCTACAAATGGAATCAGAATTGATGCCGAAATGCGATTGCATGTCTCCGTCAGCAGATACAGAATTACACTCGGAAATCTTGATTCCGTTCTAAGAGCCGTACGAATGGAATTCTTGGTGTTGCCAAATTTATGAGAAATTTAAACGTCTGCTCATGCGAGGTGGTATTTCCCGCAATTATACGAAAACCATTCGGCCGGCAACCTAAGTAGATAATTGAGAATAGTTATATAATTGATAATCCTCTCCCAATAATCTCAACCCTCCTCGTTTTAATGTTTGCAGAAATGTTTTTGAAGGAGCGGAAATACATTTTGCGGTCACTGCGTATTGAAATCACTGCCCTCGGGTTCGAAGTCAACAGTGCCACTGCACAGGGGCAACCCAAGCTAATTATTATTCGTGTATTGTCCAACAAATACAATTTTGTTATGTAGATTTCTCGGGTTTCCAACCGGGTGATGTTGGTGTGTTGCACCGACGTTTCGACGGCGTAGTCTGCTATCGTCCTCAGGGTGAATCCTGAGGATGATGGCAGACTACGCCGGCCAAACGTCGGTTCAACACACCAACATCATCCGGATGGAAACCCGAGAAATCTACATAACAATTATTCACCGGAAAAGTCTTAAATCTTGCGAATACAATTTTGTTCTCATTGAATTCTTTCGGGTGTAAGATCCTTACCTATCTCAAAGCAATTAATTCGCAGTTTCCGAAATGCTCTTGCAAAGCACAGTAAAGCTGTGGCGGAGAAGAGGAAAGGTACCAAGGCCTCAAGAGGCAAAGAATAAGAAAGAGGTACTGCAAAAGGTTCAAGAGCTGCAAACAAAAAAAGGTAATTTCTTGAAAATCTAATAAATTTGTTGCTGGCGTTGAATCGGAAATGCACTCATTGAAAAAAATCACCAGTTTCTTTTACATGCAAGTTCTTTATCAAAACTTGTCTGAATCTAGTTTATTGTGTTCAAATTGCACCTGACTAAAATTTTGCTGTCAGTTTACCGTTTTTGATTATTTGTTAGTTGAAATAAAACCCGTAATACTTCACATTCCTTGCATACTCTATTATTTAACTCAAAGTAGGTACTGAAATTCTTCATATTTTTCATGTTAGCGAAATATGCCGATGATATTATAAATTCATTCATAAAAATATGTTAGAAACAAAGTGCAACAAGGCCCTGGAAAATGCAAAAAATTGTCTGGAAAACTCAGGAGAAAAAGAAATGGAGATTCACTGGACACCCTGTTTATGGAGCCATTCCTTCTAAAAAATTAAATTTTTATAATAAATCAGGGTAACCTTATCATCATCATCATCATCTGAGTAATATACCGGTTAAAGGTAGCTTATGACGAAAGTCAGAGAAAATCCAACAGACTCTTACACGTGCAGTGCCCTATGTACCCCTAGTATTCCTTTCTTCATCTCAGCTTAAGTCCTACCTTTCTTCACCCCGTCCATAAAACCTATTCTCATTCTTCCCCGCTTGCCCAACATCCTTCCCTCTATCACGGCCTTCAGCAAACCATCACCCCTCATTACCCCTTCCAGCCACCTACCCTGCCTACCCCTAATCTCACCCACAAGTTTCCTCTCCTCACTCACCACGTCAAGCACTTCCTCGGTATTTTTAACGTGACACCATCACGGAACTACCTTTTGTCGAGCTCCTACCCTTCGACCTATCTGGCGATGGTGGTCCTATCAGGAGGAATAATAGTTTCTCCTGCCGGTTAAGCTCTAGTGGTCATTGGAACGCACAAGCCCTTCCACCACGTCAAGGTTGTAGTTCAAGGAGGGCAGGGTTACATATATAAAAAATATAACCATTCAATATTCCAGTAAAACGTGTAAATAATGACTAATAAAAACTTGATCCATTGCTTCATGATTGATATTTGTGATTGATGATTGAAACTTTATGATTGATAACCAATAATACGTGGAACCGTTGCTTGGAATCCTAGAGTTCCGTGGACCACAGTTTGGATACCGCTGGTCTATACTAAGCCGGTCCCGTCGCCAATGACTGTTTATGCCTCTCCCTATCCCCATTTGTAGTTCTTTACATTTTCTGCCTTCATATACATCTTCCATAGTCATAATTCACTTTTTACCTCTTCCCCTCTTATCCACCATCCTACAACAACTCTTACCGTAACCTCATACGTCTCTCCATCATGTCCTGTATCTCCCCCACAAATTATCTTCCTGCCTCACCATACTTAACTCCTCTTCGCTCGTCTCCCTCTGTATGTATCTTAGCCATCCATCTGTTTCCGAATCCACATTGCAAATATCATACAATCTATGCTTTTTTGCTTTTGTATCATTCACATCAAAAATAAAGAATCCGTGTTTTTTTCAAAAATCCGTGGGTAACATCACTGCGACTCAGTTGCCTCAGCTAAGATCAATTCCAGTCCTGAGATCTTTCCTTCCCTTTTATATTGCCCTTATATAGAATCACAATCGAGCTTTCAGCATGGGTACATAGACATTTCTTACTTTCTCTTTCACTTTCAACATTTCGGACTTATTTTCTAGAATACGGCAGCAGCATTGATTTGTGGTCCGAAGGGAATAGTAGAATGGGTAATTGTCGTCAAGCTGATCAGTTAGGTGGAAAGAGATAAAGACGTTTCTTACCGTGAGGCCATCGTCGATTCCTTAACGTGCCTAAGTCTGTCGTGTGAATCGTTTAGGTGTTTTGACGTAATTTGTCAACTTGCGCTCGGGTGTCATTGACAAAGGTTGTCCCATATTAGCTAAAGGTAGGACGAATTAGGATTATTTCTTGGAAAGAGTTCATTCTATGCTTTGAATTTTAAGGGGTAAGCTAGAAGTTGACTTTGAGAGGGTAATCTTTACGATGCAGTTACGTTTTGAGTGCAAGCTTCATAGCAACAAGTGTAATAGAAACTATATCTATATCTACGGATTAATTTTTCCACGCTGAAATATTTCCCACACAGTGTGTTTTTATTACCTTTTGAGTGATATCTAGGAAGTTGTTTTTCGTTGAACAGGCCCGGCATAAGGCCTGGGCGACACCGCCGACTGCCCGCAGCACCGCAAAGGAAGGGGCGCCGTGATTGTGAAAAAAATATTATTTTACCACGTTACCTGGTGAATAGGTTTGACAAGCGGAGGGGGGCGCCGGAATACTCTCTCCCCCTGGTGAAAATGTTGTTTTAAGCCGGGCCTGCCTGCAAAGGTGGTTATCTGGGTTATGAAAGCTAGTACCTACCAAATTAAAAGAGTTTAAAGTAGACTTGAAAATTTTATTGAGTGAGATTGAGTTGCTATGATTTCTTCCTCCTGCCTTCTGCACCCAATGCCACACGTTAAATATGTTTTATATATTTTTTCTCCTCTTCCAATCTTTTCCTAATTCTGTCTCAATTAAGTTTGGAAAATATATTTTTTTCACTAACCCATGTTTACGCTGCCTCAGTTATCCAATGCTGAATGGGAATATTTGTGCCGATAATGATACCAATAACTAGTGCATGCATTGTTAAAATATTTATCTCACAGACTTTTTGCAGGCCTTGCATAATGAATAACTTTCGTTCGATTTCAGGCACGAGAGACATCGCAGGAAGGCCCTTGATCCTATACGAGGTGTCATCCGTCCAGAAAGCGTCGTTGGATCACACCCACGTGGCCAGTGTGCTCCTATACTACGGATCCGTGCCAAGGTGAGTTGTTCCGCTGTGACAAGAGGTCTCTCGGCACGAAGGAGACCGAGGGCGCAAGAAGGGTTGCGCACACGCTTAGCGCTTCCCACTCGGCGTCTTCCTCCTTCCTTCCTTCTCTCACTCCGCGGTGCGATCACCGTTTCTGCATCCTTATCACGCCTCGTGCATCGTACTCAAAGCCGAGGCGATTAGATAAGCGAAACAATGCCTCGGAGAGCGAGCAGTTACATTAGTGCTCGTCTACTTACTAGTTTCGCCTTAACGAGGTCGTCGTCTGGCCCGTGACGCTCCGAGTGTAATGGGGGGACTTGTACGGAGTTTTGCAGCCGTTGTATCAACCCAGCAGGTCTGCTGTTGAGATGAATTCACGCTTTAAAATTTACACCCGTTCAATTATATTCCAGTACATATAAAAGCGTATCAGGCTTAACATTGTGGAAATACTTTATGTCCATTTTAAATAAAACAAAGTTGGTAAATTTCCCCTCAGTATATTATCAACCACAAAATACAACACCGACCAAGGTTTCGGCACGTAATGCCATTCTCAAGGTACATCTTTCTCAAAAACTCCACCTTATATACCCCGGGATGGAGGCCAGGGGGTGGGGGGGTGGTGGGGTATATTCCAGTAGTTGAAAGTTTTTCTTCCTTTCTGACAATTTTTTGTTGATTTAAGTGTAGCTCACCGCGTTATGTCCTCAGCAATGTTAGGAGCTGTTCATTAATTTCGGCGGTAGATTTATATGCAAATGGCGTTAGAAATTTTATTTTTTAAGTTACCATTTCAAATCATATGTATCTTATTTTTAAGTATCCTTTCGTTACAAACATCTGAAATGGATAAATCTATCGCTAAAATGATATGAAGGCTAAATTAAGTGCTAAAATTAATTTAAATAAATTAACCTTGGGTATTGTTGCTGCGAGCATATTATGCACAAAACATTGAGAAAATTTTCTTTGCCTTGACGTATTTTTACTTTGCACAGTATTTTTCTCTTCCGTTCCCGTGGTTTCAAAGGTGGAATATGTTCAACAAAACCTGCCGACATATTTCATCGTTGAAGAGATCTGCTTGAGGTGTGCTGAAAATATTCATCATTGGAGAACGAAAAAAACCTTACCATTTCCCGTGCGTCCAGATTTTTTGCCAATTTTGACTTAATCGAGTAATATCTCTGGTGTCGATTCTTATTTATTAAGGTACGAATTTGGACTATCATATCTCGAACATAAAATAAATCATCAGCAGAAGCCTAAGGCAATGTGAGAGGGTCATCTAGCTCCGAAATGGTTTAAATAAGTCATTCAATAATGCCATTTCAAAACCTTGGTATTGGGAGGTGAAGACTGATCCAAATTCAATTTGGGACGATGATTCGAAGGCATTAATCGAGGGGGGTATCGAATTTCTATCCAATCGAATCGAAAGTAATGCGATTCCAACGAGCGATGACTTGTACGTGGGCACGGCACTCGGTGTGGGGCCTTTCTGGTGAGTGGGAAAAAAAGAGATGGCACATTTCAATTTTCTCTTCCCCTGTCATACCAAGTTATCATTTCCGCATAATTATGCGCTTGAAAAATAGGTTGGCTTGTAGTCCTGGGCGGTGGGCATGCCTGAATGTTTTTTTGCGCAAATGATAGATGTGGATTCCTTGTGGATGTGGAAGACCCAGTTTTTACTGCTCTCTCTCACATTCTCACTCTGTGTATGACGGGGGACAATTATCGCGGTGCCTAAAGAACTGGCTTCCTACGGGATGGCTCAGGTTTAACTCCCGGAGGTGGCGGAAATTCATATTTGGCAAGTGTTAGAGGGGAGAGTTCTTGGCAAGCCTGGATGAGTATTTAGGAGGGATTACGAATGATGGATGATTTACGGAGAATCAGAGATTAGGAGGAACGTAAGAGTGACGTAATATCGAGACAGTCATTTGCAGGAAAGTGAAAAGGTAATCAAGGAATAGTCAAGGTAGGGTAAGAACTGACAAAAAATTTGAATTCTATCACCAATCACCTGATAGAATACCCTTTGATGATCCGACTCCTACTTGAGTGTAGTGAGAGCAGTTCTAATCCTCTACTCCGACCGTTGGATGGCCCATCGATGAGAGATGGTCCCCTTGTCACCTTTCATTAATTAACAGGCTAATGCTGGCGGTGGGCGTTTCTCCTCCGTCCTATAGGCATCGCATATCTTTATGACGTTCTCTAGTGAAGACCTTGAGGTCAGGGAAGGTGATGCAAGCAAGGATGCGCGAGCTGAGGAGCTTTAGGTGTACACGAGGACCTCCGTCCCAATGTCCCATCGTTCCCACATGTTTTCCTTTCCCTTACGTCTCGCTCTACGCTGGAGAGTGGAACAAAGTTCTCCGATACATCTACCTTACTTAGGTTGGGGGCGGGAACTGGAATGAATATCGCTTGCCTGGTATGGAATCACGCCGTGCCACACATCCTAGTGATGTGTGACACGGGGTGATAGATGTATTTTCCATTCATATCCGTGCATCTTCCCTCCCAATCTGTGGCATTTGCGACGGTGTTTCATTACAGATATGTAATTGTTTTTGTTATTCGGGGAATCGACGGGCAACTGAGGCCATTTGCGCCAATAAGAATTGGTTGGTTTTGTTGGAAAGGATTATTTGGGGAATAAGTGAGAGAGGAGAGAAATCTGGCATCGGCCGTAGCTTACACTTGATGAAACGTGCCATGAGATGAACCGTTTAACGTCTCACCGACGGACAGAGCACTCAGTTCTCTCCACTCAGCACTCAATTAGGGATTGGGATTGCCCTGCAAAATCTCCGCCACCACCGGAATTTGAACCTATCCCCTCAAGATAGAAAGCCAGTACTCCAGCCACTACACTAACCCGATCTCCTATATTATTTGAGTTCTCTTTTTCCCAGTTTTGTAATGTATGATTAGCGTTGACAGGTAGTTAGCCTATCGTTTACGACACTGTGGTGTATACTGAGAGTTCGAGTTTCGTGAACGAAATTAAATCTTTCGGTTAGTTAAAGAGAGCATAATCGGTGGATAGACGTCTTAACGTCAGTTATTTTGTGGAAAAAATATCTGACCAGATATCATAAAACCGGGCCTTTTTCTCTTCCCCAGTCTTTATCACTCTGTCGCAGTGTTTCTCCAGTTTCAGTTCCAGTTGGTAGTATACCTTTAGCGCTGCCACGGGCGCGAGCCCTCTACAGCTGTTGAGCATGGTTGAGTTAAATGTATAAGCCAGAGGAAGGAAAATTTAGGGTGGGGATATGATGTGGGGCGTTGAAGCTGGAGTGGTGACTGGTGGCCCATGCCCCACTTCCATATAATCGAATCCAAGAACGCATGACGCGAGCAATAGAATAACGAATGAACGAACGCAACGCTTTCTTTGCTCGGCCCCCATTGGTCGTCCTTTTTGCGGGTGGCAGGCAGGCAGGTAGGGAGGCGGAAAGGGTGAGTGGGGTAGGCTCACGTCGTTTTTGTAATGTCTCAATGATTCACGATTAATTGCCCCGTTCTGCCCTCAGCGTTCGTTTCCCCCATTCTTCCTCGTTGATCCCGCGGCGAATGCATCCATCTCTCTCCCACTATCCGGGCGTTCTTCCGCCGCGGCCAACTTCCAATTCGACCAACCAACCAGCCAGCCACCCCTTTACTCAACCCCCTCGAGACAGTCTTTCAGGACAAAGGAGACTCGTACGGGGCGCTGCGGGGATAAATCAAGTTAAATGAACCCCTTCTATTGGATGCTATCGTGTCTGCGAAGGTGAGAGGGAGGCAGATGGAGAAAGACTGAAGGAGTAAGAACATTGAAAAGATTTAGGGAAATAAAAATGAGTTGGAGTTGAAAACCAGAGATATCCGCGACCATATAGGGTAGGGGTAGAAGGTTTATAACAACACACCAGTAAAATTTTATTATACTTTTTCCGATATGTGTGTTTATATGTGCCTTCGTCTTGATCAGTGAGTATTTTCCATTCGCTTTAGTACGCTTTAAATCTCGTAACACAACAACGCAGTGTCTTTCTTATAATTCCAGACTTTCAAAACAGATTGGCAGCCAAGCTGATGTTTGCTTGAGAAGAACTGATTGATTTAACTTTGAAAAATGCATCCGCCATTACTATTTTTGTTTTGATTTTTATTGAACACGACTAATAGGAAAATTTAATTTTTTATTACTTTGCAGTAAATGGCATACCTTTTTTAATATATTTTTAGATGGAGTCCATAAACTATTTACGAAAAACTCGGCAGTGACTGTTGAGTACCTACAGTATGCCACCTATCGGAAGGTGAGCGAATGCTTCAGTTCGCGAGTCGTTTCATTCGTCGTCATTCGTGAGCGCTGTGTTCCGATCTACGCCAACTTCACCACCTCGAGTGGAAATCTCCCTTTATTTGTTTTTTTAATTTTCCATTGCATTTCGAAATATGCTGCCATCATTTTTCGCCACCAAAAAAGAATTCATAAATATAGCTTGGAAATTTCATCTCAAATAAAAGTGTGTCGAAGATGTTAAAAAAGTTAATTTAATGAAAAATCAATGTACATACTTGCTAAAAACATTTTGTCATAAGATCATATTAATTTATCTTATGAGGAAGTTTGAAGAAATTTAGTGGTATTGTCAGAAATAAATGGGAGTGGAGAGCTGCTACCAACCAATCTTTGGATTAACGACAGCCGATAGAAATGATGATGTGTGATTTTAGGCTTTCCCGGCGAATGATGCTGATGAGTTTTTCTCGGGTTTCCCACCTGATTAGGCTTTCCATGATTGCCGACGTTTCGGCAGGAGATTTTCCTGTCATTTTCAAGGCTGTGGATGCGGGCGGTCTTGGTGTTCCAGTCTTTATACTCTGTTCCTCCCACCGTGGTCTCCGTTCATTGGCTATCCGTTCCCGCAAATATTATGGTTTCCCGCGTTTTTCAAGATAGGGTTCCAGGTACAGCTGAGACGAAAACCCTGACCCCTGTTAAGATTGTTGGTCGTAAGATTGAGATTGTCGATGTATGGATTTTGGGCAATCTATACATCCTAGGAGGAGCAGGTGCCTGGGTGGTGGCGCTGTCCGCTGAGGCGGAACACAGTCTAGAAGAAAATCACTCCATCCATTGGGAGGAAACCACCATTATGGGGAGAACCAGAGGATACTGGGATAGAATTACTAAAGAGGCCATTGAGATCCGGCTCACGACCAACAATCTCAACAGGGATCAGGGTTTTCGTCTCAGCTGTACCTGGAACCCTATCTTGAAAAAGGCGGGAAACCATAATATTGGCGGGAACGGATAGCCAATGAACAGAGACAACGGTGGGAGGAACAGAGTATAAAGACTGGAACATCCAAACCGTCCGCCTTGATGGCAGGAAAGTCTTCTGCCAAAACGTCGGCAGTCATGGAAAGCCTAACCTGGTGGGAAACCCGAGAACAGCTCATCAGATAGAAATGATGAAGCCCCAAGAAAAAAATTTTTAACGATCTTAGCTATAAATACCGATTTGAAAAGAATCGGCGCGATGAAAAATAAATATCGGTCGCAAGTGGTAAGAAAATGACTGAGAATATTTTGGTGCATCAACTTCAAAAATGTGCCGATACCTATCGATATATCGGGAAAAATATACCGGATGTAGCGGATCTCGATATTATAAACCTCCTATGCCTACGGCGTGGGGTTGTTAGCTCGCCGATGCAGGGTAAAGAGATAGTTGCCCGCGCGCGTGTGTGGGTTGGTAATCGTTTGTTATTTTGTAGGGCATCCGCTAATAAGTGTGCCCGTCGGTCTTTCTATCTTCCGTGCCCACCTCAGTTGCCCGTGTGCGTCCGCAATTGAAAATTACGCCCGCGTTATTCGGCCCATCCATCTTAGTACCTTCCCTCTCTTCTACTCCCATCTCGAACGTGCTTTTATCGGATGTGTATTGAAGAAAATCGAATTTCTAAAGAATTGATCTGCTGAGTCTACCACAGGATGCCTGTTGATAGATCGTGGGAGCCTAATCACTCAGAATGTTACAGGAAGGTCTAATATATATTTTTCTTTAATTAGGCATTTAACGTAAACCCGTTTCCGGGGGGAGGGGGGTATCTCTTTATAACTCAATCGCGATCTGCGGTCTCTTGCCGTGCACGAGTCTCCGGAGATGGCGCGGGGTTTCTCGGGTTGAACGGGAAAATCGGGATTTATTTTAAAGGGAATGGAAGGGGGGGGGGTTAAAAGATTTATTTATTCGGTGGCATTCTTAGGATTCGACTGCGACACTGCGGGGGGTGGGAGAAGGGTGCTTTAAGAAGGGATTGGACCAAAGCACGCTGCTGATCTTGTGATGTTGTGTGCGGCTTAAAAAGTATGTCGACTTTCTCTCCTTGAGGCCAGAAAACAAATAGAGATCACCTCTCTTAAAAAGGTAAACAAGTTTTATCGATTTTGCGTCTGGACAGCGCAAGGGCTTTGTTACACTTCCCTCTCTTCCTCCCCCACACACACTTCTCCGGCCAATGTGGTAGTATCAGTCAAGCAGCTTAGAATCGATTGGACTTCTGGGTTCGGTGCCCATCGATAAGCTTTACAATGGACAATAGAGAGGTAAAATGGGCCATCATGGGTTTTTGCATGAGGTTTACTTATTCGCAGCCAAAATTGATTAAATTTTCGTGCTCCAATGCACGTAGTCGTGAGCTGATGATAGACCTCTGCACTCATTATGTGCGATAAATTACGTCCACACACGTCTTGCATTGATTTTTACCATTCATTGATTGATTGAGGTCAGAGGTAGGTTTGGAATTAAAGCGAGCGTGTAAAAGGTTGCTTGGATAATATGTTTGATGAAATTAGATTCAAAATTTTGTGGAAGAAACGGCGATTTATTGGTTTTCAAATTTATTTTTTAAGAAGCATATTCAATTCCCTATCCATCGTAATGTGATCTGTATATATATAGATAATTTGATTGTAATCTTTGCAAATTCATTCCTTTAATACAAGGTTTTAATTTAAGAGCAAGCTATATTTGGTATTTCCAAAATTTGCAAGTTCATTTGGTATTGCATACGCTGCAAACTTGGCAAAGAAGACAAAACTGGCTTGTATATAAAAAAAATGTGAAAAACTTGTTTGATTTTGGTTCAATATATTATTTTGAAGTTTTTATTTTTTTTAGCTTGAACTGATATTGATAAAATAATAAATATCTGTTGACGACTATACTCCAACATTTTCAATTAAGTAGAACTACAACAATCCCTGACGGTATCTAACTTAATTCCGCTTTACAATCTAGAAAAGCGCTTGGTCGTCCCCAAATGGTATTCTAAAGACGTGTTCTTTAGGCTGATGGTGTGTGGACAAATAAATAAATAATATGTGACATTCTTTTTTCTCTTTCGTTCTTTTTTGCTATTGAGAGGGGGATTTTACCGAGTAGCATTTAGTTTATTTCGCCCCGCTATCTCATTCTCTCCCAAAATCCTATCAACTTCCATCTTGCCTTCTGTTTCATTCTTTGAGTAATCTTCATTAATTCGCTCTTCTCAATTCCCGTCCAGTTTTTCCACTCCCTTTGTTCCACATCAAGTTTTCATTCATCAGTTTCTCCAGATAAAAAAATTCATATAAAACTGTTTTGCTGAATCTCGTTTCTGGATGGATTCACAACTGTGCTGGAGGGTAGCAAATGCCAAACACTTCGGCTTCACGTGTTCAACTCCTATTCCTCAGCTCACTCATTATCATTCACTTTTATCCGCATTTTCTTTCCAATCTATTGCGTGCATTTTAAAATATGATCATTTTCATTGTAGCCATTTTACTAATTCATACTCGCATATCAATTCTTCTCATCACTATGGATGCCCGAATAAATTCGTTAAACACTATTTTGTATAAACATCGTTGTTATTCCTCGGAAATCAGACAAAAAATATCGAATGACTTATATTGAAACTGCCGCAGGTGTACCTTGGTGGCCTTCTAGTGAAGTGTTTGGAGAAAATAGAAATGTTAGGGGAAAAATTGCTGTCAAACCAGTAATCCAACGCAAACACAAACATGTTGCCAAGAATTACTATTTTGACGCCACACTTGAACGTCCTCCACAAAGAATTCGGCGTAAATCAATATTAAATTCACAATTTTTAATCTAGTTTTATTTTGGTTTTTTCTTAGAAAAAAAAGCCTTTTAAGAATTGGAATGCTTTAAAAATTTGAAACTAGTTACTCTGTTTTCCTAGAAACCAGAGTGAATAAATCACTAATTCAGTATATTTATCCATTCTTCAATTTAAATGATTGTTTAGCATTTTTCGTTTGTTTGGTATTAATTTTCCATTTATTCTGTCTCCACAGAACGTATTCCTTTCACGTATCTTCTCTAGCAATTTCATCGGCCTAATATTTAGATAAACGGTACAACTTGCTGCACGAATCCCTTGTCGATCGGGCAAAAGGCACCGTTCAAGGAGCTCGCAGGTCCGGGATCGCTCGCGGGGCTTTGGGGCTTCTTCATGAAATCTTTTCCAAGAACCTGGGTGTTGGCATAGGCCTTCGCTCTTTCGAAATGTCACGATCAGAAGAAATTTGCATGCATCCCATGCATTTATGAGGGTGAAACTGAATAAATGGGGGAGATTTATGAATCAGTTCCCGAATAGAAGACATCCGACTTAAGAAGACGAAAATACGAGTTGTTCCACGATCGGTCCTCGGGCTATAGGTGTGGAATATCCTCCCGTTATTATCTCTATCTCTCCCTATTTCTTTCTCATCGTCCATTGGGAGTTTGGTAAGGATTAACCGCGGTGGAAGAAAACTCCTTTTGTCTCTCAATTCATTGGAAATCGTGGGCTCGTTTCCGGTCATTTCGTGGGGGCCCTTGGGGACTTGGCTTCTCGCTCGGAATATTCATGAACACGCGCTCGCTATCTTCTGGGAACGCTATTTTTTTTCATCTTTAGTCTTCCCTTCGCGGTCGTCTCGTTGACTTCAGTGTATCGGTGGGCGAGGACTAACTTCCGCCTGATTGAAAATCGACTCCTTCTCTTCACAGAAGCAGTAAACTTCCAGTCCCCGGAATGCTAACATCGCTCACTTTGGTAAACTTTTATTACTGTCGTGCGTGCGTGCAGTTATATTTTTTTGAGAAATCAAAGCTTCTATTGTGTTTGAACGTTGCATACGAAATTAGTATTTCCTCAGTTCACTTGAAAGTCATTCACGTGAATTCAGCGAGCCTTTTTCTGAGGGCGTTTTATCCTATAAATAAGTTGGACTACCTTTTTCTTGCAGGCGAGTGTGATCACTGACAAGTACCATTCTTTTCATAGTTTTCCATTATTTTATCGATGAACATTAGTTTTCCCTCCTTCTATGCGATCCAAGTCGTGTCCCGTGATGCATCAATTCAAACATGTTCTAAGCTGATGGAATTTGGTGGAGAGTACTTCCGATTATCTTTTGCTGGTTTTTCTACTAATTTTTGCCGTGGGAAAGTTGTGCAATAGAAAAAGTAATAATAAATTCAAAACTAGTTCCCATCCACTAAGGCATTCATTCCACCATATAGTTTCCGGTCATTCGCTAGAAGGCCTCTCTTAATGCCCCAGCGATGACTTAATTAGTTCACCATCTTAGTAACACTCTTTTTAGACGTAAAAACTGCTCTTATACACCTATTTTATTTTTGAGGTACATCTTAATAATAATGAGCTATTGATGAGGCTTATAGTAGAGCTTACAGGGATGGTAGTAGTTGGAAAAGTGATACAGAAGTATTCCGACGCACAAACCTTAGTATTTATTAGATGTATGTGAAGGGTCACGAAAAGAAGAATGTCTGGCGAGACTCAGTTAAAGGATGTATATTATATACTAGATTTGATGACATATGTGGATTTATTTGGTACCTGACGGACAAGTTATATATGATAGTTAAGCCGAGTAGCGTAAATCAAATTCTAACTAAATGCGGAAGAATGAGAGTAATATGAGTTTTGAAAGATTCTTAATAGCTGCGTTGTGCATAAATGAGCAAATGCTTTGAGGAAGAGCCGAAAAGAGCTTCTAACAAACCCTACGACTCCGGTGCCGGTATTTTATTATATCTTGAATAGAATAATATAAGCAACATCAATATTATTTCCAACCAAAACATAATCTTAATAGAAATCAATGAGACAAACTTGATGCTTTCGATCACGTTTCCCGAATAAATGGAACAGTATGCCTAATTTTCAAAGAACTCAATCTTTTATCATAATAATTATGTTCCATGTATAACTAATTAACATTTTAATTCTAAAAAATAATATTTTTCAGTTCATTTTAGAAAGTAGTACGCTATATCTTTTTATTTTTTTCTTGTTGGGTTGGTTTCCTAGCTCCTTCCATGACGCGGATTCATCCGATCGAATGGGCAAACAGGATATATGCTTCGGAGGAGTCTTATGTTCAATCCCACCGACAGGCATTGATATCTCACTGTCTCTCATCCGGCGGAATCTGCCATCACTGGATTCAAAGCCGCGCAATTATTTTGTTTATATCTCATCGAATAAATTTCCGTCCACCCCTTCTCCCCTTGGAAAGCCACGGCGCCTCCTTGTCTCTTCCCAACCCTCAGGCTCGTACATTCTTTCGATCGCCGGAGCTTTTACTCTCCCCTCATACTCACCGCTCTAAACCAACCCCTGCCACCTCCCCCCCCCCACTCTACGCGCACTAGGCTGTCTTAAACAGCACCCCATCTCCTTTTCTAACCCCTCCGAAGCCCCCAACCGCTCAGCAATCACTCTCCATTTCTCCTCGTTACTCATTTGCCTCTTAATCCTTGTCTCGGGAGTTTCACCCGCATCCTACATGCACCTTCCCCCCCTTTCCTCTCCCAATCTCCCTGTCCCCCCCTTCTCATTCCTTTCCTATCCCTCCCGCTGAGCATACCCACCTCCTGCCGCACAAAGACCTCCACGTGCGCGTGCAACTCCTCCGAGATACTTACTGCGTACAACTCCTCCCCCAGCATACATGCTTCCCTTGCTAACAAGGGAAGGAAGCGGATCTTCTTCCCTCTTGTCTTGTCTCTCTTTCTTCCAACTTTCCTCTCTTTCTCTCCCTAACTCCTGTCTCTCTCACTTGTTCGCTCATTTCCCATTCGTGCTTGGCGCAAAATTCCTTTGTTTTGGTACATGGAGTTTTTTTTCATTTTTTCCACGAATTAATAGATTTTAAGCTGTTTCTTAGTGTTTGGTGCCCCCTACGCTCCAGTCGTCTGTATTCTCATGTTTCTGTTACACTGTCATTTATAACCTGAATATATTCCTTCCCATAGGTGTCATTTGTAATTTAAAAGAAATATTATTACAAGTTTAATGTAGTTTGTCTCCAATAGTTCCTATCCTAATTCTTTAATCGTCGAAAATATCTTCGCATCCTATATTTATTTTCTTTTTATCTCTTCATTAAGCGTGACAATATATTTGTGAAAGTATATCATGACCATTATTTGCTCCATTATCCGTTTAAAATGTATGTACGTATTATGAGTTCAGTAAATATTTAAGTTTTCTTACAACTCTTATAACTTCTTAATGCACCTTCAGCGTAAAATAAATGTTTTCATGTCAATTTGTGTGCGTTACCTGTGAAATGTAACATGAGAAACCTTTTTCAGGGCAGGGATAGCTTAAGAATGAACCTTCGCCATTCTAATGTCCCGTGTCTATTTCCCTCCTTTACTTTCTCCTTTTGCATCTATGAATCCGAAAACACAATTTTTTTGGTCGATTTCCTTCGAATTGGACTGATTACAATAGAAAAAGAAATTACTCTTCTATTCGCCTTTATCGTGACTTTACCCCTCCTCTTCGTACATTTCTTTAGTACATTCTATCAGCGTTTCTTTCATATTTCGGTTCGACTTTCACACAGGCTTGGCTTCTATAGTAAAAGTAAATGCACTGATACATTACACCATAAATAACTTCAAACAGGAGGTCACTATGAGACTCAACGTTTTTAGCCTGAGCTGTGTTTCTCCATAAATTTTTCTAGGTTTTCTTATCCGTCTCCGCCATTTAAAAAGCTTATGCACAAAGAGGACAGTCGGCCAAATTACTTTCGCCTCTTTATTGATCAGTAAAAACTTATCCGCTGTCAATTGTTTTAAGTACTACTCGATGATACCCTCCCAATCGACGTCAAAACTTTCCAATCCCATTAATCACCCCACCCTTCTGTCCTCTTTTCCCCTCACCGTTGACTTACCATAGCGGGTGTAAACTCATGACTCTTCGGATGCCCTTTGATGTAGCCTTGTGATCGCTTTGTTCCGTGCACTGCCACGCATGTAGCACAAACCGACGGATGGGTTAATTTTTTCTGCTACAGGTGCCCCTGAATATGTTTAAGTTTTAAAAATGTTTGTGACACAGAAGATCGTGGACGTCATGGTTGTCCATGGTGAGTCTATTAATTATTCTCCGAAAGTGTGGGGAGGAATTCTTTCGTTTCTCCGGGTAGGTTCACCTTAGGGAGGAAAAAATTAGATGCGGCAACTTACCGAGGAGATAACCTTTCCAAAACGTTACCGGGTATCAATCTTGGAGAGACTTTGAGCGATTGGGTGTTTCACGAGTTGTTCATTTCGAAAGTCTCCTTCCATCCCTTGAAAGCTACTAGTTCCTCTTTTTTATACAAGAGCATCGTATCATTTTTTGTCTCTCTCACGAATACTTTTCAGATCTCAGTACTCGTCATATGGTGAAATGTCCCTCTCCTATACAGAGTGCATGTTAGGGGAGATATCCACCGTGATCCTCGCGTGTTGTGAGCTAACATCGTAGGAGTCAATTATTTCAGATGTTTGAAGCATAAGAATATGCACTGTAAGGAGTAATTTCTTTAGCGAATGCTTATATCAAAGGAATATTGACATTAGTATTATCTTCTGAATAGCTGATAGAAGTTAATGTTCCTTTTCTTGCACATTCCCTCGAGATCATATTAATTCAATTTATATAAATTAAAGACTTATTGTCATCTGGAAGAAACAAGTAATAACAACTTGAATGAAATGTCGTGATTGAAGTTGAATTCATGAAGATTTAAAATAAAACATTTCAATTGAAATTATTACTTGACACACCAAGTAATGAGAGTAGATTTGAAAAAGAATCACGTATGATATTGGATTTTCAAGGATTTTAAAATATCCAACCGTAATGATTATTGACCCCCGTGAAAAACGACACTTGCCGTCGGTATCCACGCTGAACTAATGCAGCTAAAGGTGTTTTTCCTCCCCTCGTTCGAAGGGGTCCAGAGAGGCTGTTGGAGTATACGGAACAGGGAGGAATTAGGATCTCGAGGCATATAGGGAGACTCGCTCTGATGTTTATAACCCTTTCATCTTCGGGATGTGTTTATTCTAATGCGACTCGATCGGCTCCATTTGATAACCATAAGGAGAATCTCGAATCGCTGCCGACAACTATCCCGGGTGTGAATTTCCCTATTCGTCGTCCACTTTCGCCACCATTTTCCGCGTGCTATCCGCCTCATTTGTTTCCTGAGCAGTTTTTTTTTTCCTCGCGCATACAATTGATAGGAAACAAAAGTCTTCCGCGTGTCGTTGGAACTGTCAGGTAGTCCATCACCCGCCGATAAATGGCGATCCGAACGATGGCTTCCTTTTAGATACAGAACGGCCAGCATGTGCAGTGGGTGAACGTGGGAGGCTGATAAAGATTATCTAGTTTCCTGAGCGCGCTGGCTTAAAGAACTGTTCTTAGCACTCGCCATCAGACCGTTTGTCAAAAATTTATATGATTATGGTTTCCGGCGCAACTTTATGGAATAGCTTCATGATTGAAATGAAAAACTTTGTAAATTCCACAAAAATAAACTTAAATAACGACCTAGGATTCGTCGCTCGGTATCCACGCCAATTCCTTTACCGGCACTCGGTACTTTACTCGCCACCTATTAGTTAATCAGCTGGTGATCGTGATGATGTCGCTCAGAGACGAAACCTAGGTCGTTATTAAAGTTTATTTATGTGCAATTTCAAAGTTTTTTATTTCAAAGAAAAAATTTTAGGTTTCATCCCATGAGCCATCTAATATCTTTTTTCCCCAGGAGCTGTGAAAGGAAAAAAGGCAGCCATAATAAATCTCAGCTCAAGTGACTTGTGAAATTCACCAAAATAGACTTAGCAAGGTTCATCCATTATTATTTTTTTCATCTCTGCATAACCAAGTACCCGAAATATTTGAGTTCCCCCTGCCATATCAGTAGCCTATGAAACATGCGAATCGCTGACACGCCCTCTACATATACCTAAAAGAACCAATGTAATTGCATTGCTGTTGTCTTGGCTTCTTCCCTCTACGAACCAAATTTCGCCACGCTCTATATTAGGCCTATCTCCAGGTGTACTCTTTGGACCTACCCCAATGTTTCCCAGCGTTCATGCTGTATTTAAAAAATATTAACTATTTTGCCGTTATTATCCCTCATTGAAGGTTCTGTTTGGATTGTTTGTGACTTAGAGCTGATGTATTGAATGGCTGTTTTGTCTTTAAATATTTAAATAGTTAATCAGCAGTAAAAAATATCCTTTAAAAATTATCAGTAACCTCATCTATAACATTCAATTTTGTATTGCGAATTTGGGTGATAATATCGATAAATGACAAAATCGGCATTTTCTCTTCGGCTTCATTTGGCTTTTTCGTTAGGCATTTCACCTCGTTCCCCATTTCGAATGGTAACCATATGAATGTAGTAGAGGAAGTGTTACTCTTCAAATGATCATATCCTTGGAGGAGCTAGATTTATGAAGAAAGCATTGGCTTCACCCGAGATTTCAAAGGAAAGCTCTGTGAAGCAGAAAACACCGTACTGGGAAACCAGTATTTTATTAGGTCGAATCCTGCCCGAATCCACCGCGCACCATTCGTTTCCACAGGTGTAAAATGCTACTTTCTGTGTGTGCACGGTGCAAGTGCAAGAATTTTATTTCTTTTTTCTTTTCCCTTATCCTTTTTTCGCGGAGACATACCTGTCTCATCGAGGATAAGCAGTCAACGACTAGGAAACGGAGAATCCCACTTTCTGAATCCGAGTCAGTTTCTGCGAACGCTATCTCGAAAAAAATGAAGTTTACAATACTCATGCCGCTTAATGAGGCACGCGATGGTGTAGATCGGATGAAATTTGCTCAGATCTCCGGAGAGAGATCGGCGGTAAAAACCTCATTATCGTGCCTACTACTGCTCTCCCCCACGGAGCCGTTACTCCAGTTTAAATGGGATTTCAAGGCTACAAGCCGCGAGAACGAGCATCATCTCCCGCGGTCGGTTTTCTCGGGCGAGCTACCGCTTCCTTTCCTTCCTTCCTGGCGCGGGAAACTAGTATTAACTGCGGCGAAGAAAGGGAGTCGAATGAGATAAGGATCAAGAATGACAAGTCATCCCCTCCCCCCTTAAAACCTCCCGCTTACCAACTCATTCCTCGGCGGCTAGAAAGCTTTTTGTTTCGAATAATCCTGACCTCCTTCCCTTTGGCGCTGATTTACACGCGGGTGGCTGCACTCACTCGTGTTTGTTTTCTGTTTTGGTTCCCCTCTGCCCTTTGGTGCTGTGTGGGTGGAGGAGATCTCTTGTCCCTGTTACTTCGTGTGGGCCGGGCGCGAGATAATTTGGACATTTTTTGTTCTCCAGTGCGCCCTCACGCGCTTTGCGAATTTTTTTGAGAAATCCGAATGAGAAGAAAATAACGCAAACAGAAATGAAATCTCGCGCCGTAAAGCTCCTTAAGGAATGTTTTTTTATAGAGTTAATTATCTACATAATACCCTGCAATTCACCCAAAGAGTGTGTGGCAGGGGGAATCGCGTCCAGCCTGAACAGTAATGCATGAATTAAATGGATTCGTCTGTTTTGGAAGAGATGAATAACACCCTCCTGTATTCTTACTCGGAAATAAAAATGCTCAGAGTTTTGCAGGTGTATTTTTTTGCCTGACCAATTCAATGCGTCTTACCATGCGCGCAGGATGAGTGTATTTTGTTTGCTTTGTATTTGGAGGTTTGTATTCTTTTACAAAGGAACGTGCATCTATTTACCATTTTATGAAGCCAATATAGCAAGAAAATGGCTCCTTAAATGGTTTGCCGTAGAAATGAGTCCATGGTGTTTTTGCCCAATATCCGTGGATGAGGGATTGGGATTCAATGTTTCCAGGGATTTTATTTAAGGAATATACTTTTATAACCTCTTAGCCTATTGATATAAATTTTTAGCTCTGATTTTTTTCTTTCTTTCTTCCCTCCTTGCTTTTTCTTTATCCGTTTCTGTATGAAAATTTCATTTTTTTAATCGTCATCATAGAGCCATAAAATGTAAGTGAATGTCATCGCGTGGAAAAGTTGTTCATTTATTTTCGTGCATGTCTACTACTAGTCCAGAGGATTTGTGATCATTCCCAGGCCATGCACGCAACTGTTTGAACTTTAATTCTAAGCATAAATGGTATCGTATAGGCACGAGTTATGATTTCATTATGTCTTTTTTGAAATAGATACACAAACTACCCACGGGAACTATTTTTTCCTTTGTTCCACTTCCCTAACGAGTAAAGTGTATGGTAATCATAATGGAGATCTGCAACTAATGGTGTTTAGCCTTTTGTTCAGCATAAAAAAAAATGAATTCTCTCCATATTAATGCAGTCGTTGCAAAATGTTCTCAGTTCTTCTCTTCGATTGTCCAAAGTGCCTGAAATTTCAAATGACATTCATTACATCTAAGTAGGTGCCTGCCTTTTTAATGCCATCCTCTGGTGTTACCAATATAGGGGGCATGAAATAGGTCGATACACTCTTCCTTCCTGACAGATGTCCCGCCCTTTTTCAGTGAGCTATTTTGTTAACATGTTACTATAGCGATAAAAAGTGGTGTGTAACCATTAAGTCCTTTGCCGTGACGCAATTCTTTCCTCTCTTATTTCAGAGCTGAGCGCGCCCGGGAGGGTTTTACCGTGCTGGTGCTCTTCTCATCGTCCGAGCCTCCTCCGCCGACCAGCAGCTCCGCCCTCGAGGTCCTCGATCAAGCCCTAGCGGTCGTGAAGGTGAGCATGAAATGGGTGAGAAAGGACGGGCGTTGTCTTCCTTGACCGTGTTCTCTTCCTTTACGAAAATAAGCTTTTGGGGAGGTATACTAATGAGAAGAAGACAAGCTTAGGAGTGGGGGTAGTCCTGGGTTGTTTGTACCTACCCCTTAATTTACAACGAAGATGAAATGAAGCTTTCATTAAAATCTGCGGATATTTGTTGCTTACAATACCTGAAATTAGCGACTATTTCGTGCTTCTGACAAAAGAATAACGAAACCAATTGATGGTGACCGCTCTGCAGCCATATTTTGGTTTGAAGCATGTTTTATTTTAATTTTATTCGGTTGCCTCGAGTGAAAGAGATGGTAAATTTTCACCTTTTGCTAATGTTTGGTGGACTTACGCGCTTGAAATATGAAGTTACGTAACGGAGGCATTTTTGTTTCCGAAAATCTGATTCTATCAGTGAAAACCTAGGGTGCATACATAGAGGTTGGAGAAAATTCGGTTTTTATTTAAATTTTTCTTGGCATTTGTCGGTAAATGTTGTATTTAGCTTACGATATTCTTAAAATTCATGAATAGGAGTAAAATAACCCTGAATCTTGGTAAATTTTAAGTTTTAAGGCCAATAAATCCTAGTTATAAAAAGTTACGCAACAGATGAAGTGAAATAATATGAATTATGAGCAGTTTTAAAAATCCAAATACACAAAACCCATCAGTTTTTTCAACAGAAAAGCAATTTTTACTTTTGTGAAACCACCATTGAAACAAAAATATATATTTCGAGAATGGGTGTGTTTTAATGAAGTTTCACACCTGCAGTGCTTATTTCATGATTGATAGATTTCATAATTATCTTCTGCGACCACATGTAATTAATCAAGAGTTAAGTTCGCCCCGGTAAGAGAGAATGATCCTCCATTAGGCCGAAGTGAAGTGAAGAGAGTCTTGAAGACAGAATGGACAGCGGTGGTCGCGTCTTGAATGAGACGTCGGCCGGAAAAAAAGCTGCGGAGGTGGCGCTCACTTGTTACGTAGGAGGGTGGGGGGGGCACGGTTAATGGCAGCAGGGCGGAGGCCGTTTCCTCCGAGATGGACGGCGAGGTGTCGGGGCAGTTCCGGGAGGAGTTCGAAATATTATAACAAGGGAGGAAGGCCTCGACTAATTAGCTGAGAGATTTATGTGGCCGACAAACTAAAACAAATAAAAATACCTTCGTTCTCACATTTACACGTCTTCGACAAAACGGTCCTCCACTTGCCCAAGGTTGTGTTCTTCACTTTATTTACCATCATGTGTTTCCAGAATGATTAGTTCCTCCTCCTTCTCGGCAAGGTGCTTTCTTGTACACACCGACGTTTAACTCTTGTTTCAATTTATTTTCATGTCTGAAGTACCATTTCATCCCTCTGAAGAACCGCTTTGCTTGTTAAATTTCATTTTTTTGCGTTCCTTAAAATGTGTACTCCTTAAAATGTGCATTGGTAAATTAGCTGTGTCTACCAAAACTTTTCTCGCCATTCAAATAAATTAGTTATTTGTAACTAGGAATCATTACTTTCTCAGCCAATAGATCTATTCCATTAAGTATGATAACACTGCTAAGAGGAGATATTAAAATAGATGAGGCCAAACAAAAATTGCTAACTTGGGATTACTGTTGAAGCCTAGGGTTTTTCTGTTCCCTGATAATCTGAAAAACATTGTCAATAAAATCAGGCCAAGCTTCTTATACCAATGAATATTTTCACGCGTGGGTAGCAAGAGTTCCTTTACTAAGCACAGCAGTCTACAAAAGTATGGCCATTTGTTCTTCTTCCGGGACTATTGTGGAACATGTGTTTCGCATCCCATTGCATGCTTGCCTTTCTGGCGATACCTGTCGGAGCAAGTCAGTCTAACTCCCGTGAAAAATCACCGGAAGCATCTTCCGAGGTCCTTGCGGTTATCATAGCCGTCTATCGCTGCCATCCCCAAGTGACCACACCTTTCGCTCTCGATGTATCCCCTTATAAGGTGACCTCACCGGTTGACCTCTCAAACCAGCTCGGCCAGCTAACAGGGCAACGGCGACAGCCCGGTGGATTGAACGGGTTACTCCCCTTTCCTCCCCCATTAAAATATCTTTAGCCACCACAATGGAGTTGATTTCCCAAGGAGAGGTCGCATATAAGCGAGATAAGGCAGCGACGGCAATTTCCCCGGATCCACCTCCTTAAAATGTAAATGGACGGCAATCAAGAGCAATCATTTCAAGGCGTTATGCCCCGTCGTGAATTATTTAATCTTCCCACAGCGGGCACATGCGCATGGGTGGACCATTTGTCATCTCGTCTCGGGGTATAGTTTCAGGTTTTGTCTTCGGAATATGCACCGCCACTGGTGATTTAGACTCTTGATATAATGATTGTGCCTTTTAGTGGCTTGACTAAGACTGAAGTATAACAAAAAGGCTGTAGATTATGGAGTGCATTAAAATTCATTGAAATAAATTATTTTGAAAATCATTACGGGAGCATATATTTTGCCGCAAAATCTTTCTAATTACTCCCTTCTCTCTAGCGTCTTCAATTTTAAACTTAATTTCCCTTAGATCTAAGAAAGGGACTGTCTACTATCTTTGAAAAGTGAGTCATTCTTCGCTTAAATTCATGCGAGAATTTCCCTGGAAGAGTTCCTTTGCTCTTAAGACTGATTACATTACTGAGTGGTACGAAGACGATAAACTTGTGGAATCACTCCATGCGGAGCAGCAAGAAGAACATGATCAACCCCAATAAACGATGTGCAATGTTCTGTGGGCGGCACCCTCTCACTTATTCTATATCTATTCAATTCTTTGGAGTTTCTCGCTGAACGTTCCTTCGAGAAATAGTCTGTTCGCATTAATTTGGCCCATGAAGTCACGAGTTAGAGAACAAAATTGGAGAAGAGGCTTGATGGGAATGATGGCGTCGCGTCGTCCGGCATGCAAACAGTGTGCTATTTATATCAGGGATCTTTCGGGGTTTGCACCGGGTAGTTAGGTCCATGGCGGCCGACGTTTCGATGCTCGAGTCGAGCATCGAAACGTCGGCCGCCATGGACCTAACTACCCGGTGCAAACCCCGAAAGATCCCTGATATAAATCTTCGCCGGGAAAGCCTGAAATCATTCATCAGTGTGCTATTTTACTCCTCCGAGCAAGCGTATCATCTTCTATTTTTTCATATGGACGCTCGATGAATACAATTTTAAGGGGCCGATAGTTCTGCGACGGCCATGATGTGACGGCTGATGATGGGCTCAAACTGACCGCAAAAAAAACGCCATTTACCATTATCCAGAAAAAATCGAGATTGGACGCCAATACGAAATTCACAGAGGTTATGGAAAAAATCATTCGCCGGGACTGGGAATCGGAAATGATTTTTCTACTGTGAATTTTCCTCATTTGTGTGTGTTATTTCTCAGAGGGCAAATTCCGCTAAAGTTTTACTGTTATGAATTTAGCCGAGACAAGGTTTATATTAGATTATATAAGAGCGGCATATCAAAAACTCACATCTGGAATTTTATATTTATTCATTTATCTCGTTCAAAAACTGTGCAAGGCCAATTGTATTGGACAATAACACGAAAAACGTAGCAAGCTAAATTAGAAGTAACAACAGTTAACAAGGTGACAGTGATAAAAGTAGTATTAAACAATGAGAAAAATAGAGCCTAAGCATACAAAGAGCGATAGACGAGACCATCATTAGGAGAAGGGAGGGGTGCGGAAAATATGGGATCTACATCTTCATCTACAAAATACCCTGCAAGCCACTTCTGGGGTGTGTGGCAGGGGTGAGTATTCACCAACATGCATTACACTATACCCTAAATTTAGTGTAACTACGACTAATTATGCATTAGCATAAATCACTAATGCTTGTCACGAGGCGAAGCCTCACAAGCATGCACTACTACACTACAGATATTATCATAATGGAGAGGGACCACTAATATATATGTATTTTGCAACTACACAAATGGACAGAGACTCAAGACTTATGTAGAAAACATGCACGGCGTGCTGTTTAAGGGTTGCTTGCTGCTGCTGGGTCGGGATGAAGGGAATGGATCGAATTCGGGGGCAGCTTTCGTCGCAGCATTATCTGTAGATGAGTCAGATGATAAAAAAATGCTTGGAAACAGAGACGCGTGGGGTGGTGCAATGAACTCTTATTTAACCGCATCATGCGTGGAGGAACTCTAAGAGCGAAAAGAGGAAGAGTCACAGAAGGCCTATAATTTCCATTGCCTAATTTCATGACGAATTCTAATAGCGAAACTTTGCCAAACGCAAACTCAACTTGAAACCCATTATTCTATTGGGTAAATTCTTAACTGGTTTTCAACCGAGTCAGAAATTCAGGTACCGACGTTTCGATGACTAACTCTGCCATAGTTGTCAAGGTGATTGACTATGGATTAAATCCTCTTGACAACGATGGCAGAGTTAGTCATCGAAACATCAGTACCTGAACTCCTGAGCTGAGCCGGTTGGAAACCCGTGAAGAATTTACCCATATGATTCGCCGGAAAGCACCAGATCCTTCATTATTTTATTCTTCGTGGATGGACTTATCCGACCTGCGCGCTATTCTACAAAGTGCCTACAAGTTTATCGCCAGTGGATTACACCCCAGCCCTGCACTACACTCAGTGCTACTCTTTCATGAGTCTTGGACGTCGCTTGTCATACCCACCCTCACTTTATCTCCCGTCCTATTCCATCACATCAATTGCCCCGGCTACCACCTCAACGGTGGATTTACTCGTGGCGCCATGAGAGTACTTACTTACGTCCCGATAACCTCATTGTATCGCTTTTTATATTCCCCGTGACCCGTCGTAAAAATCCTTCCCGTAACGGGAATGCGTGCTGGAGCGCGGGGGAGAAGAGCTTCGGCTCGCTTAGCGCAACCGCCGCCTCTGCTGCCACCGCTCCCACAAGTCTCCGGGCGATGGTACTACCACAATCATCCCTATCATTCACGTAACGTCACCGCTCTGAATCGCCTCTGCCGACCAAAACGGGAGCATCCCTGAGAGCGCTTAACTTTATCTCAGTAGTGGTAGTAGAATATGCTATAACTTTTACAGGCTTGTTGTGGTGGAAATGTTATTATGACAATTTTTCCTATTTTGGTATATTATACACAACGCATTTCGATGATTTGCTTCCATACGTAGGGCATTAATTTTTCATCGTCAACATTATGCATGACAACATTTAAAAGTGTAAAATTGCCATATCATTATTTAATAGTGGTAGTAATAATTTAGTGGAAATTAAGTAACTGTTTGCGTCACTTCCTAAAAATGTGTGACGTTCATAATGAATAATTGCTAACTGAGTACACTGTCACTCCTTTTTGTTTACCGAACAAGGTTTTAACATTTTTGTACCATTATCAAGGGCAAAAAAGTGTTGAAACCTTTGTCGGAAAATAAATTAAAAGTGTGACTACAGCAGGTACTCAGTTAATAATTGTTGATCATGAATGTAAGAAGTAAGAAATTTGGGAAGATATAAGGTGAGTAAGAGGGTGTGAGGAGCTTATGAGAGGCATGAGGGTAAGCAAGTAATATGCAGGAAAGTAAAATGATAATCCAGAAATGGGAAATTTAAATGATCGATGATTAGATCATATCCCATCTTAACACGAAAATTGTTCTAAATATGATAATAATATATATTTTCTTAAAACTCATTTCTGAATTGTACTGCGATTGTTATTTGTCAGTAATGCAAGCATGTGTCGTCAAAAATATAAATTAAAAATTCATATTAATATTTCGATCAAACATTGGCGTCAAGTAAAATGTGGAGTCAATATATATTTTGTTATCTCTCAAAACCTTAATGGGTTCTTAAAATATCTAAAGCAAGTCCGAAGAGCCAGATAATTTTTGCTAATATGTCAGCTGGTGCAAGTGAAATTTTGTGCATGTTGATATCTTCCTCTCAGGAGTGGAGAGAAAAGTCTTGTGTATATTTTCCTCTTATAGCTTCCTCCCATTCGCTGGATTTATCCCAACATTAATTTTTCCTCTGTCTTTATCTCTTTTGCAGACGCATTCCATGAGGATCGGGTGCGTGTTGGTGTGGGTCCCGAGGAAGGAGACCGTCGGGAGGCTAGGGAGGTCTTTCCCGGTCAGCGAGGTGCAGGTGAGTGATGGGGATGGAGAAAGAGGAGTCGACGTCCACTTGCATCGTTTTATTGTTCTTGGGCGGTCGAGAAGATGTTAAGTAGCGAATCGGTTACTCTGGGGCCTTACATAATCTCAGTGCTACGGATCAATTTACTACTTCTCTTGGTTTGCTCACCTAAGTGACAATCGGTATTTATTCCTTGTCTTCAATTCGCCGGTTGTAATTTATTAAGTATTATTATTTACAACTCCCAGTAGTTTCTAGGATCATAAATTTGACTTGAAGGAAAGATTTGCACTCATTATTGCATAATTTATCATAAACATGGTAAAAAAAGATGGATTGAAATTTTGTACTTATTTGGGGTTACCAAACATTTTTTATGTGGAAAAGTCCATTTTTTTTCACAGCTGACTTTTTAATTCTACCCACCTACTTTACTATGAACGCCAATGCCGTCACAAAGTTCTTAGTATTTCAAATAAGTATGAAGTCAATGGGTACAGTCTTCATTAATTAATTAAGTATTTAACGTGTATCTTTCGTTGAAATAATGAAAGTGTGTAACAAGAGATGTTAAAGCGTTGACTGAGCCTTCGGCAAAATCTGAAGGGTGATCGTATGGTGCAGTGCAGTGCGATATCTATCCTATCATTTGAAAAAAGTTCAAACCAGTAAAACGGACATAGCTCAATAGTTCACCGTACCGGTTTCAAATGTTAATCGCTTTGATTTCCTCCTCCAGCACCGAATCTTGGGTGACGGCATGTCGATCCGGAGGTACGTGCCCGAGGACCAGTTGCCCGCAGCTTGCGGCGGTAAGGCACCGCAGGTCGACCAAGCGGAATGGGTGGAGTTCCAGAAGGTGAGAATTATTCCTACGTTAAATTTATTGCCAATCCCTCTAGTGACTAGCCATGGCTGTATATTTTCTTTCAGCCGTACGTGGAAGGTTCATTTTTCCAATAATTTAAAGAAAGAAGATCTTTGTTTACCATTTTTTCGTTCCGGCTCGTTTCGTATTTCCATCGATCTATCGTAACCTATATATCAAATTTTCAGGCTTAACTTGGTGGAACCACATTGCGATAATTTGAAAATAATTTCACTCTGTAATACTCCGCAGAAATTTTTATTTCTTCCGACCCAGGGTTTCGACTATTACACAGTCTTTGGTAATGGCTGTGTAATAGTCGAAACCCTGGGTCGGACGAAATAAAACTTTCGATCCTGACCTAATTAAAGTCTCCCTCATAAATAATTGATGAATCTTGCACATTATCTTTTTGGAATGATATCTTGCATTGGGTACGTAATAATGTATTGAAAAAGATTGAGCATAAATCAGATAAATTCAAAATAATCTCACGCTAATCCCTCTCTCCGTTAAAATACAGTTCGCTTTATCCATACCCTATACCTTTAATTTTTTCTAATCCCTCCCTTTTTCGTGACTGGTGTCCAAAAACCCCCTGCCACCCTCCCCTGTGGTGGCTCGTAGAGTGATATGTAGATGTACCTGTAACACTCATTGTTCAATTCACCACATGAAACCGACAAGTCAACAGCCGACGACCGGTGATTTGGGATCATATTGTATCCGTTGTAAATGCTGTGAATATTTTTTGGTTTGGTAAGCACCTCGTATAATTATTCGGCGAAATAGCTCATCTTTTCTCGGAGGGAAGTGAGCTCCAAATATGTAAAGTTAATAAAAGGAATGCGTTATGAGTGACCGCGGCTTAACCTAGTGGAGAAACCTCTTAGGCATTATAAGAATTTTATCTCGGCCTCTCTTGCGAAGGCTTAAAAAACTCTCTCATCTCGTAGGTGCTGGCGGTTGTCCAGTAAATCTACGTATGTCTCTCTTTTAAGGTAATGATGTGCCCGGTTCGAGTCTTAAGCCGTAAGGTGAATAAGCCTACCGTCCAGAAGTGCCCAATAAATCCTAAAACACGGAAACTAATTAGTGGAACTCTCTAGGTCATTAAAGTCTCCTTAAATGAAGCCGAGGAACGCACTGCTTTTCCCTAGGAGAGAAAGACTTATGGAGAGAAAACATTTGTGATTTTTTGTTTTCTGCTTCCGTGTGAACTTTCTTATTCTATAGTTCAACTCTTTGTACTGCAATATGAAGACAACAGACGATGTGTGGAATCACCTGAGATATAACAGAGGCAGCGTTCTTAAAGTGGTCCATGAGCCTGCACCATTTACGAAATATGTTTGTTTAGAAATGTAACAGTAATATAGTGTAAAAACCTGCTTATCATCCTTTTCTTTCTATAACTGCACAATGTGGAACTAGCTTCTAACACCGTAATTCTCCTATCAACTGCACTCAGACGAGCTATTATCATAATACAACTTCGGTGAAGTAAGTATACTAAGAAAATAAATATTTGAATCATTGTAATAAAATGCGTTTGTAGATCGAGAAATCATGAAATATTTTCTCAAAGAAACTACTATGAAATTAAATATTTATGTAACTGTGTGATAATCGTGGTCATTTGATTTTTAACGTAAGAAAAATGGTTTCTTACAATACATAGCATCCATTTGGGGAGGCGACGTACAAGTGATTACCCAGTGTCGGCATTACACTTATCTGTCAGTCTTTTTTTTCGCAGTTTTACGCTCAGGTCCACTCCAGGTCAGGTTTTACTTCCCATCCAGTAGATGAATTTCTGCTCTTTTAGTGGTTTCCACATGGTTGAAGATTGGGATTCCTTTGAAAATACTACTCTACCGCCGGAAGTCAAGCGTAATTCAAACCCAAACCCTTCGAATGAGAGGCCTATACTAGAGCCAGGCTGCACCCAATTGATCCGCGAAGCGTTTTTTTCCAAGGTGTTTGAAGCTGGATCTGAAAAATGGCAGACTTTGAATCTCATAAGTTGTTGTTTGGAAGTTGAATGTTTATACCTATGATTCAGGGAATCGACTCCTTTGCAATCGTGTCAGAACTTAGTACATTTGAATTGGCGCACTGTAATATCGCTCAGCCCCAGTTCCCCAGTTTCAGTTTCGAAGAGAACCGTTTGCTCGCTTCGGCGCCCTCTACAGCTGTTGACCAGCAGCACTTCCACCCCGCTGTCGCTCCGAATAAGAAGGGAGGAGCAGAAGCGATGAGCGAAGAAGGTTGAAAGAAGATGAAGAAGGGGGCTATAGCATTACATCCACCACACCGGGAAGGGATTTATCCCTCCCTCCGCGTTTTCCTCTCTCGTGGCTCCTCATTACCGCCGACGCGCGGTATTTTACCCATCGTTAAAACCGCGTGGACAAGAGTCACCCCTCCCGGGTCCGCGAACGACGCCGTGATTAACCCCGCTTCAGGTCGAGGATACGGAACACACCCTAGGAAGACATGAAGCTGTCTGTGTGCATGCTCGCGAACTGAAGTAGGAGTTCATAGGGAAAAATCAACGCCAAATGAAAGTTAACGAACACTTACCGGCGATGACAGAGTTCATAGGAAAGCTAAGCGCTGCTTCCGTATTGAGTTACCGAAAAATTAGCGCACGATTTGGTTGTACATATTTGAATTAGCGAGAAATAACTTAAGAGCGCAGTTTCGTTGTCGTGTGTTTCAGTGCTCATTTCAATCAGTTTTTATAGTAAGTGTTATTCGATACTGAAAATAATAACAGATGACTTTTAGTCCGAACTAGTCTTAGACTGAATTAATTAATTCGCTCGCCAACTCTTTTCTCTGGTTTTGGCTAGAAATATCTGGTGTGATAGAAACCCCTCGATCGCACCAACAGGTTATTATCGATGGATGCTATGAAGGAACGTACCTATTCGGCTAACTGGAGTGGGAATGCAGTAGAGAACTATACCTAGTCAATCATTGGGTGAAGTGATTCAGTGCTAATTTTTTTTTCATTATCCGGTTTTAAGGTGGTGGGAGCGACTTTTATCAATGTACAGATTTGCGTGAAACTTCGTAAACGTGTTCTTATTACTGATATATATATATATATATAGATTAAAGTGAAAAATTGCATTTTTTATTTGATTTTTTTTTGCCATCCAATGGTATTTGAACACGAAGTCTTATGGCATTTGAGATATATTTCGTTTTGATTCGATTACATATGTGCAGATTTTCTTCTAAAAGCGAAGCAATACATCCCATATTATTATTATGATTGCTAACAAACATCATGGTGTCACGCCGAGTCAAAGATTCGAAAAAACATAATTTCGCCAAAAGTTCGAATTCCGCGCCATAATCTCAAGTCCTAACGTGCATAATTAAGGCAACATTTTTTAAATATAATTCTTGTATCATTTCCATGACTGCATGTATGGTGAGTTCTAACGCATAAAATGATGCGTTTGAATAAAATGTGGTCCTAGAATTTTTTTTCGATTTAGTTTAAAAATTATTAAAATGTGCGCTCAATGACCCACGATTACCGCTCCAGCCACCTTAAGGGTTGTGTGTATGAGTGAGGCAATCTAAAACAGCTGGTCTTGTCGCCTTCCTGGACTTCTTTTAAGGCGTCGTCTGGAGCAGTGAGAGAGGGGCACGGCAGTGTTCTTATTTTTTTACATCCGTTCCTTTCCGCACGCGGTGGAGGAGCGAACCCCTTTGCTTGTCGTCCCATTCCCACGCCACCCACTCACCTCCACCGCCATGCACCGCCGCCGCGGTGTGCCCTGCTCGTGAAGGGAAGGGCGGGTCACGACCAGAGTGTGCGCGCCGACGGATCGGATTTCTCTATACTCTTACTTTAAAAAACACCTCGAGTAGTCTTTCTCGCGCGCACCCACGCCCGGCGACATCTGACCTCTCCTGCCTATTCCTGCCCCTCCCCCCCCCATTTAAGAGGTGCCATCCGCCGTTCCCTCTGTCCCGATCTCCCCCGCCTTTACTTCCTCGTCCGCGCCACGACTTTCAAACGGTGATCTACCGACTGTAGAAGTTTTTTTTTCAACGTTTCAATCGAAGTGGATCACATTGCATTGTTTTTGGCACCCCACGCGTGCCGTCTCGTTTTTTGGACATACTGTATAACAAGTGAGCGCCAGAAAAATAAGCCCATTATTGAAGGGTTGCTTTTGCTCCCACGAATGCTCCGTCGGCTGATCGTGCTGCGCGATTTACTTTTTTATTTTTCTCTCTGTCGATTACTTGCGGCTTAGTCAATTACGTCTCAGTCATTTTCTCACAGTGCGGTGATTATTTTTATATTTAGCAGGATAGAATTTTAATTCATTTTAAAAGCATGGGAGTGATGAACTCGTGCCTATAACCTTTTCTCTATACGTCAATACATTCTGTTCTGGTTTTTGTCTCTTTTGATATTTCAATAATAAGCATATATTGCTGTTACACTAATGCTATGCCAATTTTTAGCAAAGGGCGCTGTTGTTATTGGTATTTTGATTGGTGCGCTCAGTAAATCCTTTCGTCTTTGTTCCTTGACCTATTATTTTCTTTTTATTGCTAATAAACGCCAGTACCTTTAACGCATTCCCAAAAAAAGGAATGATTTCCCCACGATAGGTTTAAATTAATGTAAATGATCTTAAACTGTGAATTGATGTTGTAGGTCTAAAACTGCCAATAGGCGTCACAAGTCTAAAAATTATAATAAATGGTCTGAAAATTCGACGATGCAAAGGGGTGTACATGGGAGGGTCATGATGCCATGTCCAATGCTGCTCCCCCATCGCGGTGATTTTCTAGCACCCCACGCCCGTTCGAGGCGGCCATTGGGAGGAAGCGGAGGTGAGACGCACTTTGCCCATCCGATGCAGTACTTAGCCGCGACCATGAACCACGGTTGAAAGGGGGCGGGAGGATCAGGGAAGGAACTCGTCCGGTGCGCCCCAACTCGCCCTCTGCCGTCTTCCCTCCTGCTCTCCCTCTCCAGCTACTCCTCACCACGCTTGTCCGACCGAGCGGCCGCGATTTTTCCGGTCACTATTAATGCAGATCACGAGAGTCTTAAGTCGAGAGGGTGTGGAAGAGGAACGTATTACCGTTCACACGCCCGGGGTGCGCAACCCTTCCTTCTCTCTCTAGCTTACCCACTCCGCCCTTTCCCCTTGACCCACCCACTCCCGCCACTTCCATCGACATCGCCCCTCTGCACGTCTCTCCTCTCTCGCCATGACACTCCACCGTTCACCTTTCCCTCCCGCTTCGCCTTCCTCACTTCATCCTCACGCTCCTCTTTGCCTCCACCCGCTTATCCACACGCCCCCTCCCCTATCCAAGGCGAGGTGCTGACGCATCTTCCTGTTATACTTCGCAATGGGTAGCACATCGCTTGGGATCCGCTCGACATTTTCCCCGAAGTTGCGGATTACTGTCGTATTTTGGAATTAAGCGTTAATGCATGTTAAGGAAAGGAAGGAAATCGGAGGGGAATATTCTTAGGAGGCATCAAAAGGGTGGATTGAGAGTGTATTAATAGATGGCGAGATGCCGAGAGAAAGTTGGGTAAAAGTGGTCGAGAGGGGTGTAAAGTGGGGATTTTAGATGGGAATAGTGTTTTTTTTCAGATTATCATAAAAAAGCAGTGGAAAGATAATTTAGGGTAAACTGACTGACACGTGTGGGAAATAATATAGATGACCGAGCAGTGGGTGAAGGAAATGTGAGCAGTAAGGAAGTTTTTACAACATCGATAATATACTCATGGTGATGCTTCCAGGATTTTTGCACAGGTAACTGTGTATGCAGTCTTCTCATATCGGGTATTTCTCCTATTTTATTTTTGTTTATTAGACTGTGAACTAAGTTCATAAAGCATTCAGATATGATGAAAAACACTTCTGAATCCTAGTTCTATATTTTGATAAGACATGGCATCAAAAAGTGATTTATTAATTCACTCAATTGTAAGACTACTGTCTTCCTACTTATATTTTTGTTTAGTTTATTATTCTACATCTTGGTTAGCATTTCATTTATTTTTGATTAGTTAAATTGAAGTTCTCTACCTGAGTTAGTAGCGTTTGCCTGCGAAATATTTCCGGGGAAATTGCTGACAACATTGCTTATTTTTTAACACATTTGGTTTTTATTCCTTCGTCTTGTTCCGGGATTTCGGTCGTGTCGTTTTTTATCAAGAAAACGTTTCTCCTCCTCTCCTGGAAGCGTCTTCAGGTCAAAGATGCCCCGAGGATAGGAGAAAAAACGTTGTCTTGATAAACAACGACGCGACCGGAATCCCGGAAGAAGAAGATGGAATATTTACCCGCTCAGCGGAAAACTTCGAGAGGACATTGGGTTTTTGTCGACTGTCCCCATCCTCAATTATTAAACAAAACTTATTGCTCAGAAACTCCGCGTAACGGCCAGATAATTTCGTTCTTTTTTCGAAAAGTTTCTTGTTTTTGGTATCACTTTGTCGTATTTTTATTTCAATAGAATCTCTCGGTGTTAAGATACTGACTTCAATTTTAACTTTAACCTAGCAGGATATACTAAAAGGAGTTGTTTTATTGTAAGGCAAATGCACTCGTCGCATTAATCTTTATTTAATCCTACGTAAGCAGGCACTCAATAATTTTTGCTGATATCGTTTTAGAGTCACGAAGAGTAAAAATTTGCTCCTCATATGACATATACTAAAACATTTTTCACGCTCAAAGTAAAAAATAACCTTTCCTTGAAGTCCATTGTTATTTCGGCGCCACCCATTGATCCCTTCCTCTTTTTGCCTTGACCAAGATCCCTCTCTCTCTCATTCGGCATTACGAAGCGAATTCGGTTGATTCATCACCCCAATCTCCGTCACCTTTTCCCGTTGCATCCCTCGCAGATTTCTCCCACAGTCCACATTCTCACTTCACGACCAAGCCACACGGCGCCTTCCTTTCTTCCTCCCGATGCCCTTCCCTCGCCACCTATCTTCACCTCCCTCAGCCTCGTGAGAGATTATCTGCACGGAGGATGGATTTGGTCCACCTTCCTCCCATCCTTCTCACCTCTCTACCCTCCACCCCTACTCTCAATCCGCCTGAGATCCGTATCGAGCCGCGCCCCGACCACCCGATTGCTTTGTGTCGTCCAACGCCTTCCTGGTTTTTGTCAACCGTCCACGGTGTGTAACCACTGTTCTTCTTCGTGTGGTGGCCCCCTTCTGTCCTCTTTCTCTTGAAGTCCGTTTGTTGTGTCACCGGTGCCGCAGCGGCGACGATTGGTCTCGACGATTGGATTGGAGGGGAAGCTGAATTTGGAGTGATGTCTTAAAAAAAAATGGGCTCGAAATAAGTATTCATGTATCAATCTATTGGTAAAAGCTATGGTACAAAATTTTAGAAAGAAAGCATATATATATATATATATTTTTGCAATACTTGTGAATTTTAAAAGCCTTTTAGAGTTTATCTGGAAATGAAAAAAATTAAACTTGATAATATCCACGGATAAATTTTATTGTACTAAGCGTTTCGACGATAAGGCAGGCATCTGGTACAAAAGCAGGTCATTGTACCTGATGATGATGCTTTAGCGTCAAAACATGTGGTACAATAAAATTTATTAGTGGACATTGCCAATTTTTATTTATTTAGTTGCACCATGGTGTTCCACCATATCTCGCCAGACATCGTTGAATGTATCCGGAAAGATATCCGAGCCTATATTTTGCATTATTATTGTTTATTGCTTGGACACTAGATGTGGAAGTGCAACTTTACTCTTCACATAAGACTTCACAGCACAGATTATAACAGTTGGATAAATTCAGTTTTAATTTTTTGCATAAATAAATGTTTCGTCAATTGTGTCTTGCCGATTCAAAGTTCCTCACCTTACTCAAGTTCAATATGCTTTAGAATACACGTACATTATAAAGAAAATATGCTGTACGGGATTATATTTCTTGTCTTGCCACTCATTCCTATTCAGATATTGCTTCAAACGAGGCAGCGTTTGCACGGACAGTTCCCTTGATGAGATTCAAAGAACTTCGTACTGTTTTGCATAAAATGAACGAATGGCAACATGGGTACGAGGGGTCCTTCATTTCCATATCATCCGCGCGTAAATTTTGGCCCGTCCGCGAGTTTGTTCTCGGAGGTTTCGATCATCACCGCATCGATAGTGCTCAACTGAAATCCATGGGGATTGGCACTGAACACCGCTAACGCATCCCCCTGTTTGCTGCAAGATTTAACAATTCATCATCGAAGTCTGTATCTCTCATCTCCCGCCGATCCGGAGCCGCGATGGTTCGGAGGTGTAAATAACCACCTCTGCGCTCGCGAGCCGCGGCGTCTGCTCTTTCGCGTGCGGCATAACTTTTCCGCGGTGTTTTCCTCCTCCTCCCCTCTCAAGTACAATCTCCATCACCGCAGCGGCCGGCGCAGCATCTTCGCGGAGATGCTGCCCGCCTCGAAAGTGAGCGGGATCAATGCGTTCGACACGGAGGCGATAATCTTTGCCAGCCTATCTCTCGCCACCCATCTGTTATTATGCATCCCCCCATGTCCCCCTCCACACCCCTCTTCGCCCTCCTAGTCTTTCATTCGGCGGCGAACACATCGGATTGTCTCCACGGCATACGATTCCAATAAAAGACGATTAAATCTTAACGGTTACACTCGCCTCCGATTCCCCCGGTGCTCTCTCTTCCCCCTTGTGTGATCCCCAAGGAGGAGAGCATTATAATTCTTGGGCGCCCACCCATCGGACATCGAGGGCGAAGTAAGGCCCCTTACTAGGTGCTACTCCCACGTCTCTCTCTCTTTTCCGTAACCCTTTGAGCCATCCTTTCGTGGCCCAACTGCGTTTCCATCCCTTCACGTAGTATCTATCCGGCGCTCATGTTCGTGATCTGCAAAAAGGAAGGCAGAGGTATAATTTTTCTACATTTTTGGTTTCAGTTCCAGTTCTTGCTGTGAATTCATATGTTCCAGCAAGGTTTCGGATCGCAGTCTATTATCCAATCAGTAATGAGACCCACGTGTACTTCATAAATGGTACTAAATTATTTTTGTGATTTTCTTTCTTCTCCAAGGGCTCTGAATGTAGATACATTTTGGTTCTTTGATTCTTAAAATAAATTGTACTCTGAACTTTCAAAACAGAAAACCGAGGTATGCAAATTGTAATTCCCATTTCAATGAATTATTTTCTTCTTGTTTCAATAATTTTAACGCAACAAATCGAAATGAAAGGCGAGATGTAGTGGAAGTCACACTTGATACATAGCAACCTGCATTTTTCCTCTACGATGGAATGCATCATTTTGGTAAAGTGCAAGTTTTTAATAACCAAGATAATAAATCGGGCTTTTTCTGGTTCAATTTGAAATTTATTATAAAATGCTTCGATGCAATACGCTCCTTTTACTTTATTTTCTAAGCCCAATAGTCTCCAAAATGGTCGCATTTTTCTCTCCGGATAACAAAAGAATTAATAATGAGAAATCAACTCACATCCCCTCTCTCTGTACATACATAAAAAGTTCTAATCCAGATCAAATTAATGGTGATTAATTATTTTCTCCTCCCTACATTCCAACCCAGCAGCGCGTAGACAATGTCCATCTGACAATCAACCCCAGTAGCGAAATTCTTTATTTTGCTGGCAATCTCTTTGACGGCATTGAAATGGGCTCCATGGACCGTTATTTGACATGAGGTGCGTGAAATTGCCCGTGGAAAAAGTTTTTGACAGGGACTGGTTCCTCATAAGGGAAAAATTATCGCCGTTCTCAGTCCTCAACTTCGGATCTGTACCAGTTCGATGCCCTGTCTCGGAAGTCAATAGACTCCGTTTTTTCCCACGTTTTGACTTCCCCATTCCTCACGAAGGGAATGGTCCATCCCGGAACAATGTGGTACACAGTAGTCCCTTCGTCACCAGAAGGAAGTTGTCATCCCCGTCCCTTGGAACATGTTTTTCGGCCCTCATCTCTTCTGCCGCGCCCCTAACCTTCTCACCCTCCTCCCGTTCTCGCCGTCTTTTATCTACCCTTATTTTCTTCTTCATTTCCACCCCCCCGCTGTCTCATCCTCTCTCGGTTTATTAACTTTATTTTATGTAGTTGGAAGAGCTTCGTTAAATTGTTCCCCAGAGTTGCTCCTCGATGAGGCCCCTGTTTCGCAAGGCAATATACCATACAAGTAAGGACTGTATGATGCTCTACAGATACAGCTCGCCGTTTCATTTTAAAGATGACTTTATTCCATTCGATGTAAATAATTTAATTGATAATGGGCTAGTAAATACTTTACTTACCATTCCAGAACGCAAACTAAGTCGTACCTTCCCGAATAACCAGCCATCCCTCACTCCCCCGCCAGTCGTCACCTCCCCTTTCACACCACCACCCCTTGGAGATGGAGTCACCCATTCACCCCCACACCCCCTCGTCGGCGTCCCACGGCGGCGGAGAGCGCGATATACGATTCGCTTCATTCTACGCAGCTAACGGTGTAGGGGAGGAGTGGTGACCTAGAGGTGGTGCACACACACGCATGCTTTGTGCATCTGAAAAGACCCCCACTCCCATCGTTGCTCTTCTTCTGGACCCTTTCCTTCCCCTATGTCGGACCCGATGAGAACTTGTACATGAGCCATGAAAACTTCGCTGAAAAATTCTAATAGCTTTCATCTTTACTCATTGATTAACTTCCATTTTGTCATCGGAAATTGATAGTTAATTGGTCTTTCCCAACAGTTTTTTTCAGTGTAGAACCATCACGTCTACTACATTTCCGTTAGCTCCAACCATCGACCTAACAGGTATGGGTGGCCCTACCAGAATAAATTATTATTGCTCCATTTAGTCCAGCTATAGGGGCAATTGGAACATGTAAGCCCTCGCGGGTACCAAATTGTGGTCTGAGAATTGTTTAGGATACCCAAAGGCCCGTGGCTCGATTCTTGGTCCTGTTAGATTATTTCCCGTGGCAATTACTACGTCTTTCATCACCACAATTCGGCTAGGACAGAAAACCATTATATATTTTGAAGGTATATTTTTCTCCACTACTTGGGTAAGTTGGGAATGGTAATACACATAATACATTTTATGGACGGGATATTGAAGAGTAGGAGGTATATTGAGACGAAGAAAGATGTTGTGCAGGTAGATAGACGCCTGTACAAATCTGGAGGATTTTTACTCTCTTCCATTTAAACCTGCCGGTTGATAGCTTTAATAAAGGACTCTCTTGCGGGTATGGGTAGTTTGGGAAACGAGGATGGGGGAATGAAGGTCCGTGAGAGGAAAAGGTTAGCGGGTTCGAGTCGACTCCTGGAAGAGAATAGAAAAGCCTCAGGCCGCCATCTCAGGAAGGGTAAAGCTGGGAAATATGTTTTTTCCGCTTGATTGCCGCTGATAATGACGTGGTCGTGGTGTGACCCGGGCGGCCGCAAGGTGTCGGCGAAGGGGATTGTCTCCCCCCCTCCATGACTCCCGTGTCTTTACACCCCGCGTGCGGTGGAGGAGTAGACGGTGAAGGGCAAAGGGCCGGTCCAGAGGGGAGGCGGGGGTTGTGGGCGGCTTATGTGGATGGGGTTGACGGTCAAGAAGCCGCACGTGAAGGTGTGTCCGAGGAAAGAACATCGGTCTTTATATTAACGGGCTGAACCCTCTCACTCACTCCATCTCCCCGCACTGCTACGCAGAGTGGTCGCATGGATGTTTCCTTTCGCGGGGGAGGAGGAACGGGTGGGTTCAAAGATAAATAAAAATCCATCTATCCTACCCCGGTGGCTCAAAAATGTGGCGATCCTAACGGACGCGTGCGTTTAAGCGTGGGAAAAGGTTTCGTTAGCGTCCCCGCTTTTTCCCCGTCGACCCGTCACTCCTGATTCATGTCCTTCCGCATCCTCGGTGCCTTGTGAAATAAAAGGTACACTCCTACCTACCAACCTATGCTTTCCTTCCAAGATAGGAGAGAGTTCGAGAGGTAAATGAGTGACGTGAGTGGAAAACTGGCCACTCGGACCTCTCTCCCTTCCTCCCTCCCTCCCTTCTCAAATAATGACCGACACCGTTGATGTCCGTCGCACGTTTTCATGAACCCGGGTCAATTCATGTACTTGTACCTGTGTATTTAGTGAAATTATACTTTATTGTTATTTGCTATTCCAGTGACACTGTGTTATAGCTCTCGAATCAAAATGCCAAATACCAGGGACTCGGCTATCGGACAAGATTTAGCAGTACCCTCTTAATTTTTTTGACATTTTTTCACTCTGATCGATAGTCTGGTGTTCATTAGATTCAATCAAATGTTTATTTTTCACTGTGGGAGACAAAATTTGCATTCAAACTTAACGAACACAGCAACAGAAAGATATACGTAATATCTCTGCAACAGTGGCGCCCATCTTCTCTCCAGAGTCTGTGCATCCTATCCAAGAGTCTGAGCATGAGGTATTAGAGTTCGTCAATGATAATGATATGGTCATGCATTCAAACTTATTATATATTTATTATAAGTTGTGATCTAAGCTCTGCTTCTATCTTCCTCTCTTGCAACCTCGTCGACTCTCTTCTGCCATAGCATAATTATTCGGCTTTCTTATATCCCTCTACTCACCTCCCTATCTACAGATTATTTATTTTTGTAAAGTTGCAAAATTATTCCTTGAGAATATTTTTGCATCTTTATCCTAAAATATTTTAGAAAATAGAAAAGATTTTACCGTATAATTAATCTCTAATTATTTTTTATAAAATTGAAATTGCCACCATTAGCATTATTAAGTTAAAATTTCATACTGGTAATTCTACTGAGCAAAATATATTCCATTTAAAATAATATACCTCTGTATTTATTTGAGTGGACGTTTAAATACCATTGGTAAGAAATGATCAGTTGATTTGTACGTTTTAATAATATATCACTTCATAATTAATTATTTGTCCTGTGGAAAATTCCAGCTCGTGTGATGAAGTGCAATGTTAGTGTTGATGGTGGCGATATGGGTGACAATGTAGCCTGCTTATCCTGTGATCTAGGGTTCAAGTCTCATATGGTTGGGTTTCTCACCTTAGGATTAGGTGTTTTCCTCCTCCTCCTCCATGTACCCACCATACCTACCCATGCCATTATAATACACCAGTGTCATCATACTTACCACAAGGATACGATGTCCTTGAATCCTTCTCTTCCCTCGGATTCAACATAATACTTCACCAATATTCATGACTACATGTTGTTTTTCTCCTTTCCTCACAAGGAGGTGGAGTCGCTGCTGAGCTCGTGCCAGAGGGCAGGACGTCGACTCGTGGACGCCATGTGGGAATTGCGTGGGGACGACGGTTCCTCCGCCTCTGGGAGCGTGGTGAGCACTGCGTCCTCCAACTCGTCGGTGGGTGGCGCCTCGGACAGCGGGCAGGAGAGGCGGAGGCGGCGGCGCAGGAGGCGACACCTACAGGCGCAGCACCGCCTCGTCACCAAGGCGCTCTCCGATTCGACGCTGGCACGCCTGCGCCGCGACGGCCCCGCCGCGCTCTGTCGCATCGAGGAGATGGCGAGGATGCTGGCAGACAGCGAGGACGTCAGGTGAGGGGGCCTCAAATGACCTAGAGCAGTTGTTCTCCATCCCTTTTTGTTCATTGCCCCCCTTTCACCATAGTTCAGAATACTATACCCCTTCTCCTTGTATTTTTTATCGGATTTCGCTAATAAAAATTATGCACATGATAAAGAATCGATTTTAATCTGTAGTATTCAATATGTTTTACTGCCATAGAATATATTTAAGGAAACTACAATTTTATAGATTTTGAATACTTGATACAACTTCAAACTTTGCAGAATTGTGGTCTTCCCCTCCCTCCCCTCCCCCAGGCCCCACCCCGCCCCACTAACTTCTCGAAATTCCCCCGGGGGAATTTTCATATTCCCCCGTGGAGGAGGGAAATTCCCACTGGTTGAGAATCTGATCTAGAGGAAAACCAATGAATCATCCATTTTTTTAAATTAGATATTGTTTCTCCATTTATTTAATTAATGTACTAGGGTGGCGACAGAACTGCGGTGGCTATGAAATTTTAAGAAATTGGGGAAAATTCGAGTAATCCTCTGGGAAACCTTTGTAAGTTGCATTTTCTATGAGGGCTATCCGCGGAAAGAACGCTGATGCCCCGAAATTCGTGAAAGAGTCATTAGTTCGTTCTGAGCATTTTTATATATAAATTGAATATTCTTCTATCCATCTAAACATTCCTTCTTATTCATTGAGGAATATATAGAAAAGTATTAAGTATAGTTTATGGAGAGGGAGTATTATCATCATCGGTGTTTCAATGCTCTAAACATTCTAATGTTCCCTCCCAAACAAATAACGGTACTCTTTCCCAGATGCAAGTAATTAAATGAAATTATTTGATGGGTTATGGCAGTTTTTTCTCAATATTGAGCTCACGCCGGAGGGACTTTCCTCCTGGTTGATTAAATCGTGACATCCTAATGCCCCAAGCTCGTTTTTGCATCTCTTTCATGAAGCGTAATGGAGTCAAAGCCCCCTATTCATTAGCATGGAATAAAGATCAGAGAGGATGAAGTTCTTTTTTTAGGATCCTTTCCCATTTTCTTGCCTCCTCCTCCTCCCCCTCGCACCTTATTGTCCAGGAAGGGAACTAATAATTTTTCCTTGGAAGAGCCTCGGTTACGCGTGCTCGGGAATTATCCCAGACTTCGCGCGCCTACTTTTGAGTGACCCGGTGAATGGTGGATCGCGGGCAATTTCCCTTTCCTCGTAAAATCCGCCTCAGACCGAAACAAAAAGAAAAGGTATCCCCTTTGAAGGAGTCGGGATGGCCTCACGTTGGTTTAGCGAAATAGGTTAGGGCAAAAAATCAGTAATAATAGGTATGAGGTGGCTAACACAATGACTCCTTTATTGAGTGAGGTTTTTAGTACATGTTATGGTTATGTTTTGTGCCCATTAACGCACGGAGTCTTGAGACAGAAAGGAACTCGACGCATACACATTCTCCAAAACGGAAAGACCCGTCGTTAAGTCGAGAATTAACTAGTTTTTTAAAAGCAGTTTGACCAGTACTATTTAAAACTTTTTTGCCATCGAAAATCTAGGATCAGCAGTAATTATCCTTCTTTTTGTTTTTCCAGAGGTATTTCTGTATTTTATGTTTTTCATTAAAATCTTTACTAAATTATTTTGTGATATTAAAAACCCGAATCGTATTCACCTAACCAATAAAATTATCCATTATCGGTGATATACAATCATCACTCATGGAATTCTGCTCCTTAAGTTTTTTTCAGTCGATGTGATTACTAATAGGGTCGATATATTAATTTCTTGTTTTCAAAAACTGCATTGTCCAAATAAAATCTTGATGACGATGTAGTTTTTATTTAAAAAATGCTGAGGAATAATGCATAATTGAAGATCAATTTATTATCTCTCCACTGATTTGATTCCATTCCCCGTACATTCATTCCATGTGCCTTCACCTCGCCACCTTGACTTTTTTTGGTGTTATCCAGTGAAATATTTATTCCTATAGATGTGGTGAATATAGCAGGCTCATAACCCAAGCATTCCATGTCCGTTGAGGGCTTAATCATAAAGTCAGGGATGCGCAGTGGGAAAGTTTCCGCAGTAATTAGGTATCAGTACCTGCCTGTGAATCACCGCACCAGGTGGAAAAAAATGGATGAAAATCGTTTTAGACGCGTTCACCGATTACCGAAACAGATTTTTTTTATTAATGTCGCGAACACGACTTCTATTTCGCGAGGGAGGAAGGAAAGCGATGGGGTTAAAGGGGTAGTAGCCCACTCGATGGGGGTAGGGGTAGTATACCCAGTCGATCCTCGCACGACCTGGCGAAATTTCCTCGCAGGAAAGCATAGGAATGAGTGGGTGGTGGGGATGCAGAAGAAGGAAGATCTCGGTCGCCTTTTTCTTTTTCCTTCGACCGCGTTAGCCAAGCCTTCTCCCGGCGACCCGCGCGTGCACTACCCGCCAGATGGCGATCTCTTCCTGAAAAATTCATCAACCGGTCTCCACGGACTCTCCCACACCCGCACCCACGGCACCCTCAAGCCCTCTTAGAGTGTAGTGCATGCTTTTGAGGCTTCGCCTCTTGAAATGCATTTTTAATATATGCAATTCATCAATAGTCGTAGTTACACTAACTTTAATAGGCCCCTCCGGCCCCTACGAGACAGATTGGCTTTCCTCCGGTTCCGTGAAGACTACTACTAGTAGACTGTTCCTTCAGCGGCCAACCTCACTTTCTCTTTCCTCCTTCTCCCGAGACTCCCTTTTCATCTACATCTGCATAATACCCTCCAAGCCACCTCAATGGTGTGTGGCAGGGGGTGAGCAGTCTCCATCATGCATTACACTATATCCTATTAAAGTTAGTGTAACTGCGACTATTGATGCATTAACATAAATCGCTAATGCTTGTCAGGAGGTCTCACAAGCATGCAAACTCTAGGTATACTACCAATGTTAGAAGGACCGTTAGCATTTGTGTATTTTGTATCTACATAAATGGACAGAGATTCAAGATTTATGCTGAATACATGTACGGCGTGCTGTTAGTACTAGGCAGTAGATAAGGATATAAGTATTGGGGAGTAAAAAAGCTAACTAGCTACATTACCTATTAACAAACCTATTTTAAGTCTCATTGGCAGTTGTTATGGTCTCTTATCATTCGCGGGAAAAATGAGATTTTAAACATATCCGGTCTACAGTCTAGTTCCCTACTTTTATTCTCATTACCCGATCTACCGTAGTATGTCGGATTTCGTGAAATATTATTGTCGTCAGGAAATAAACAGGTTTGGAACTTACGTAATAGATTAATTCTAAATTTTAATCGACGGTCTTAATACGATTCCCATCCCAGTTGCTCAAAAAGGTCAGTATAACAAACGAAATTATCATATGGGCCTTTAACGTATCTTTCCAATCTTCGCAGCACGCGTTCTAACTTGGTTTTTAAGCCTACCTCATAAGGATCCCAAATACTGGTAGCGTATTCCAAGAGGGGTCTAACAAGTGAGAGGTAGCTGATTTCCCTAACTCTATCTTCGCACTTGTCAAGTATTTTTTTTAACAAATCCCAATTTACGATTAGCTTGGCCGATAATTTCCCGAATATGTTTACCCCACGAGAGATCATTAGTCAGTATAACGCCGGGGTATTTAACCGATTCTACAGTCTCTAATTTGCTGTTGTGTATGAAAAAATGCGTTGTTATGAATTTTTGGAAACAGAAAAACTCTCCTTGTAATAGCTATTGCATAAGCAACAGCAAATTAGAGACTGTAGAATTGATTAAATACCTCGGAGTTAAACTGACTAATGATCTGTCGTGGAGTAAACATTTTCTAGAAATTACCGGTAAAGCTAATCGTAAAATGGGATTTGTTAAAAGAGTACTTGGCAAGTGCGACGATAAAGTTAGGGAAATCAGCTACTTCTCCTTCTTTAGACCCCTGCCCCTGGAATATGCTGCCAGTATTTGGGATCCTTATTAGATAGGGTTGGAAACTGAGTTAGAACGCATGCAGCGAAGATGGGCAAGATACGTTAAAGGCCATTATGGTAATCTCGTTAGTGTTACCGACCTTTTGCAGCAACTGGGATGGGAAACGCTTTCAGACCGTCGATTAAAATTTAGACTCAATCTATTATGTTAGTTCCAAACCGATCTATTCTCTGGCGACGTTGATAATATTTTACAAAATCCGACATACTACATTTGTGAAAAGTTGTTACGATAAACTTAGCAGTGTTACCGAATTGCTGAAGGAATTAGGGTAAGAATCTTTAACTGATCGAAGGGAGAAATACAGGTTAAATCTTTTACGCAAGTTCGGAGGAGATAGTTTTTTGCCGGATGTTCAATATATATTACTAGAGCCAACGTACTACGGTAGAAGCGATCACTGGAATATGATAAAGGAAATTGACCGCAGAACCGATAGATTTAAAATGTTATTTTTCCCACGCACAATAAGGGATCATAATAGTTGCGATAGATCAATCATATTAAACTCCCACCCTCAATAGGTAGAGTAGAATTTTCACTTGTGCTTAATAACACAACATCATTACTAACACTTCACACCGCTTGATATGTCTGGCATTATTTTATTTTGTTCTCTGTATGAAGTAGCATCTCGCAGCACTCATAAATTAACATTATTAGTAATACTAACCGCTAGATGTGTGTATAGCATTGTTCAGCATGTTTATTTACGTATCACTCTCCCAGTTTCTTTTTGGACTACGCACTGTTCTCCTGACTGTTTTTTGGCCTGCGTTTAGCGGCCGAGGGAGCGTGCGAGGTTCTGATTTCTGCTGGGACGAGTGCTGCATGCCTGGTGTGGAATCACCCCGCGCCACAAACCCTAGTGGTGACTTGCACGGTACTTCGTAGATGTAGATAGGTGTACACTACGGTAGATCAGATCATGAGAATAATATTAGGGAACTAGACTTCAGAATGAACTGATCTCATATGTCATTTTTCCCGCGAACGTTACGAGACCATAACAGCTGCCAACGAGAATTTTATCTAGGTTTGTCGATAAGTAGTATAGCTCTTAGTAGTAGTAGTACTCCCTAATACTTGAATCCTTATCTATTACCTAGTAGTAGCAGCACGCCGTGCATGTTTTCAACGTAAGTCTTGAGTCTCTGTCCATTTGTGTAGTTGCAAAATACATATATACTAACGATCCCTCTCCATTGTGAGCATATCTGTAGCATAGTGCATGCTTGTGAGGATTCGCGTCGTGACAAGCATTAGCAATTTGTGCTAATGCATAATTATTCATTGTTACACTACATCTACGATGTACCGTGCAAGCCACCACTAGGGTGTGTGGCACGGGGTGATTTCACACCAGGCATGCACCCACTAACGTTATACCCACTACTACTATACCCACTAACGTTAGGGTATAGTGTAATTCATGTTGGTGACTACTCACCTCCTGCCACACACCCCTGAGGTGGCTTGCAGGGTGTTTTGTAGATGTAGATGGAGTAGAATAGCTGTTATAAGGAGAATTTTCAGTTTACAAAAATTCATAACAACGGATGAATAGTTTTCGGGTTTCCAGCCGGGTTATGGTGTTGAATTGCACCTTGTTATTGTTAATTTAAAAATTAGCTGTCTTTTGAATGTATAATTGGAAGTATGCAGTGAGACTAGGACATGTGTGGGTGAGAAAGCTATTTCTAAATATCGGAAGTGAATTATTAACAGCTAAACCAAATGTCTTCATAGTTACGACTACTTCCTTGCATAGTAAAGATGATTCGTGGTTGCAGTTCTACCTAAAAATAAAACATGTATTTCAGTGGTTGAATAAGGAAGCCCCCGAAGCCCAACACCCTCCCTGCTTATGTTCCCCGCCGTGGTATTCCGTTTGGAGGTCCCTCCTCCTATAAATGGTCCACCGTCCCCTCTAATGACGCAGTTTGCTCCCGCAACCCCTTCCACACAACGGGCACACTCGGACAAGGTGGGAACGGGCAAGGAATAGCCCTCTCCCACCCACCCAACCCCCCCCCTCCCCTTGAAACACCCAGGTACCTACTCCACCCCTTTCTTCCCAGTCCTTCCACCCTCAACGGCCGACCCGTAGTCGCTCGGCAGAAACGCTCGCACTCTTGTTCCTTACCCATTCTCTTGTGCAAAACGCCACCACGTACATAATTGTGTCTATGTCTCACTCCCTAATAGCTCGTTTTCCCTCCCTCGCTCTCCGATGCCCCGTCCTCGCGATGGTGGCGCACGTCGTCCCGGTGAGATCAGGTTCGGCTCGAGCACCCTTTGGAACGCCTTGATCGTCGCGTGCGAAGCCACCAATTTCGTCGTGTTCGGTGGCCGCTTGCCACGTGGTTTTGACGGAACCTTTCTCCTCTCCTCCTGCATGGACCAATCTCCTTCGTCGGCGGATAGGTGCGGCGTCGGAAGGGCGAGGATGCTTTTCGCCGAGGTTTCCCGCGCCGCCCGCAGGCTGGATCAGCTCGGGGAGAGACGCAGGGAGAGGCTGAGGGCCCTGGCGAGACTTCGGGCCCTGCAGGAAGAGACTGCACAGGTGAGTACTCGGCCCTGGCCGAATTTCATTTCTCCCCTTTCATCCGTAGGATCTAGTTTCATTGTCATTGAAATGCGGCGATAGCATTGCCAATTCATCTCCCATTTTGGTTAGTTTGCGATGCTCGTGCTTACTATTTTTAGCGGTATATTCGAAAGTTTCCATATTGGAGAGTTAGTACACCATCATAAATGTTTTCAAACATGAGTACATATGCTAAAATGACGATCATTGTTGAAAAAATTCTTTAATATTAGAGGTTAAAAACTAAGCTGCTTAAATGAAATCATTAGCTCCTTTTGGTTTCGAATATTTTTATTCATTCGCTGCTCCCTAACGCTTCAAAGAATAAATGTAATTCACTCAGGTCGTTATGATTATTCTCATGATTTTACTCCTTTGTATAGGTATTACAATTAACTTTCGTTTGGCTGTACGTACTATCTACTCACATCAGTGTACCTAATTTTATATTGATATACCAATCAAAAGAAAAGGAATTTTGATGAATGCTTGCAAACTTTTTTCGAAAATGTAACGCCCTTGGCAGTTGATTTAATGGCATTTACTCTTTTGAATCGTTTTTGTTTGCATTCTTTCTTGAGGAATGGAAGACACCGTTCCTCGGGGGAAATATTACCGGCTTCATGTTGGGGTAAAATGTATATTCGGAAAACTGTTAGCCAATTAGCCCATGTATATTCTTGTAGGATTATCCGGAGTTTTCTTCGCAAAAACATAGCAGATTTTCTTCAAGAGATATGGCGCCATTCTATTTTTTTGAGAATCGGTTTTTATGACATTCTTCAAATGGGCTCCCTGTCATTTTGGGTCGATCGATGACTTACAGTAAGTCCCATCCACCCTCGTCTTCTTTTTTCCATTTTGTGCAGTTTCTCCGTGCGTCCCATACCCTGCAAAATCCTTTTAACCTGCGTCAATGAGGATCGCGTGTCTCCTGGCAGATGGCGTGCTTCGCCCGTTCGTCGCTGAGGTCGCATTCTCGTTTCGCGTTATAAATACTTTTCGGTCAGTAGTGCAGTTCGCCGCTGGGATATAGGCACACCATCGACCTGAGTTATTCGCCTGACTGTCTTCTCACAATATACTGCAATATTGGAAATGTGCTCCCTGGATATTCTATTGACGCTTGTGTTTCGTCTGAGTAACAAATAGTGATGGTGTCCCAGATGCTCACGGTTTTGAAGTCGATCTACGACGACTTGCTCCTGCCGGGTATTGCTTACTGTGTGGAGATACCCGTAAGTCTTCTTCTTTTCGTAAGTTTTACCTCTTCCGCTTTGTGTTATTGGTTGCTTCCGCTTGGTATGCTTACTTATAGAGCAAGCTAGAACCTGCGGATGTTTTCCAATACTAGACACTGGTCGTTTTCTACAGTTAAGCCTGGTGTGTTGTGTTTTGTTTTGCGTATTGAGTTTTTCCCTTTTGATGGATGGTCAGGAATGTAAAGGAATTTCCAGGGGCTACTCGACTCCAGTCCTCTTGCAGTGACGTTAATGCTTTCTCGTGTTTCATTTTTACTGCATTATTATATAGTGTTATTTTCGTTAGTTTCAATCGTTGGAGGTAATGTACTGGTAAACATTTACTTTTGTGCTGTGGATTTTTTATTTACTGCAGTCTTGCTTATCTTGAATTAAATGGCTATATTTCCTTTCTGTTGGCCTAGCGATTTTGTTAATGCGGCCTTTTTATTTGTTAATACCGATTTTTTTCTCGTCTCGTTATATGTTTGGCTGTTTTCCGAAACGGGAATCTCGAAAATCTTTCTAGACGTATCTTGAACCTGGTAGTGTGAGAAGCATTTAGAGAGGTATTGAGAACCACTTCGGATACGGTTAAACATATCGACGGGACATGCGCAACTCGTCGAGGGTTTCATTTCCTTAGAAATATTCAACCATCGAGAGGATGCAAAGGTGAGGAGCGTTGACGAGCAATTTTAAGGGAGGTCACAATATCTCTCCCGCTGGCCTCCCAACCTTTCCCTCCACCCCACAACGGGTGGCTAATCGCCCGCTTCGGTGGAAGCACTCTCCGTGTGGACAACTGCAGTATGCCCACCGCTGTGAGTGACCCATCACATCCGAGAGATCGCTATCGTTTTCAGCGGAGTCGTCTCCACTTCTCCCTCCCGTCCTTCCTACGGATGGGTGGGAAAGGAGCGGCGACCTCAGCGGGGGGTGTTGACGAGACTGGGAAGTTCCTCCTTTCCTAACACCCCGTTCCTCATCTTTTGCCATAGCTCTTCACTCTTGCACCAGACCTCCTGTAGTCTCCAATCTCCCCCTGAAGGCTTTCCCACTCCGCATTGCGTTTACTCTTCATTCCGTATTCGTTCGTCAGGATTTTCCTCCCTCCCGCATAGGGTGGAGAGGGCAGGGGTTTGGCCATGAACCGAAAGGTGAAGGCCACTTTTGGACACTATAGATGTGTGCTTAAGGATGGGATTCCTCCGTGTGAAACGATATCGCTGCATCTACATATTACCCTGCGAGCCACCTCTAGGGGGTTTGGCAGGGGGTGACAAGTCACCAAAATGCAGCATGCAAGCGGACCGCCACATGCACACCGCACGGTCATGAATATTAAGGATACTAACCAATTCCATCATTAACTAAAAACCATCATGCATGCACGCCACACATGTACGATGACACATAATATTCTACATGCTACTTAAGAGGGCAATCTGCCTATGAAGCTAGAACATGCAAACATGCTGTAAGAAACACCATAAAACTCCGTAAACATGCTTTAAGAAATACATAAGTTAGTAAGCTACACTACCAGTCAACTAATCTATTTCTAAGTCTATTAATACGTCACTAAGTAATGATCCGTGAAGAGTATGCTTCTTTCCGTCCTAAGGATGGTCATATTCCTCTGCGTTTTTAACGTTTAGTGTGGACCAATACTGTGTAATTCCTACTTTGTCTTTCTACATATGAAAGAACTAATGGGTGTATAGCTTTTCCACGATTTAATGTTCCCCCCGATGAGTTTTTCGTCACTCTGATGTTCAAACATAAATTGATTGATTTTCCTGCTTTGTTTGCCTTGCTAATTCATTCATAGTCTTTCCTGTTTTGATAAATACCATTGCCATCTTACTGCACACATTTATGCTTTAAAATTTATTTTTATATTTATAGTCGCGAATAAATAGAGAGCCTTTGTACGGATTACCTTCCCTAACTAGACAAAAGAGGTAAAAGTTTAGTTGTGAATGGAAATTTATAATATTATAAAGGTTTGACAGGTGCTAATGTGAGTAAAAATAAGTCAACACTAGCGGGAATGTCTTTTTATTTACAGTTGCTATTGTTTTGTGTCATCTGATGGTTGAACGTGGTTTTATCCCTTCCATTGCGTTAAATAATTACTCGTTTCATTCATAATACATGTCAAATATCCAAAAATGACGTTCACCATTTCTGTTAAAAATGATAACAATTAACACAGTTTTCCCCAGTAATTGCAAAATTATTTTTAAACCGTTGTTGCTTACATCACTACACTTCAGATACTATACCTTTGAAGAAAAACTCTGACTCCGCAGTCGAGGATGAAAAATATTTTTTTGAGCGTGTGGGGAAAATTTAACTCTGCGGTGAAAATATTAATTCGGATGCATATGAACTTCGCAGCAAGAGGGTTAAGAAATAGTCGCCTCACAATTTGTCAATTGAAGGCTGATAAGGGAAAATTCCTTAATAGTTTTCCTCCCCACAAATATATGTATCTTTTCTGAGCTACTCCTTTTTCATAAACACGTGTTTTCACGCCACATTACACATCGCCCCCGCCTCGGGCCGAGGAACAATGAAGGGAATGCACGTGCATTACTGTACTAAAATGTAACGGGGCGGTGTGGAATATTTCGACTCGATCGCCTGGAAGATAAAAGGGGGCGGTATAAGAGGTGACTTTCTAATCCCTTTCATATCCGCCGATTGATTCGGTTCAACTAGAAAAGGCAATCGCGGAGAGGGGATCTTTTCACTCAAAGAGTCGGCGACCGCCGCGGCGTCTTCCCCTTTTACAGCAACAGCCACCACCTTCTCGCGGCCGGTCGCGGATTTTTATCCAGTTCTTACGGAACCGAGCACGTCCATCGGAGAGGCGCCCTTCAGCATTTTCCCATTGTTTTCAGTACACCCTTTTTTTAAATAAAAAAGAAAAGTTTCGCTTTTCTCGCAATGCCGCTCCGCGACGGCGTTCGCCCCAATTCGACAGTGACCTGCCTCTCCGCACCCACCGCCACGCCGCCGCAAAGCGCTTCAAAACGTCGGCACCGATAGGTTTTTATTTTCGTGCCGATTGCCGCTGCCGCCGCCATGACGAAGGTGTCGCTTAGTTGTTAGCAGAGCCGCGGGCTGAGAGCCTCTCGGGAGGGAGACAAAAGTGCGCGAATTTTAATGCTGCATAAATTTTCGATGATTTCACTTTTCTCCCACAGCGGCCGCAAAAGTGCTTTAATAAGTTTTTCTTTGAAGTTTCGCGCCTATAGTATGCAAAACGACCTTGGTTTCGTAGCTTTGGCATTGTCAGCTGGTGGTGTAAGTTTCACTAGTTACGATTTGTTGCCTCAATCGAGCTCGTTTTTGTACGCATGCCATGTTTAGGTGTTTCCTGGTGATATTTTAAATAAAGAAACGCCAACAAGTCGTACCTGAAAGTCAACTATTAGCCTTCTTTCCTATTTTCTTTGGTGCAAAAATCAATCTCCTCAATATAGAAACATTGCAGTCATTTACTTGGGTACGTATTTAAAATGTTTAGGGTTTCCATAGCATTAACCAAAATTGTTCGACATAGGTAATACACCCGGCACTTGCATTGCTCATAGGTCGATTCCAGTTAAGTTGAATGATAATATCACCGAGGATTTATGCCACCGGCCTGAAGGGAGAGTTAGGTATATATTCCTTTAATTATAGTCACCATCTATCTAAAATATTGACCGAAATATCATTAAAGATTTGGGCAGAAACTTGTATTCCATGTTCGCAAGTTCGACACAAAATTCCTTAGTTTGAATTTTACTGATCGCCAATTGCTTCTTGACTCTTTCATTTTTTTTTGCATGGTTTACCGAAGCCATTTTTTCTTGGTGTATTGTATTTCAGTTTCCCTCATTGTAAGATGGGCTTGCTGTCGGTATCGCTTGCCTTATTTGTCACAAAAGCAGAAATATTGCTTATCACCGAGAGCTTTTCTTAGCGTACAGCATTCCAAATAGAATTTTATCGTGACAAATACTTAAATAGGCAATGAATAATTTGAAGCATCCTGCTCGTCAAGTTGTAAAATATTAGTTTCCACCTTTGCATGCTACCCTTAGAGCAGCCACAAGAGCATTTACATCTTCATAATACTGTACAGGTCACTCAAGGGTGTGTGGCATGGGGTAAGTTTTCACAACATGCGCTACAGTCACAATATATCCAGCGAAAGTTAATTAAACTAAAACTATTAATGCATAATTGAAACCTGCCAATACTTGTCAGGAGGTTAAATTTCACCAATATGCGTACACTATAGGTGTTCTACGAATGATATAGTAACAGTGAGTATTGAAGTATCATCTACGGTGATAAAAGTTACATAAACAGCTGAGACGATCTGTTAGTACTACGTAGCAGATTTAGAAAAAAGTATTTCATAAAAATCAAATAAGCAGCTAATTAACCTATCGACAAACCTAATTTTAATTTCACAGTGGCAGCTAGATATCAAGGGGTGTTTGGACACGAGCCATGGTAAAGTGTAGGAGGAAAATATTTGGAGAAGTATGAGACAAAAAGCGAGGTTTTTTTCTTTTTCCCAATTATTTGTCACACGAATGCAAGCTCAAGATTAGATGCAATTTCAATGTCTCTTTTAACCTGCCTATGCGAGATACGGAAGTTTCATCGTCGTTCATTTTGGCGCTCTCTTGCGCTTCTGGCGCGGGTTTCACCGTCCAACATTCGTCCTATCCATCGTTTCATCCCTGTCCATGTTTGGCCTCGCACTCTTTGACATTCTAACTTTTCCATTGACCCCAAACGACCTTCCAGAGTGCCAGTACTTCAACATCAATGAACGCACCCCAAATATGGGACAGTGGGGAGAGTTTGCGATTAGTCTATACGAACTGGGTCGCGCGGCCGGTATCTTTTTGACTGCCACGAGTCGAGGTGGGGAAAGGAGGGGATGCCGACTGTTCTAGGCTTTCCGATAACTTCCTTCCCTGACTCTTCGGGCAGCATCCACGAGCTAGTTACTCCCGTGTTTCCGACAAATGGAGTCTAGTTTACGCTCATGTCTCATCTTCGCCTATCTTTTCAAATTCTCGTTTTTCAATTCCAAGTCAAGTGTCTCGTTTTCAAGTATCAGTGAAGAAGTGTGTGTGGCACTGCGGAGTACGTAGTATCTATTCCCTGTTGTTTGCTTTCCCGATCTACACGCCCTTCCCTATGTATGCCCTATGGGTGGCTAACATGATACTTCGCTGGGAAATGTAGTTCTACGCTGTAACTCAAGAGCTGCCAAAAAGGGGCGTGGCAGGGTTCGTTTGGACACCGGCTATTTCCGTGTTATTTTGAATGAAAAAGTGTTTTCATAGTTCATTTTTGCATGTAATTTTATGGATGATTTTACGCGTTCCTGCTGTGACTTAGGAAAGAGGATTATTTCATCATTTGAGGTGTGGTCCTATCTTCCTCATTTTATGTCGGTGGTCGAATCAAACTATGTGATGCCGAAGCGCATTTATCTCGCCACGGTCAGAATTAAACTCGAGTCAGTCCCCTTAGCCTTTTAAGAAGTCTCAGGGCCGAATTTACAGTCGTTACCCAGCAGTCTCACAGCCCCTAGCAGGCCCCTTCGTCAAAAACGGTATTTATAGTCAAATTTCCACCCCCAGCAGCCCCCTTAGCCTCTCCTAATTCTGGAAGGAGATGCACGCTCCACCAGGGGCACCCTAATCGAATAAATAACATAACAGATATAACTAAACTGACTCTAATGAACGTGCATAGACTTAAATTAATAATTTCGAAGATTTGGTGTTAATAACACAACGGTAAGATTTGCTCTTAATCGATAAATATCGATGTGACGCCAGACTCATTCCAAGGATGTTCATATACACTAGCAACATATTTTTTCCCTCAATTTCTTATTCTTGTGGCAGGAAACTGCGTCCATTTTCTTACTTTCCACTATATCTTTATGCTTCTACTCCAGGTCACACAAAATCTTCTTCTCCACACCGTTGAAACTATTTGCACGTCGAGCGGCCATCTTAACAGTTTTCATGCCGCGTCTGGCTCTTTATTTATCCGTATCCATGTTGATCACGAGCGTCACCACTGAAACATTTGAGCTGCGAATTCTATTTCCCGCCGTTTGTAGTCCTTAGTTACCAGATCTAACCCCCAACCATCCCCTACATAGCAGCTCCCTTAATTTTGACTATAAGACGCACAATTCAAGGGACCTGCTGGGTAGGGGATGGATAAGGGGACTGCTAGATAACGACTATAAATACGGCCCTCAATGTTCCATGGTAGTTAATCTAGTTGTTAACTGGCAGCTATTAGTTTGATTTCAAACCCTCGTAGGTTAGACGTCATTTGGCTTTGTTTTCGGTCGTATGATACCTCGAGGCAAGTACCATCTTCTCAGCACTCAAGAAAGGGATAGGAGTGCTGTTGTATGGTGCTCCAAACCTAGGATTTGAAACCAGAAGCATGCCGTGGAAGCACACTAACTTTTTCTCTTATAAGTTCCCCTATTCTTGTAACATTTATCTTTTTATTTTTCAATTCCTCGGCTATTTCCTTAGGGCGATTACTTCCTTATTTCCAATTCGAGAAAAAATTTGGTTGTGTTGAATGATCTTCTCGCAAACACACCCTGGGAGTAACCTTCGGAATGCGAAAGTGGACGCGTTGTAAGTGCAGGAAAAGGAACCTTCCCTTGCCGTCCCTTCCATTAGAAACCTGATTCCCACGGCCACCGCACCGTGGTGCCGTAGGGAGTGACCGGACGCGGTCCTTCGTGATGCTGGAGAGAATAGGTTCGGTCGGGAAGGGTCGCGGGCAGGAGGAAAGGGGGGAATGAGGGAAGTGAGTTTCAGTGAAAGGGAGATGGAGACACTAGTTGGGGATCATGGGATTGATTGGTCATTTGTCAGAGGAAGTAATGATTGCCCAGCGATTTCAACAGGGGTCGCGGTATTCGTGTCTATCGAGCGCGCCCCCGGGAAGCACTTCGTCTACATGCTACGCCACTCTATATAATGCCCAAATAAGTGGATTCAGATGGTTTTCCACAGTCTATCTCTTGCCAAAATTCGAGTATTTACGTTTTATTCGCCCCTTTATTAAAATTATCATGCTTTCCTGTCTGTTATTCGATTCCTAAACTCCCAGTTGCACGCTTTTAGTTTTTTCTCTCTCGCCTCCATTTAATTAATGGAAGAGTTGATTTAAACAACAATTCGATGCCGCAAAATAACAACGTTGATTTCAAACCCCTCCATAGGTTTCAACACCTTAAGGCTCCGCTTTCTGCTCTAATTGATTTACATTTTCCAAGTAAGTTTTATACATATTTTACATCATTCTTTCGGCTCTTAAAAGTGTTACTCAGTAATAGCGTGCTCCTTCGTTTTTTATTGAACTAGGCAAAATCTATATATTTTTATTTTACTGCCCTTTTAACATAGTACCTAATGCAATGGCATCCAACTTTAACTACAACAAAGCAGGTACCCTGCAAATGATTATCAGTGGGGAAGTAAGATAATATATATTCATAGTATGGCAGTAATAAATTCATTTTCAAGTTAATATCGCCATTTGGGTGAATATCTCAAACAAGAATCGCATCATATCATACGGTCAAAGTTGTATATAAGAAGGAGTGATTCTACAAAAACTCAAATGAGGAGTGTTGATCCATTTGCGGCAGAAAATATGTTGTTCACGAAGGCAATGTCCGTCCTTCAACTCAGTGCTCTTGCATTTCCAGAATGGACAAAGGACTAGGAAAAAACTCATGTTGGTAACTAAGTAAAACAATATAGTTACTTTGGTAGTCGCAGTTGGAGGAAAATTGGTACAGCAGCAAGGATATGAGGGAGAATTGCGCTAGTGACTAAAAAGTTCAACAATAGGAGGGGGTTGATGATGGGCTTCGTATAAAACTGTAAACAAAACGTTAGGGTAAAGCTTAATATGAAGTGTAGCGTAATATGGTTCTGAAGGCTGGGCTCTGTTAAAAATAGAACGAGAATAGGGTGCTGGCGATTGAAGTGTGGGTGTCGAGGAGAATGGAGAAAGTACGGTGGCCGTAAAAGAAGGCGAACGTGTAAGTTCTTGGACGTGAATTCCGTAGGAAATATAGGGAAATGGTTGAAGGGATGCTATTGGTCGAGATAGAGGGTAGGATATTAGGTTAGCGGGGAAGGGGAAGAAAGAGAATACGCTTTTTGGACGGTATGAAAAGAGGTAAGACGGATGCTGAGTTGGAGGAAGAAATCTTGTGAGTAAATTGGGCAATACGCCTCTAAAATTCTCAAGGTAATTTAATCTTTCATTGAGACCTAACTTTGGCTCACAACAATATTAATAATATTTTCACACCATTGCCTTTAATAGTCAAAATTGTTGGAAGAATGTGTGTGCAAAGAAAAAGGAGGGCGCATGACTATCAGGCAGTAATAGACCCCTCTGCTGGGTGAGATTTTTCTACTCGATCTATCATGCTGGGATACCCGCTGTGCATCCGTCTTTGACCTTTGGACTCGTCGAGATCTCGTCGCTCATCATCCAGTCGCATACTCCATCAGGTTCCTTCTCCTGGTAGGATCCTCGATTCAAGGGAAAGTGTAACGACCGATGTAATGGGGAGTGGGGTGAGCGGGAGTGGGTTGAGCGAGGAGTTCGCAAAATCATTCCATTTTGGGGTACCCAGTTGGGACGAGGTTAGAGTCCACTTAGAACCCGGAGAATAAGAGAACCATCTCAACAAATTACAGCTCACGCAAAAGCTGGTGACCGTCTGATTGATGCTCGGAATACTCTACGTCACGGAGGGGGGAACTTTTTTGGAAGGGGTAGTGAGAAGGGACGAAGGGGAAGTGAAGTAATCTTTAACTTTTACTATTTGATTTTCCGCGTGAATAGATGGTGGTATAATTTCATGCAGGATCGTCAGGAGTAAACTAAGGAACTGAGTTACTACTCATTCTACTGCAGTGATTGTTTTAAGGAAATAGAACCTTCAGGCATTATTCGTAGATTTTAAGTTAAACTTGGTTTAAGATATCTCGTAGTTTCTGTCTGAGAATTTCAGTGGAGCTGTAAGTCGTATTCGAATTATCAGCGTATTAATCCTTTTACGTTAGCCCAGTATGTCATTGATTTTACTTACTCCTGACTAATACTGCTGAGTTTAATGCTATTTGAGTATAAAGCGAAGATATACTAACTATAATTAAATAAAGTAAACTAAATACATAGGTACTTATGGGAAGGGCCAGAGGAATTTAATTGCACAAGCAGCAAAAACAGTTAAGAAGCAGGAGATGGTCTGCAAAGTTTTGGACGCAGCTACTCGTCACAAATTTCTCCACTGCGCATCTGCCGCGAGTGTTTTGAGAGGGCCATACCCGGGCCCGAAAGGAAGGAAGGTAAAGAAATGAAGAAATAAAAACGGTTGAAACCGTAGGAAAAGGCGGTACCACTCACTCGGGTTGGTCGAAGAGAAATGATATCCCAGTGAAATGATCAGGTTTCTTCTTCCCCGGCCGGACCTCGAGTGAAATCCGCGAGTTACGACCCTTTGCGAGTGGTGCGGGTGTGATAAACTCCCGGAAAATCATCGTCCACTACCTCGCACCATTCCAACGTCTAAGCACCATCGACAATCCCCCACCTAGCCTCGGGGTGGTGATTCCGCTCTTGAAATGGTGCGAGGGGGCGAGTACCGGAGGTGTTTGTAATGGGCGATGATAACGGAGTTCCGAAAGTTAGTGTTTGTGCGCGGCGCTGCCCGGAGGGGCCGGTGAAATGACAAAAGTGTACATGTGATCAAGGAGAGCGGCGGCAGAGGGTGAAGGGCGAAAGTTTTAAAGTTTTCCCTCCAGTTGTTTTTCCGAATCCAGATCCACTTCCCCGTTCCCACTTATGCCCATCATTTCCTCTCCGAGGTGTTTCTATTCTCCGAACGAAAGTTCGGCGCGAAAGATTCCCCGCGCTAAATTGTTTGCCTTTCGTTGCCTTCACTTTCTTATTTTATATCCTTAGTGCATGTTTTTCATCCAATTCTCCTTATATGCACTTCATTGGCTTATATTTATATAACGTTAAATCCTTTTTTATAATAAATTTTGCTTTATTTTTTGTTGTTCTTGGGATGTATTATTGATTACAAAAATTACATTAGTGTTAATAATTACAAAAATCTTAAAGAAATAATTTGAAAATATATATTTTGAGAAATAGCTACCTTATCCCCCCTGCCACACGCCCTTGAGGTGGCTTGTCGGGTATCTTGTTGATGTAATGTTATTTTTTTTGAAGAGTTACATGTTGTGGAATATGGGATAACATGAATCGTTTTCTTGGCGATTTCAAGCTTTTTCCATGCGATGATATTCCAATCCTGTTAGAATTTTTCTTCGAATAGATTATTTCAACTTGTACATAGTTTACAGAAGTCCTTTATGGAAATGTCACTGAATTAATTGCCGTCTGTTTTTATGTGAGAGTTTGCTTTACCTAAAACTTCAAGGGAAGGGGAATAACGGTTACGAAAATCGCTATAATTCTTAGAAGTACTTTATTTTGTACGTGCTTCGATGGCAAAGGTCATATCGCATTTGCAGACAGTGGTAAGATCACATGGACGGATCGGAGGCTCACCCTTCTGTATTTCAGCCGAGCCCAAACGATGCTAAACTTAGATGATTGAGAACAGATGTTTCCGTCGTTACAGGCCGTTGCCCACTATTATTTCTCCACAGCTTACCTGAGTATGTTGCCTCATTTCTGTTGTGTTAGAGTGTGCACTCAATTAACAAATGGCTCCTGCTTATCTTCTTTTGTTTTGTAACGTTCGAAAGATTGATGGACGGAGTAACACGTACTGCCCTTTCTCGAAGTCCAGATATTAGATCGTTACTTTTCCATAGATAATTACAATAAGCTTACTTAATGCACTTTGGAAGCAATTCTGCATGCTATATGATGTGATGATCTTGTATCTTCAAATTAGTCCTTCGCTTAGAAGTTCTTGTATTGCTTTCTCCGTAAACGTGTCGTCATCAGTCCTAAGCCAATGTGCATGTCATAAAGCTATTGCTGTCAAATGGGTTTTGAGATCTTAACGCCGCTGTTGTGCTTGATAACCATGATTGACGCTGCTATCGCTCCATTCAAAAGGAAAATCGGGGTATCATCTTGCATTCTCAATTTTTATTCAGGAAGGGTTTTAACTCGCAGGCAGCGGTTTTCTTCATCAGAAGGTGTGCCCACGAGGCGCAGGAACTATTAATTTTGCGCAAACGGGATGACGGTGGGTAATTATGGGGATTTGTGATTGCGCGCGAGGAAAAGTGACAGTGCACACCTTCCCGAGTGCTGCAAATGACCACGAAAGCGGTTATTAATGCCGTGCTTAAAATTGTTTTCAAACGACGAGGAAGAGAAAACGGGAGAGCGTCGGGAGGGAAGACGGCACGGATGAAAAGCCGCGGATGCGCACCAGGGTTGATGTTGGGGAAGCGTGGAGGGTGAGGCTGGGTTTGAATTTTTTGCGTCCACTCCGCGGGGGTATTCGCCGAGAGATAAGCACTTTCGTCGAGCGGGCGACCGTTGCGAATGGCGTATGGAATACGTCCTTTAACAGGAGTCACTACTTCGTACGGGACGAGTTCCGCCGAGGTTTCTCCGTAACTTCCCGCCGTGGACCAATCCTCGATGAGGATGTCCGGCTTTGTACAGGGGGAGGGGCAGTAACGTTGTGAGGGGTGGTGTAAGATTGATGGCGCTTTATCGCGCACCGTGTGTGCTTTTGCCTCGGCGGCGCAATACGGTTCGAAAGTCCCGCAGTGTGCCTCCTTTCGACGTGTGTCTCCGGAGAGGCAAGAGGTCAGGTTTTGAGTACACCCGCGCACAACCAATGCGCTCTCTGAGAATGGGATGAACGTGATGGGAAAGTCGGAGGAAGACGTTGTTTTATATGGGTAATATCGCACTGAAAATATACTGCAATTATTTTGGAGTCATTAGCGAAGTAGTAAATTTAGGTATTTTGTCAAGTTAACAAAGGTGCACCACATGAGTAAAAATACATGTGGATGAACTACCCCAAGCATGATGCATTCAAGTGGTATTACGACTCCTAAAAATTTCCAGTGGACCCAGATTAAATTCTATTCCTGGTGGGAAAGTAAAGAGTCCATCAGTCCATTAGTACACGGAAGGCGCCTTGTTTTTGAGCAATCAAAAATGGGATATCCCTTTCAACTTAAGAAGTATAATGGTATTTCACCAGCTAGGTGAATATGATATTGTAGGCAAAATATAAAGAATATTTGTGTATAATTATTGAAAATAAGTTAGTATGATGTCCTAACACCTCTAACACGCTCTTGTGGCAGCTCTCATGGTGTAACCACAGTGTGTACCGTCGATGTGGATGAGACTTCAACGCCTATCATCCGAGCTTTGAAGTCTCCCCCAAAATGAATGGTGTCGCGCCTGAATATGCCTCCTCATACCGCTTTCTTTTGAAAAAATCCTCCTCTTGATCTTCTGCAGCCGTGGGTGATAACCGGCAGCGTCCCAGTGGTCAGTTCTCTTCGCACGTACTGGGTGAGCAAGCAGAATAGGGGTGAGGTTCAAGCTTTCTCCCGGGCTTCACATTGGCTCTCACCCGAATAATGTGAGACTGCGGAGGGTGGTATCTTTACGGCTCGCATCGTGCGCTTGCGCGTGTTTATGACTATACTTTGATCTGGCGAAAGGTATAATTTCTTCATTGCTCAATCTCATGCCGAATTTCGATTTTGTATGGGAAATTTAAATCTTGCTTCAATCCTAGTGCCATTCTTGTGCGCTGCGATTCTGTGGATTCAAATTAGAGGATAAGTTTCATCAGTGTACAATCCTTTACGGTGATTTTTATTTCAGGGTGAATGGAAAAATTGTTCATTTTAATTGAATTCTTCTATATACTTCTTCCTTGTAGTTACTTCCGGTAAATTATTGATTTAAAAATAGGTGATAGTCTAAAAAAATAGCGACTGTTTAACTATTTTCTTTGTCAGTGTACGTATTAGCTATCAGCTTTCATAAATCATGGCAGTAGGTCAGATTTTGCAGCAAAGCGCTCCTATTTTAATATGATACTGTGCATCGTAGCGTCCACTCAGCGATGGGAATGTTATATTATGCAATGTGGTTTTATGGAGGTCGGAAGCACAATTCAACTGAAGGATAAGCAAATTGTAGAGGAATTCAATTCTCTTCTTCGCAATTTTTACGATCACTCTAAGGTGTCTCTTGAAGTAACTCTGAAAGGAAGTTAACGTCTCATCGATTTTGCTTTCCATGTCATTGACTCCCACGCACTTTCTTTAAAAAAGAGAATTTTTCTCCGATTATGGTCAATCCTGCGTTATTAGATTCAATATTTGCCACGTTCTCGAATTATTGTTTTTGGTCTCCTTTAATTCATAATTCTACGTTTGCGAGATAATGCAGATAAGAAGCTTCTTTCAATTACGTTTCACGTAGTTGAGTCCAAAATCTTCGATCCGGAGACGCATTTATGATTCGAGTTGTTCCAAACTCATTGGATGTTTCTCACTGAATTATTAATAAATGTTTCGCTTTCCTCCCTGGTTATGAGAACAAATTATGATGTTCCATCACTTTAGGCAGTGTGAGGCCGTTTCGGTATTGCAAATGTGCAGGCAATTTTTGGCGAGGTAGAGTGGGGTTGTAAGATGCCGAGAAGATTGTGGGTGTGAGGGAGAAAATGCGGAAAAAATGTTTGAAACGGGGTGTTATAGGTGTTTATCGCGGAGCGTATCTTCTTTTGCTTCTGCTGGAGGGTATTGGAGGAGTAGAGAAAGCCGTTCAAGGTTAGAGCCTGGCGGCGATTCCTTAGCCGCGCACCTATCGAGTCGCCCATTTGACTCTCATATCCCCGTCTCATTTCCCGTCGGGTGGGAAGGTTCATGATTCGTCACCAAAAAAGCTATATCGAGACACGATACCCTATCGTTTGTAGTCCTTTTTTTAACCATCTCATAAGTTCGCCGTGGGGTGATGGAGAAAATTCTTCACATCCGTAAGTATATGTACTTCACGAGATGGGGGCAGTTTTGGAGATAAGGATGAAAATGTATGAGTTTTTCGGATGTTTTGTTTGCTTTGCTGTGAGTGAAAAAAAAAGAAACACCCTCTGATCCTGAGACTAAACTTATTGGCATTAAAAACGCTGTCTCGCGTTGTTTGTGGTGCTCATTTTGTTTGTCTAGTTTGATATCCCAGACGGAAGTCAACGCCTTTCATTATATTCGCAGGCATTTTATTCATGGACGTACGGGAGGCGCGCGTGAAGGTTTCTGGGTTAAGATGAGGAAGAACGAGGCTATGAGAGTAGCCAATTCTTGCGTTACGGTATTGAAAAAAAATATCATCACCTCTTTCATCTTGAGAACTCATAACACGGCCATTGTGAGGAGTTGACGTGGGGTCCTTTAGAATGGAGAGTCATTAATCCGTCCAGCGTCCTTTTTCCACTCGTTTGTTCGGCGTGACAAATACCCCTCTCCCCTTGATGAATAGAGAGAAATGATAGGTGCATTGCTGCTGCTCATTTCAACGGCGTGGATGGTGGTGTTTACTTTTCGAGGCCCTTTGTGAAGACAGCGATAATCTGTTCGGGAGCGTTTTTCGTGTGGGGCGTGGCGGGAGAAATTTTTGTGGACGTACAGAAAAAAATCGCTCTGCTCTCCGAAGAGGGTCGATGTTTTGCGTCCTTTTGCCTTTCTCGTTCACAAGGTATCACAGGTCTTAGCGTCTTTCGTTTTTTTTTAATTCCGTGGGTAAATGGTGTAATTATCGTAATGCGTGCGTTAACTCAGGGTAAAATGGTACTTTCGCACTTACCCTTGTCTTGCTCGTGTTTAATTTATTTATCTACATTTTGCTCTTACCTGTTCGTATTTACAGTGGCGTTGGTGACCACAAAATGAAGATTTCCTTATTTGCATCATTTGCATCCTTAAGATTAATTGGTTTTCATATGCATGAATGTTTGATGCTGAAGGGGATTAAAAATTTAAAAAACCACTATTAACTCAACAAACTGATGAAAGAGACTGAGTTTAAAGCAGTTTGTACGATTTTCTATAGGTCATTTTCACTAGGCTAATGGTTCCCTTAATTACCCTTTGGTCTTTTTTTATGTAGATCCAATTTTTAATATTGCGTTCTGTGCGAAATTGAGTTCAGAATTCACTCTGCAGGCATTTGATGTTCGGTATAATCGAGCAAGTACCAAATAAACGTAACTGCCATATTTTTGCAGGTGCACCATTATTCTGTGATCATTCCATCTACTTTTTTTCGTAGGATCACTAGAATATTCATTCTTGGTAGAGTTCCTGAAGAATCTAGATGTCGTCTGAGCGAACACTTTACCGATACATAGACATGGAGTTGCCGGCTCTTCGTCCCTCTACTTCCGCTGTCCCGTGTGGAGCTGTGAGAGCCGGGTAAGCGGGCCGTTTCTGTATTGTGCCCACTCTGTGTAGTAGCCCAAAACCCCTACGACCGCGAGGGCAGCAGCATCCGCTCCGGCATCTTCTATCACTGGGTCACCGCTGGCGAGCTTGTCTCTCTCTTTCGGGTTCGGCTATTATGAATTCCGGCCCCGTAAACGTACCGGACGCGCCGCCGGCTTTCTGCGCCCCTACAGTCGCTAATCCCATTCTGAGGCGAGTAATATCGCGAGGGATTGCCACTTCAACATGGTTGATAACATTCGGACTACCAGTCTCACAATTGATAGTGTTGTGGTGCATTAGATACATAGATGACTCATTTCTTTCTCTTTGACTAATCCAAAAGATTCAGGCGATATTGTGTGGAATTAGAACATTATGGATGTGTAAAAAGATTCGCAATTTTCTACAAATAAGATCAACTTCAATTACGACCCGCGCTTCGATCGATATTTTACGGTCATTATCAGGTCGGAGAGTGAGTGGATGAGCTCTCTTATATGCCAAGTGTTTGGGAGAGGAACAAGCTTAGTTTATAGTCCTCCACCCCCCCTCCCCTCTATCAAACACTTTTTATACGAGGTAACACTTTACTCACTCTTCGTACCAGATGTTGATGTATTTCATGCAAACCAGGGTTGTGAATGTGTTCTCATTAGTGGATAATTTTCGTATCCTTTTATTTATCCATAATTATTCTCTGTGGTTAGTTGGGATTTACAGATATTAGGACAACGCATTGCAACATTTGATGCTAAATCTTCATGAAGCCTATTTCCTTAATAGTTATTGTTCTCAGCAGGTTTTGCATGCATAGCATACTTAAAGGCCTTAGAGGTACAAAGGCTTTTATATCTGAAGTGTTGTTATTTGATGTTCAACTAGTCAGCGAGGGAAACTGCCTGCTTTTTTTAAAACACTGATTTCCGCTTAATCGCTGAAAAGTATGCGTCTTTAGACCCGGCTAAGGTTTGGAGGGGTGAACCTCCCGTTCCCCCCTAGACCTGTTGCCACAGGCTGTAAGTGACGGACAGTCTTAGCCATCGAAGCACGTTCACCCGAAGTAACTGCTATTACACAAACACATTTATTAATTTTGCCCATAGATTCGTTGACGAACTTCTTCGGGGGTAGAAGATTATCATTATTATTCTATTAACATTACGAATCCGTAAGCAGGTGCGAGAGAACTGTCTCGAGGGCGACCGCGTTCGCCTCGTCAAAAGGAGTGATGATAAAAAAAATTCTCGTCAAAGAAGCAGCTCCGCTCTCACCCACTCAGTGTCCTCCAAGAAGGGGATCGCCTCAACCCGGAACGGTGGTTGGTTTTTCTCTTCCTATTTCTCATTCAAATTTTTCCCCTCTTTGCACGGGCAAAAAAATTACCACGAAAAAATGGCGAGAAGGGAAATTTCGCCGCGTCGTCCTCCAAAAGGGATGTAGCGTGTGACTCACGCCGGGACGTTTTCAATATCCAGGCGTGTTTATGTCCTGGGGGTCGGCTCGTGCGCGAGAAACGAGGCATGTGTGGCGGTCTTCTTTTTCTTTCGACTTCCGATGGGATGCTGGCGACAGTTCCTCGGCAGCAGCGGTGGCGAAGGGAGCAAACCAGGACATGGAACGGCCGAGTGGACAGGTTCTCCCGTGTCGTTGCGATAGGAACGGGTCGTGTGGGTATACAAGGTGTTGATTCGATGAAGTGGCTTTTCTAAACAAATAAATAAGAACTCGTTCCGACAATCTGATGAATATATACATGAGGTGTCTCCCCGTGCAAAAACAATTATGTCATCATTGATCTCCGGCTCTTTAAGCTCCTGTGGTGTCGGTAATGTTTGGAGAGAGAGAAGGATGACCTATCGTGTCTCGAATTAATCCGGGACGTGCAATTAATTAGTCTGCAATGAGGACTGATAGTTTGTCGTACGAGCATGGATGAATAACAATTAGATGTTTAACTACAAGGTCTGACGATTTTCCCATTTGTGAGTGACTCGGTAGAACGTCTTGCATAATTGATGGCCGCTACTCGAAGCAAGCTTGCCAAAATATCTCAGTGATAATGTAACTGGTGGTAAAATTAATTTCCCGTCTTGTTTGACTAAGGCTGCCGACTATCAGCTCCGTCTTCAGTTTTCATTATTTATTTTAGAAACTCGACGTCAACCTGTCTGGGAGTCACTGGGTAGGTGTTTCCTCTGAATTAATAAAACGAAGGTTTTGAAATTACTCCTTAAAATGATGTCTTTCACTAATGTTTAGTTTTATCCGTTTACCCTTTCCATACGCCTTTTAAATGTGTTTATTTCGTTATTCATTGTGTCATTGCAGCAGTAAAAGAGGAGAGCATGTCTTTATGATGCCCAATAGAAAACACTAGCCAATAGTCTGATTTGTCGCGGCTATTATGCTTTCTGCCTCGTAAATCACGAAATCTAAGAAACTGTTTCGGGCGTAACTTTATTGACGTATTTCATAGTATGATAGTTAGATGATTTTTCAGCACAGCTTTTTCCACATGTAGTGTTATTTTTCATGGTCATGGTTGCGTTACAGAGTAACATATTCAGGTCACTCTGTAACGAAACCATGGCCATGAATAATAAAACTATATGTGAAATAAGCTGTGTTGAAAAATCATTAACTTTCCTACTAATCTGGAAATCAGCGGATAGTTCGTTATCAAATCTCGCTGATAAATTTGTGGTACATCACCGGCGATTAATGTTTCCATTGAAATCAGAATATTGGAGGGGAGTGGGAATTCTACTAACTTTTAGGAATCCACCAAGAATTTATTAGATAGGTTCTCCAGGTCCGTCACACAAATATCATCTTGAGCTACGAAACCGGTCACACAAGCTGGTGTGGATACCTAATAAATCTTAGTGGGATTCTTTTTGTTCGTTTGATTACTAATCCAAATATTTGACCTACTGGGAACTCATTGAAATTGTTAAACGGTTAATGGATAATATGGGAGATACGAATTCGATACCGTGGCTAGTCCCGGTATCATCAAAATTGGGAATCAGGAAAGGGTGAAAGTATCCGGAATCCTCCAGCCGGGATTTTATTCTGTAACAAAGGGCCTAATGTATGGTTGAATTCGGATTTATTTTACCACCGTACCGTCCTCCACCGTTTCTATTTGTTCCTCCCGCTACTCCGTCCAATCGCGATTTCCAAGTTATAATGACGATGCCTGGTTCTAACGGTGACTTTCTCTCTCGCCGAAAAATTCCCCAGAGATTCCCAGAGGGACGTCCGTCGACCGAAGGGGCTACGTACGTCGTGATTATCGTGGTCGTGAGCTTTTTCGGTTAATGATTCGAGGCTCGGTGAAAGAGAGAACAAGGGAGGCAATTTCCTAGCATCCCTTTGCCTTTGCCCTCATAATCTTCCGAGGCATTAGCGGGACAAGGCGAAAGGGAAATGTATTCGTGAAGCCTTGCCCACGAGTCTTCGGGAAAGCTATCGATAAAATCATTCATGGTCCCGAATTATTGCCATCGGGAAATGGACGTCTTTTTTTAATTCTTCGCTGCGATGATTCGGGTTCATTAAACTGTGTCGGTCCCTTTGATGCGCCCCAATCATTTCGGCTAATTTTTTTGCCAAGTGCTCGTTGATTTCCTGAGGCCTCTTGGATTTTCAGGACAAAAGTGGTCAAATAATTCCTCATTTGCCCTGTGAGATTTTATTGCTATTGTGAAGGAGGATTTTATTGTGTTTTTCTGCTTTCTCCTTCCATTCTTCCGGCCGATTGGCGCGTGAGGTTTTCCCTCCGTAGGGCGATAGCGTATTTAAAATATTTCCTGTGGCAAATTATAATTAATTACCTACTTATTGAGCGAAAAGTGCTTTAATTTGGAACAGAAGCTCGGTTAAATGGAGATGTAATTTTATTTTTATCAGCATTAAAGATATCTCTAATAGGTACTCTAGCTTCATATACACGATGAAAATAAAGGTTGTTGCTTTTTCACGTTTCCATGGACGTGAAGACGATCTATAGTTGTATGGCAGAGAGGGAGCAATTTGGCTGCCCAGTAAGGTGAACATTTCGCTAACAACTCGCGAGTTCATATATCAGTGATATATCTAAATGCGCTTCCAGTTGCATATAATCCATACAATATTCTGGAATGCAAGGTTTTATGTGAAAAAGTAGCGAGTGTCTTGGTGAGTTTGAGTATGTAATTTCTGTGAGCAACCCAGGGAAAGGTTCCAGCTATTTGTCATTCTTTCACGTGGTGAGAGTCCTAGCGCCATTAGAGTTGATTCATGATCAGATTTGTGAGGGGGGGGGGGGGTGCGAAATCCGTGCAGAAACTTCGTTTAAATATTTCGATGTGTACTCCCGGAAAGGAATGAGACAGCTGTAGGTTTCATCTGGGTTTGCTTTGTGAAAAGTTTCGAATGAAGCCTTTGAATAAAAATAAACAAGTTTTTTTTACAGTATCGAAGTATGTTTTGCTATTTTCTTGAATTCCTGCTGGACCACTTTCGCCTGCATATCATAATTTCTGATCCATACCTTGCCAGGTTATTGGTATGGTAGGTTTCGCACCGAGTCTGCTTGAAAACCCAAGTTTCTCGGGTTCGACTCCCGCATCGAGTATTTAATTTTGTCTAAGGATTAAAGAACCAATTTGATTAGGTGTTTCAATGATAGCTATAAGATAATATTAACTGCCGGAGCACCTAATCTCTTTATTTTACCACTTGGTAATTCGTAACCTTGGCTCTCACCGATCAAGTAACTCATGTTCCCTAATTGAGAACAATGATTAGGAATACTCGTTTCGTCGTTTGGTTGCGCGAAGTTTTAAACATTTAAAACCATCTCATCTTTCGGATTCTGTTTTAAATGGTATTAATATGCCCACCGGAAGTGTTTCCTCTTCATTTCGACCGAGCGCTATCATTAAACTCACCTTTTTTTATCTAAGTCTCATTTGCTTGTGATTTTGAAACTTTCGCGGCCGGAAGTCGTTTAATGAAGTATGGACGTCGCTGTTTGCCCGTTGCCTGGCCAGCCAGTAATAAAGTTGCACCAGTTCTTTTCCAGCATTCCTGTCCAAGGAAGCTTTCGATTTCTTTGGTGTTTTCCAATAGGACATGTCCTTTCAATGAGATGCAGTATATCAGTCGAAGTTCCTTGCCTGTGAAAAAATACTCATGAGAATGCTCTGGTACCAGTAATTTTCTTTAAAAAATCAGTCTCGTCTTTATACTGGTGTGTCAATTGAAGACTTGAGAGAGATGAATGCACGGAGGATTCGTGGAATCGTTTGAATCGCCAGTGTAATTGGCCTCACGATTATCCAGCGAGTGTTCGCCCTGGGCGGTTCGATGGGCTGTAAAGGGCATTCTCTTCGACATTTCTGCGCTCATTAATTTTACTCGTTTTTCATTAGTGTCATTCAGTAATATATGCTACGAATAAGGCTAGGAGAGTCTTTTGGCTTTAAAATACGATGCTGTGATATAGTAGTAAATATCAGGCCTACGATATCGATCCCTTGCTGAAATCAATACCATATTTCGGCATTTTTCCGAGTATGATACTTTCAACCTACGTCCATTTTTAGCTTATGTTATCTAGTACTTATAAGCACAATAGTAACCTATATATCTGGTAATTCTTATCTCAATGTTAGTAATATCTAGAAGAGTATAATATTAATGTTTTCAGTTCATAAATCACCTTGCTCGCCTCCCTCCTCCCCGGATTGGGTTGCGTAATCCCTTGCATTTAACTGTGAGATACTTGTCATTATTTATAACTGATTAATCGATAATTAGTATTCATCAGTCTTTTTTACCTATATTATGGGTAAAACACAATTTCTGGCTAAGTTCCCACCATGGTCGAGGGTATTTAATAAAGTGTACTTATTCGGAATTGTTCACTGCTGTCAAAGAGTGATTCTTCCCCTACATTTATGAATAACTTAGAGTGTTTCATTGGCTAAGCCGTTATTGCGCAAATTTATGGGATATGCATTGGCGATAAGAAAACAATAGGTCCACCACGGTTATCATTCTTTTGTTCCCTCCTGCTGTAAATACAAAAACTCAGAAAGCCGCGTACAATCAATTTTTTCTTTACCTTAACTCGCTATATTTTTCGGTTACTCCTACATGGACTTGTTTTTCACGCTTACGCAAATATTCATACTTCATCAACTTTTTCTATTTATCGAGTTTCTCTCTCTCTCATTCATCTCAATTGTGATGGGCAAAGAATAATTTTATTGTATTGTAATTAAATGAGGGAATTTTTTATCAGTTATTTCGTCTGGTGAATTTTATATCACTGGTATCCTTCATATGTGGTTTTTTCCTCAGCTTATAGCTGGAATCTCGATTTCAAAAACTGTTTTACTATCACAGAGGTCGCAGCTCCGTCCTAGCATTCGTGAATGTGCACGGTCACCACACATTGTCCCCCTCTGGACGCGACGAATGGGAAAGGCGAAGTTTTTTTTATAACACAGTAGGGAAGAATGGAGGGTGTGTGACGCCTTGAGAGAGGACACACTGGGACAGTAACGGTGTCCGAATGGGCGAGAGATCGGCTCGATGCTGTCTTCCCTGAGCTTCGATAATAGGTTCCAATCTGTCCCTGCACCCATTGGAGAAAACGCAATTTTCATCGTGGCTTTATTGGCCGCCGTTTTCCTCCGTGCTCGCATCTCTCTGGAATTAACGAAGGGGATTGTGGGGAGGAGGGCGGAGGAGAAGAAATTCGGACGGAAGGTCCGGGGTGAACCAGTTTCCTTCACTCGTTCCCGGAATGAAGGTTCTTAAAACATAAGAATTTGTTTGACACTTGAAAAACATTTGAAAATTTTGGAATTGTTGGACGTTGACCGTGCTCTGTTTTTACTGCATCCTGTTCATTTGTAGGAATCCGCTTCGCGTCTCAACTTTTTTATGGTGCCGGGGAAAACCGTTTTATAGACTGCATTATTTCTCGCGTAAATCTGTCTCTAATTAATCTTCATAGTATGGTTTGAGTGAGGTTTTCTTGCCTGAATGTGCAAATCTATTTAAGGATTTATTTTAAAGGAAATGCTCGATATTCGACTAATGTAGGATCTAGGCTATAAATTAATACTCTACTTCCTTGTTTTGAAAATCAAGAGAACGTTCGTTAACCTTTCCACATGGGTGTGAGTCCGGCTCTAGACTTTAATTTATGAGGTTTAACTATTGTTAGCCTGCAAGTTAAAATAAAAATCGGCAAGGCAGTGCATATTGCCTCTACCTATAATACACACAACTGTGGCACCAGCCTCTTTTTCCGTTGATATTTGAAATTGCACTTATAAGGCGCCGGATCATTTACTCAAATCATATCTAATTAACCACTCGATACATTCATTAGAATGTGTACTATCCTGTCAAAGTTTTTTTTGTATTAAATGTGTGTTAACTGAGACGGAAGGGCACTCTTTTCATTAATTTTTGTTTTTAATGACGATAATTAATAATTATCCGAAGGGCGAAGGTGTGTAAGAATGCAGTACTTAATGGAAACGTAAATCAGGGATGGGTTCCCATTGTTCTTAAAGCACTTTATTACGTTTTTGGCATTCTTTGAACTAGGACCTGGGTTAGTATCTCATCATCATCAATATCGTGTATCTCTTCATCACTGTGTGACAGATTAAGTCATAAGTGTCCTTATCATACAGTCAAGTATGCTGTAGCTTCAAGCATAATTTCCGTAATGTTAACAGTCCTTATTGGATTAACATTCAAATGTGGCGTCACATTCCCTGTTTTTCTGCCGTGCGCTTTGAATGGCCTTAGTTCAATACTCGTAATTGTTCAGGGACGGCCAAAACTGACGGAAAAAAGGGATAGGGAAGCGTATCTTTCCCCAATCCCTGAAAATGATGGAGTCACAAAGCCATCATTTCCGCCATTCCTGAACTTGTACGTGAAAAATGAACGTGTGATTCCTGCTTTAGGGTTGCTCCGTCTCCTTGGCCTGGATGCCACGCCCTTTTCTCCATCGTTATTCACCTGCTGCGCGTACTTTCCCCGCTCCTGGACAGCCGCAGTTGGACCCCAGGCCACCATCGGGCCTGCTTCTGGATTCTCATTGTTTAGTCGTCTTCCCATCCCCATCAGTCTACGTCATCGGTCGGCGGTCTCCTCCTCGAAAGAACGCGAGTGGAAGCACAATGCCTGATAGGGAACCCGGAGGCATAATGTTGGATTTCAGGTAGCGAATTTTCTCCTCCTCCCAGTGTGTTCGCAGTTTTGTTTAGCTCATCTTCAAGTCTTCTTTGTTTATGTGAAAACTTGAATGACTTTGCTCTTCGGCAGTAAAAATGAGGTTGTGGGCTCTTCAGTTCCAACTTAATCATTTTTCTTTATTTAACTGTATCAATCATCTTCACGTGCCCACTCTCTTTGTCATAGGGGTAATTTATTTGTCTACGTCTCCTCTCAATTAGCACCCGGTCGCTAACGATGGCCCTTAATCATCGGAGATGTGTTAAATGATGCCTTTTGAATCATTTAAAATTGTAAAGTGTTTCGAGTGGGCTTATTATCGTGTGCGATTTGCTTCTTCCTTGGCGAATACTTTCTCTGGGTTTTAGCGTCGTCACTAAATCATCCTGTGTCCACGTCTGTAACTGTCAAAACATCCGGTCTCAGGAGCTGCAGCGTCTTTAAAATGTATCCGGTGATTCCACTCCCGAGTAACAACAAGTTTTTTATTCGGATCATTAGCATCGGCTAATTAACTCGGGAGCAGGCCAATATTGACCAGAATCGTGGATATGTCTCTTCGCCGAAGCACTGCTTGATTCTAAGATGAATCTGAGATTTTCTCTTCTATTGCAGACAATGTTTTTTTATGAATTGTGATTCGGAAACGACTGCATTCCAAACGTACCTCAAGTGAGATTTCACAGTTGGAATACGAGTGGAGGGTTTTTTCTGATATAATAGTAGCCAACATGCAGTCTATGGTTGTCCCAGCTGTTGTGTTTTGAGTCCTTCTGCAAGGAGCCGTGATGTTTCTTATTTCTGACGAATCTGTGGAAGTGACCACAGAAAAGCAGTGATGTGCTATTTCAACTTTTTAGTTAAGACCTGTACCTATAATTCACCGGTAAAGTGTCAAGTCGCTTATCCTTATAAGTTTAAACTATAAAATTCTTCCAGGAAAGCCAACATTAGAGATTATGGCATTGGTTTTGGTGGCTTTGAAAATAAATCATTCCAAGTCTTTTTTCTGGACGAATGCTTTACATATATCATTCTTCTGAAATCTCTGCGTGGTGGAAATTCGGCAAATTTAAGTGCCTTGTTTGTAAACTATAGTGTATGTTGGATCGCGGATAATTGCTTTTGTATGAATCATCCAACTTAAAATGTACATTTTATCTAGTACTGTGAAGTTCTTTGAATGAAAAAATCTGTCTTTTTTCCAAATTAATGATCAACTGGCCGTCGAGGTTTTTTTTCTAGACGAGGTAGAGCGATATAAATTAAATTTTAATATCAATCATTTCTTTAGTGCACTGTTTGAATATAATTGCGACGTATTATGGCTTCACTGAGTACGCTTTGTGAATTGTTTTTCGTGTCAACGAAGCCTTCAGTTTTCTCCTGCGGTATTTCACCTTGACTAACTATAGTTTCGCCAATATTCTAGTTGGCATTTCCGGACTGACGCTATCATTTCAGACAGGAAGATGCCGCCCAAAAAGCAGGATAATCTGTCGTTATTCAAAATTAACGTACGCAAGTTGAACTCGAAAACTCAGCTGACATCCTTAAACCACCAAGGAAGGCTACGTAGCATTGTTTTTTGTGCCTACAAGTAAAATTTCATCCTATGTGATTCTCCTCGAAAACAGGTTCAAGCAAAAATCTTTTTTCCTGTTTTTTTTTGCTGTCACGCAATGCGCATCAACATGGTGTATCCGACTAGCGAAGAACACCAGAGCTTTTCGCTGCTCTACTGCCCTTCTCTGAGGGCACGGGACACATGAGAGCCATTGTCGTGATCGAGGCGATTAATCCCGTGGTTCTCACGCGTTGACACGATTTTTTGATGATTTCTATTGAGAATCCGCTAACGTAACCCTTTTTTAGTACGTTTCTTTGACACTGTCCTCCGTCGAATAGAATTGTCGTCCCGAGTGGATCTCTTCCTAATTAAGGTGACACGGAAATCTGAATTATAGGGCTCAGGAAACGGCTTCAGTGTCCGGAAAAAGTCTACTGACTTCCTTGAGAAAATTCTATTCACCTCTATCGCCACTTTTTTGGTCATAACTGAGGCGATCAGTGATTTTAAAAAGCAGTAATTTTAATGCATGGGGTACTTATATGCGTATTCTTTCAATGAATTACTGGGGTGCCCATTAACAGTGATCGGGTGATTCTCGTTCAAGAAAATTCTTACGGACAATTAAGATATCCTTCGAAGGAATTGGTCGCTATTGACTTAGACGTAAGCTTCCGTCGCAGGAATGTTTTCTGGAAATATTTTGACCCGGAAGGCTGGAAATATTCATTACTGAATTTGAGCGATTAATTTATCCTGCTGTATGCGCGAAGAAAAACTTAATTGGCAGTGTTATATTACCCGTTTCCTGAGAACTTCAAACATATTTTATTCTCTTTTTAAATGTCCTTATCTTCCGCGTAAGGGATACACGTGTTGTTAGTATTTTCTATGTGCTGTCAATCTTCATAATTTCGTCACTGAGTATACATTACTTCAGTTATTGCCGTATTAATTAATTTATGTGTCCCTTACACAATGATTCCCCAATGCAAAGCACCAAATTGAATTATGGTGAAACATACTTAAAGCTATGGTCAATGAAGACGTAAGTTTATTCCTAGCTTCCAAATCTTAAAAGCATAGTGAAGGAGTTATCTTCTCTCCTCTCATACGTGTAACTTTCTTTGGATAAGATTGCGTCCGATCGGTGAAGCTGTGTTACTGTAGCAAACTTGTTTTGATTCATTGATAGCCTGTAGATTCGCAATTATAGATATTCCGCATTTGCTCATACTTTAGTTCAAAAGAATCTCCAGGGACACCTAGTGGAAAAACTAAACTATGACCGGCGAAAGCTTTGTTATATAGATAGATTTTCGAAAAGTAGGAAGTGTATTTCATGCCTACCGAGATTAAAGTGACCGCGTATTAAGATTTCACTTCTGCGGAGTATATCTTTGAAGATATGCAATGTAAGCTCCTTTTCGCAACGAGCCCAGGACTGTAAACTTAACTTCGTTTTGAAGCGAGGGCATTTTTGTAGTAAAAATTAATGCAAGTAAAGACACCGCTCAGTTTTTAAAATGCAGCGGGAGATTTATAGGGTTTGGGTCCCTCTAAGCTCTTGAATGAATCGAGGAGGTATTTAAAAACTGATCTGTTACGATCATTCCAATGCCTTCAGCCTCGCTTTTGTTTTCGTTATGGAGGATTCCCTTACTTAGTGCCTAGGGCCTACCGTGACCCTTGACGGTTTAACGTTGGGCGTGGGATTCCAGGAGTTGGGACGGGCATAAAAAAGGTCCACTAAGTTGACCGCAATTTTAAGAGCAGATGTAAGTTGGAAGGACTTAATAAGCTCATTCAAAAAGTGGTTTGCCGACTTTTAGCCGCGGCGAGATCGCCGTTAAAGTCTCTCTTGAAGCTCGTCGGTTATTTCTCCCTCTCTTTCCTCGGCATTCACCCCGCGGTGAGGGGGAGGGCCCTGAGGGGGTTGATAAATTGTAAGAATGGGGTATGGCAGCTATAGACCCACGTTGTAGCCCCGTGGCAAAGAAAATTCATATGTTGAAACAGCATCCGGTTGGGTATCATGCCTTAGTTTTTATTTATTCTAAATCTTTATTTTTGCTCATTCATGAGTATGAAGTTTTACTTTTCGATTTTTGTCCAGCGTTTGCGAAGCAACTAGAGGAAGAACGTCATTGAAAATAATACTCATCAATTGATTACAGGAAGATTACCTGAGCTGATTCCATTACATGACGATGGAGATGCTCAGTTTCTGTTGATAATGATGGAGTGGAAAATATAATGCCCACTTCATAATTTTATTTACAGAGCTAGACATTTTATATTTCACTGATTGCATTTGAGGCAGCTTTTCGTCTATTTCCTTTATTTTTAATGTTCTTTTCTTCGCTTCATTGTAGAGGTGTTTGTGGGAGTTTGCTCCGCGAAAAATGCGTCAGTGACTTGTAATTTGAATTCAAATGTCCTAAAATAAGCTATCACCTTCTCATGGCAACGTATATTGACCGAGATTCGACATTTCGAGATCACATCGAGATAAGTTCGTCGATTGCTTATGGTGTTGCTAGCATCTCTAAGTTATACGTATTTATAGTCCGCGCATTATAAATAGTAATTTCACTCCATTTTCTGTATGCATTCGAACTCTTCAGTTAACATGAATGGCATCTTCTCCTCTAGAGAGACGGGACACGCGCTACTGTGCGACGATTTGTCCGCTTGCGTTTGTCATTTGAAATGCAAAGCGATCCACCGTTTTTTTCATTCGCCCGTCTGTTGACGTCGGAACGAAGTGATGGCCGTGAATCTGATTCACCCTCTTGTTGAAAACTCCCGCAGTAAGATTTCCCAAAGACGTTCGCCTTGTCGGACTTCGGACTCCAGTCTGAGACAAAATTGCTGATATTTCGTCATCGCTCCGCTTTTGTCGGCTTCGCAAACCGACCATGTTCGTTTGCTTTCCCGGAAAATGCAAGTTAGTGTTCATTTTTGTATCGTACCTCGCGGGTTCTCGGCTTCTTATTTATTGTTTCCGTGGTGTTGCAGGAGCGCCGACACACAACCTTCACCCACCGGCCAGGTGCGACAAGTTTCACCGCTCTCTGGTCACCCTTTTCTTTCCAAGAGCATAGGCATTCCTTTCGTGTATACGCTTTCCCAGCATTTTTATGCCTCACCCTCTTCAAATACTTCCACTCTAAGAGTTGAACTCTCCTCCGTTTACTACGTGTGGACGATGAGTCATTTGTTCTTTCCTCCCGCGGCTGTCCGCTGGACAGTACGGACACAGTCTAAAGAAACTGACTAGAGTACTGAGTAGATTAGTCTAGACTGTGGTATGGTGTAGAGAGAGAACCCGCCTGGATTTCTCTCTTTTTTCATCCCGATATTTTCCCCTCTCCCATACGACTTACCGTGGAGCTCGATAGCGTTTCCCCCGCATCCTCCTCTTGATGGGGAGATCGTTGACCCTAGGAGATGGAGACGTGAATTGGAGCATGCCCTGTGACTAGAAAATGACAAGAAGACAGTTTGGATCTAATATATCAGTAAAATGCATCCTTATAATGTATCCGTAAAGTGTATCTTTTGGATCACTTTTCAGTTTTTTTCCGTTAAGTATAAGAAGTTAAAAATTGCCAGACATTTCCCTCGAACCAGCTTGAAAATGGGTCAGGTTTGAAACAAATTTCAGTTTGAATTACATTTGGTCGCTTTGGGTGAACCGGACTTGCCGAGGTACAATATTCCGGAAACGATTACATTTTATCTTGGAATGCGCCTTGACTATCGTTATATGAGCAAAATAATGACGCTGTGAAATATTTTAAATCGCGCTATTTTTCTTTGGCAAATTGTGATCTTAGTTGTTTTTGTTATATGATAGAGCCTCTTTCGGAGTTATATATAATCCTAAAGGCTTCTCATCGAGAGAAAGAGAGAGAGAGAATGAATCAAGGACTCATTCGTAAATGTCATTAACGGTGAGTAATTGGGTTCGTCTTCCTTGAATTAAGTCCAGGCTGGAGATAATGCACACACATACTGTTTGACTCGAAACGGTTGCCCGAGAGCCTTGAAAAAAATTTGCAAACCTTGGGTTTTTTTCGTGCCTAATCTTGGCTCGTTAGCACGTTGAAACTGAAGCGGCATTGTGTAAGTGAAAGGGTTGATAGTAGTTTCTAGTACTTAAATTTATGTTATCGCTTTTTCCACTCACCGATAATAGTGCTACGCGGTGGGCCTCAGGACTTCACTTTAGATGGCAGTTTACTGGAAGGAATGTTGAAAACGATTCGGCATCCGTGATCTACTTCCAGGGAATCGCACGTATCAAACCGTTGCGGTTTTCTGATCCAGCCGCGTTTGACTTTCCCATCGCAATCAAATTGTTCTTCGTTTAAAAAAGGTGCTCGCATCCAACATCCTTTTGGCCCATTCACTCTCTACCTAATCACACACCAGGAGAAGTATTACGATTCGTAAGAGCCTACTCCTCTCCCGGTCGCATGGCTGACCGTTTTATGCTAATGAGCAAGGGGCTCCGTCGAGAGAGTTGGTTCATCGGTTCTTAAAAAGGATATTCGTCGCCCCAGGTGCGTGCATCTCGGGCTGCGCTTCGAATATCCTTGGTGGTTGGGAGAGTAGGTAGGTGGTCGAGCAGGCGAGGAAGTTTTCTTGGAGAAGTAGAGACGTCCTTCCAAATGGGTTCCCGGTTGTTCTTTATCCCGCGTCGGCTTCCCACACTCCTTTAATATATACAACCCGGCTTGGAAGATTTACGCGGTTTCTCTAGCACCACCTTAGGACACATGGTCAGTGGCTCAATGGGTCCCAAAGGGTTCTGAAGCATGGGTTCAATGCGATGAAGTTCAGAGACAGTACGTGCCGAACAAGTGGCATATATAACTTCACGCACCCTACTTGTGCATTACTCAACTCTCTTCGGATATTTCAGTATTTTCTCAGACGTACACGCGAGTCTGAAGGCCTTACTGAAGGGAACGAAAGGGGAAACGAAAAGTTTAAAATTATTCATTCCTGTTCCTTTACCTAGGCACGTCATATTTGTTTTATATTTCTTCGGAGGCTAAATCATACTACTAAACGGTTAATAGCATATATTTTTAGGGGTCCCTTAGTGGAAACGCTCCATTAATTTTAAAATAAAACTCACCTAGTGCTTGGCGTAGACAAAGGTTTCAAGTTTTTAAAATTATTAATCAATAGTTTAATTTTAATTCATTACATATTTGACGTCAAATCCATTATTCAGTTGAAGTGTATTTAGCTGCTTAGAGTATACGATTTACTTACCCATGAATGGATGTTTGTTTATCGCTGGTCTTTTGCTGGTTAAAAAATGTCTCACTTTGTAATTTTTCACGCTGTTTTAATAAAACTTACCGGTATCTATGTCACCACATCATCATCAGAGCTCTGCTTAAGTCGAACTCTTGATTATGCTGGTGTGACGTAGAAACATATCATTTATATTAAAACAATGTGGAAAATTACTATGTGATTATTTATTTAACAATTGACGATTCCACAAAGTTACTTCGCCTTCTATCGCCTTACAATACTTGTGCTGGTGCCTATGTCTTTAAGGTTCACCACGTTTGTTCCCGTCATTCTAGTTTCCATGAATTATATGATAGAGAGAGCCACTGGAGTTATATATTTCCTTGCTGAGTGGATATGATGATGATGCGAGTTTTAACTGGTGGGACAAATATTTAATGAATATACTTATTAAGTAGCGTCTACTCTTCCTCATTATTTCAATTCTTATTGTTATCTCTGAGTTGTATTTAAGCTTGCGTTAAAGTGAGCACAGCTCCTTTCCCAATCATCTGTGCGGTAAGAATTGAAGGATCTTAAGGGTTATGCTCTCATCCCTTCGGAGAAAATACTTCCGCAATGTTGGCTGGAAAGGTCTGACATAAGTGCTCGTAATTGCCTTACTGTGAAGAATTCTAATGATGTCTCCTTCATGGGAGAACTCTTTGATAGGTGGAGATCGAGAATCGATTGAGAAGCGACTACGTCTATACGTCGTTTTCTGAGACGTTTCTTATCGAGTTTGTTTCGCTGAGATTTTAAACGTCACTGGGAAGAGTGAGACAAAAAGCTCTTTCTAAGTGACCTGTTGAAGATTTTATTGCCCCCGTCCCCGCCACCGCAATCCACGATTGAGATTCGCAGATGCAAACCTGTCGATCATATGCTCGCTACTTTTCCCCTTTTAAAGGATGGATCGGAAAGTCTTGTCCTTTTTGTCGTGAAACTGGAAAGCTTCTGCCGTCTAAGGAGGGGTGGGGGTAGAGTCTCCAAGAGTTATGGGGGGATGACTCACTCTTCCACCTTTTCATTCTCGCGTCGTGCGTCTTGAGAAGAGGTCACAACATTGAAACGGAGGATGCGAAGGGGGTAGCTGTGTGTAGTTGTTGGAAGTTGGTGGTTGAATAGGCAACACCATATCCTCGGGGGAAATTATGATGCGCTGATAAACATCTGATGGTCAGAGTAAATTATCTTAGCAGCTTTTTTTATATTGCGGGACATCTATATCGCGTTTAATGGGATATTTCCACTCGAGTGGACTTGTACTTATTTCTTTTACTTTAGGAGGGCTTTACACGCGGAAGTTACTACCGTGGCAGTATTCTTAAATTCTCTTGTAAATAGCATTTCTGTGAGTAGGCCCTGTCTTAGATGACAGCAGGGATTGTTAGGGATAGCAATCGGTACACTATCGACCTCGGTTCGAACTTGGGCAAAGATAAACAGCCTGCAATATTGCTCGTAAATGACATTATTATTCCGCGTTAATATAGCATACCATCTGGAGGAAAGCTGATCAGGGGGATCATTTTCCAGGATTAGTTCGCTTTATAGGTGCTTGTTAATTCCACTGATGCCCAAGGGGGTTGAGTAGTGCGTAAGTACAGATGCATCGATTGTCAAGAATCAGCAGTTATCGAAATTTCCATATTCATTGTTTATCACCATTATATATATATACCCTTTGCAATTATTTTTGCGTAAGATCCGGAAGGAACGTGTAAGCAGAACGATGTTTAGCGAGTGGTGATACTTACGTGTCCTTATGCTGCTTGACTCAAGAATACGATTGAAGAATCCTTCCACGCGTAAAACTGCATATACGTTTATTCGGCTACGGTCGGGCTCTGCGTACATACAAACGTCGGTTCTGGGTTCACTTAGAGATTTCCCGCGAGATGAGTGATATCGAAGGTAGCGTTTGGGGTGGTCAGTAATACTTGATTCGACCCGTTTATATCTGCTCGCCTCGGTCTAGATTCTTATCGTCCGCTGCCGGATTTATTGGCATGCGCGTGGCTGTTTGTATTTTTACTTTCTCTGTCTCCCTCAATCTCTTTCTCTCCAGCCCTCTTCCCATCTCTTTCCTCCTTTCATAAAATACTCCCCCGGTCGTGATGCAGCCGTTGCGCATCGAGGGCAGGTTCGCAAGGCCAGCGCGTGTCGGATTCCCCACATTATCAATTTGATGAAGCGGCGGGAAAAAGAGAAACGGGAAGCAGATAGTTTTATGTCAGGTTCGGTAAATATGTATGAGATTGGACGGAAATTACTTATCTTGGTGAATGACTGATTCTTTTTTATAGATTCTACTCCTTTCTCGTAGTTTTTCATTCCCGTTGATCATTCACGAGCTATCATACCTGGCTGTTGCTATTTTTCTGAATCCCTAAGGATTCTTTTAACCCTTTAACTTATTGAATTCCACTTGTTCGATTTTTAAAAAAATGACCTTAATGGCGATAACAGTATGACTTAAAGGCTAAACACATGCGTGCAAATGCTATATAGGTGTTTCCAAGCTCATTTTTGTCTTTCATAGTCCTCATCTAGTCCACTTTGTTCTCAGTAGTGGAGGAAAATTCCGGCAGAGAGCTCACTCACAATCCAAGAAGGGGATAATAATTTTGCGTCTGTGGATGTCTAAATACCTGATTGATTGCGCAGTTAAGGGGTTAATGCCTAGTTGAACGTTTCGTGTAATTGCACGAGTAAATGCGCAAGCAGATGCGTACACGAATGCCCTTCTAGAAGTTTGTTCTCGCATTCGCGCAAGCTGTGATACGAAGGTGAAACTCTGTAATAAAATTGCTGTTCACGCATCTCCTTGCGCAACAGACCTTAGTCTTAGTATGCTAAGTTAAGGAAACTAACCATTTTCACACTTACCTTAATTTAATGTTCCCCCATTCTCTTTGGGCCCTTGCCAAGCACAAATATGTAATTCAAAATAGTAATCGCGGAAAATCGCGCTATTATTCAACATTGGAATACTGAGGCTGATACAATCATCGACTAGGCTATTTTAAACAATTTTTATCTCATGTGCTTATGCATCTGAGCAAGTTGCCGCGAAAACATGGTTCAATTTTGAAGGAATATCTGTTCATGTATTTTTTTCTCGCCCAAGTACTCGCACATGCCTCGTCTGAACAGGCCTTCGGAAGTCGACGGATCATCTCTTTATTTGTCAGTATGCCAAGGCTAGGAAACTTAATGGATACTCTTCACCTCCCTTAATTTTGTACCTAATTCCTTTGGGAGCGTGCCATATTCAAATGTTTAAATCGAGGAAGTGATCGTGCAAAATTGCTGTATTATTCAACGACAGATATCTTTCCGCATGTTGAGACGGGGGTGTCATTTACAAGGTCATTGTAGAACTAAGTGCTGATCATCCTCCATCTCGGGAGCGTAAGGTCTTTTCAACGGCGGCCGTTGTGCGTTATAGAATCGGTGGGCACATTCACTCTTTCCCGTCTCCTGCCCCTTAACATCCTCTCCCTCCCCACACTCAGAATCTTTCATCTTCATTTGTGTCGATTTGCAATAGGCCTCCTCGATCCGACAGAGGGGCAGTTGCCCGTCAACCAAACGACGAAGGGGGGGGGGGGGGGAAGCGCGGGAGATACCCCAGGCTGATATGCGAAAATTGGCCGCATACCACCGAGCCATGTGCATGAATCAGCCTCGCCGTCCCCGCGAATTCGAATCAAGGTCAAAAGGGATTCGCCTTCTTCGTGAGCGCGGAGAGTCGTTTCTCGAGTAAAAGGGGACGCGGTCCGTGCAATGAAGGTTGCTCAATTGCCCTGAAGGTCAGTGTATAGGAAAAATGATCCCGCATTATCGACTTACAATTAGAATGGAATAAGAATAATGGCTTGTCTTCGTGGATGTCGTTCAAATTCACAATCTAGCATAGACTTGGCGAAAGAAACTCGCGTGGTAAACTAAAAGTTTGGAAATAGGGTGTAGTGACTAAAGGCAGAGCTTAATCGAGTTACACCTAGTGTCACATAGCACTCTTATGCACCTTCATCTTGTCAGTTGCCTTGCACTGTTTGTTAGTATTTGTTGAAGGTTTACGCAGTATGAAAGAGAAGTCAATCGACTGCCTAGGCAATCGATGGCTTTTAACGCTCGTTATTTCTTTTAACAGTATATATAAACCCAAAAGTAGCCACTGAGACCTCATACATCAGGAGATTGTAATTAAAAATGGGACATGCTTCTCCAAACATCCATATCTTGGATAGCAAAATGTCCTCTTTTGCCGGACTAGAACCCGCGGTCCAAGTTAATTCATGGGAGTACTGCACCGTACTACCTCTATGGCCAGCATTTTTTTTATTAAGCACTTCAAAATTCCGCAGAGGAAAAATCATCTGTCTTGAATTGACTCGGACTAGAAACCGCGATTCGCTTCCAGTACTTAATCAGTTAAGCTACAAAGGCATTCTATTCTTCTGTGGAGTGTTTAAGGTTAGATGTTTCCTGACTAAGGGACTTACAATGCCTAGAAGCAGTCGAAACATACGCGGTGCGCCAACATTCACGAGGTTAAAGCCAAGCTCTGAACACCATTATCGCTTATGACAAATTTTGGATTTCCGATCATGATAGAGAGGAGAATGTTGGGTAAGCAGAGAAGGGGAGAAAGAGTGGCTTTAAGAATGAGATGAAAAAATCGAGAGGATTTTTAATCAGTTACATTTGGACCTACGTTAACCGGTAGATTACCTTAATAATAATATCACTAACTATTAGGTCTTATTTTTCCTCTACGGAGTTAGCATTTTCACTTGCGGGTCATCCCGTAGAAGTAATACCGCGACTAGTTCGCGGTTTAACTACGCAAGATCCCATAAGCATTTGTTCGCAATCAAACGCGATGACGGCTTCAGTCGTGAATCCTAATAAAACGCGCGTTTTATTAATGCATTTTTTATATATCCCCTCTTGAATTGAATAGCAATAATCAAGTTTGCACTTGCATACTTACGTTAGGCTCAATCGATGTGAAGGTCGACACCCGACGACCCGACGTTGACGTCTCGGCCGGTACAGTCCTCGCGAAAGCTTATGGCGTTACGCAGTAGACGATTTTGGGACTGGAAGTGTCTATTATCAAAAAACCGGTTGCCTCGGGTAGAAGGGTAGCACCGGTGGGCTAATTTTTACGATTTTCGTTGCCAACTTTGAAATTTGTCATATACCTTCAATAAATTTGAATGCCCCCAGCTATTCCTCGCAGTGGGTTATGGAGTGGGCGTCGTCCCTTTGGACCTGAGCGCGCGCCAGGGGGTCACGGCCTGGGAATCTCAGGCCGATGACTCGGAAGTGGAATTATAGTTGTAACAAGTATTAACTATTTTCTACACTATCAAACAAAAACAAATATCACATTCTTATTTCTTGCGATTTTCTTTTTTTTTATAAATTACGGAAATTATTCAATTTATTTTTGCATGAAATGTATGTTCTCTCCGTCTCTGTAGAATATATATTCTCATATTTCTCCTCTTTTATGTTTTAAATGTTCCATTCATTCATCGAATATACAAGTACATAGTGTCAATTTATGACATCTCTTCAAGTATCTACTTCTCATGTTCTTAATTCAGTGACTGAAATTTTAGCTAGTGGTATTCAAAGTCAGATTCCATTCATTACATTAGCTAAGTAAAAGAAGAATATAGAATGCACTGTTATTTCTTAATTTTATGTTCTATGTCTTGAATGTGGATTACAGAATTTCACGCGGCTGAAAATTTTAGCAGCGTTACTGAAAAACAACGGAAATGCGCGACTTTTGGTGTCTACTCAATCAGCGTTTCAACGGAATCACGACTATATTTGTTATTTTTTTAAATGTTGAATTAATTTTAATGCGTTTAAAGTAATTGAAATGCCTAGCTGTGAGTCATCGCGTAAGACAATCTATTCCACAGCCCCGGCCGCGAACGAGGTATGGCGGGGAAGGGTCGGCTACCTGATCCATGCTCCGCGACGAGTCGAATTGTCCAATACGGCTCGGAATTACATATTTACGCTGAGACCCTATGTTGGTCATTCTGATTTCCACGCCCCTACTTTCCCCTCCGTCCTTTTCCTTTACCCCTCCCATACATTTCACCCCCTCTGTTTTGCGCATCTAAAGGCCGTAAGCTCTCGCGAGGACTGTAGAAGAGCACTCGTCTCTCTCTCTTTCTCCAATGTCATGAAACACGCGAGAGGCGTCGTGCTCTTACCGTACGCAGTCTTCTCTCGTCCGATTCCATCTTGCCTTCCTAACCCCTCACATACTCATCACATAGTACACCACAGGCGCATGGGGGCGTTGTACCCTCCCCGTGAGGTCTCACCTTAATTGGGATGCTGGCGACTCGCTTAAAGGAGTCACGTGCATCTCTGTAGGATACTCCCCTCACACCACCCGTCCGTCCGCGAAGGACGCAAAAAAAGAGGGAGGATGGAGAGGGAAAGGGTTGGGTTTTGACGTAGAGAGCGTCCGACTGGCCCTTGAGCGGGCGCCTCGGGTGAGCCGAGGGGGGGAGGAGGGATGCGGCAGTATACAAGTGGCCGACGCCCCTGGCTGTCTCTCTCCTTCCCCTTTTCCATCATTCCTACTCCTCTCTTCTCTCCGCTATCCTTCTCCCTCTTGTCGCTACCCGGCGTCCTATCTCGCCAACCCGACGTCTTCTTTCCCTCCCCCTTCGTTTTCTTATGAGTCGTTGTCCCAGACTGTCTCTCCTGCAGTCTACGAAAGTCTCCTTACACGCCACCTATTCCTCCACTAAAAACTTAAAAATAATTATCTTAGTGAATCTCTGATGTATCTATAAATTTAATCTATTTAAAATTGCTCTTTCCATCCAGTTCAAACTTGCTACAATGTCCTCTGTATGGCACATTGCATTTTTATCCCAATTGCCATGGAAAAAATTAAGCTTTGGGTCTTTAACTTGGTTTTGTATCCATTTGGTGAAATGGAATGTCATTATTATAATCATTAATCCTTTGCATTGGTAGATTCGCATATATTGATATCTAAAATGCCAGTAGAAAATATACATTTACGGCAGTATGTGAAGTTACTCTACGGTATTTGTGGATACCGTTCTTTTTCGTGCGAAAGTTACTCCCAGAGCAGATGAGTAATTGAAATTTATTTTAACTACGCATTATAAACGGGAATGCATATGCGTGCCTGATTATCTCTAGATTTTCATTGGGATACTATGCGTATAAGGTAGTTTATTTAATCTATGTACATTTGATTCGCAATAAATGTAGATTTTGATTTCTTTGTGTAAAAATTAATCAAAGAGGATTCATAATTATGTGTCGGATGTCACAAAAAGACGAAAAAACCTAGAAATGATCCTTTCCTGATGTTTAGGGCCATTCCTTCTTCTGTATCTCTCTAACTCATTACATTCTCCTCATACCTCTTATTTTTCCTCTCCGAAGTGAATGTGAATGTTTTCCCCATCTCATGCCAGGAGCGAGACACTACCCCATATCGTCATATGCCCACATTTAAGGTTGATACCCCCTGAAAAAGTACTTCTCAGGCCCGACTTCAGTTTCCTCGGTTTTTGCATTGGGAATATGTTTGTTTGGTTTTTTCGCCGTGCTAATGATCGTCACTGATAATTTCGCTGTACTAATGATCGATAATGGACGTGAATATAATAGGAAATTATGCTTTTTCTGCTAAATAAGTTTATCATATGCAATTTAACTTTTGTATTTATATGCCTAGCCGCTGTGCTGCCATGGAAATTGATTTTACTTTAAATATATTAAATAAAAATTGATTTCCCTTATGGAATCGATTTTTCGTTGTTTCCCGTATTGATTGTGTTGGTAATCATTAAATCATCCTGATAACTTAGTGTGTAATACGTGCGACTTAATCACGCCGACGTTGGTGGCCAGGCTGTATATTTTCGTTCCGTCCTCGAGGATTTCCTCCCTACGGAAATGCAATTGTGTGTTTTTCTTTCTCACTATCCCACATCGTCATCGGAGTCCTCTTCAACCGTTGGTAGGTGAACATAAATCAGACTTCTTTCGATAATTCTAGTCTGTGGATACTTAACTGATTAAATTGGATTGCATGCTGTTTGTATTTTTACGTTTTGGATAATGTCCTTCGCGTTTAATTTACAAATATCCCTTGCATTTAATTTGCTAATACCCTTTGCATACTTCTGGTTTCGGGGCTGATCCAAATTGAGGGAGACTAAATTTCCAAACTTTGATTTTCGTTTTGAGGACGGATAAAATGGCTTTTCATTCGCAATGAAAAATTATTTCCAATCCTACTTTCGGATTACCATTACATTTCTCGATAAGCACAAACTCATCAACTCAATCTTTATCCCCAATGCTCACAATTGCAAATTAATTCAGCCCAAGTAATCAGAAACTAGTCCCTTCGAGCCTCCATGCGAGTTTTTCTATTCTTCTCAGTCGCTTTAACGCCATCGTCTAATGAAAATAAGAACATTTCAATATTTATTACAATTCAGGATTTCCAATGCCGCGTAAAGTTTTATTACGGGTGCCCTACTAGACTTGTCGATTGACTCTTTGTTGGATGGAGACTGATCGCATCAAGTCAAACAACAGGAAACATTGATCTCAACTTTTTCAATAGAATACACTGTGTAAGCTTTCCTAGTTTTCAATCAATCTTCGAGAATATATACTCAATTCTAAATCCTCCTTCCAAAAGCTATTGAAATACGCAGATACGAAAAAGAGGACGTGTAGCGACAAGTCCATCTCTGTCTTTGTTCAGGTAAGGAGAGATATTTTTAATCTTAGCTCAAGGGGAATCGATATAGTCAAATACATCCGTGTCTGCCTGGAAATAGTATATTCCGGTCCATTGACGGCTTTAAGGAGGCAAAACGGCCCAGAGGGTCGTCCTCCTTCTCCAGGATCTTCAAAGCCAACCCGTCCTCGTTTTACACCCTCGGCGTCTTACCTTTTGATACCTCCCCTTCGTCCTCCAAAATCCTTGAGTAGGAAATGCACGCGGTGCTTTGGTCTTTCGTTTCGAACCTTTACATCGCCCAAGTCCATTGTTTCCCTTTCTTGAGTAGTTCTGAATGAATTCTTCCTTCTCTATTCCCCCCTCCTCCTTTTCAGATTCCATTTATTCGCTCCGTGTTGTCTTTCGAAGAGTGTCTGCAGGTATTTCTAGAAGTTTTGGCCTCATAAAATTTTATGACCGAAGGAAACCGGCAATTATTGGATTCCTGACCGTTTTAACTCCCAAGTTTGATGGGATTTTGATGTTTTTAGTACGTGGATAATGTATTCTTCAGTCATTAGGAATTTGTATGCTACGGATACGTTTTGTGCCATCTCTCCATGAAGGCCTTTAATATGTATCTATTATTTTCGGGTGATTAGGGGGTTTTAATTTTATTCGTACAATTGCCCTATAATGCCTTTCCTAAAGTTGGTTTGAATTTTTCTTTTTTCATCTGCCCACCTATTTGGATGTCCGTATTTCTGTGGCCCAAATACAGGGAAATGAAATTCAGTTCGTCTGACATGTAAATGCCTGCTTGCTTACGTTGATGATATTTTTATATTCGTCAACATTACTGTGATAGTTGATTGACACGTGTCTTTTTTTAGTGTTTCTCTTCAACTATATCTTGGATTCTCTACTACATCTAACTTAGGCATTTGCAGGTTCATTTTCACTCTTTGTAGCTGCCAATGTAAAAATGATATTTATCCTATGTTGCGAAAATGTTAGAGTTTATGGAGATAATTAAAAATTCTCACTTAGACATTGGCAAAATGTGTCAATTATTTCACCGAGTTACTATACACCTCATTCGCATGCAGATTTTTTTTATTTTTACCAAATGTTCCTTAATAGTAATCACTGAAAGATAATCCTGTTCGTACAGTCATCAAGTTGAATTTAACCTTTTTAAATACGAAATATCATTCCCTCTCATTGAAATAGGGTATGCATCTGATGGGAGTTTCGTTTTACATAAAGTGAAGTAAACGAGTGATCATAGGGATTAATAAAATATGTAGAATTATTTATCCTATATGCCTCATATATTTTGCATTCAGTGGATAATCAAATTGCTATTTCATTGATCGATCATCGTAAATTCTGTGCTTAGTGAAGAGTATCCCATTCGGACTTGCGTTTCAAACCATTTTACGAACTTGATACCTTCCAGCCCTCGGAATTTGTATTCATTACGGCTGCAATCAATATTTAATAAAGATGCATTGTATTCAAAGTCACCGAGCTGCGCCGTATTAGGATCGTTTCTCCGTAAGAGTACGCGCCGAAGACGGTTAAGGAACGGGCGGCCATAAATTGAGTGCATGTGGTGGAAGATGATGGGAATATGCTGTTCGACGGAAGTCAAGATGGAAGCTGGTAATCATGATGGATTGCGAAGGACTCCCCACTTCCTCTGAGGGAATTTGAATCCGCCTTTCCTCACGTAAAATCCTCTTCCCGTAGGTCCGCTCCTGCTGGTAATTGCATCACCCACTCGATTTCTCCCGATGACAAATGTACATAATCCACCCTCATTAGTCCCGCTTAAATATTTTTTGTCTTACACTCTTGTGGAAGAGAGTTTCCCACCCGTTGAAGTTTCGACATGCGAATCACTTCCTCTTCCATCCCACGCCCTTCTCCGCCCTAACCCCTCCGCCAAAGCACAGCGAAGCAAGTCTTTTTATTTCCTTGCTACCCGCTCTCACTTCTCGTCTCTTTTCTGATGTTAGCTGCTCGACCCCTTCCCCGGAATTTTATTTTTCTGCAACCAAAATTATTTTAAAGTTCCGTTGAGATGGCATTTGTTCGCTTATTGAAGTCGTCCCCTGGTTCCTCTCCATACTCATAATTTAAGTTAACCTATTTTCTTGTAGCAATAAGAATTCTCTTCTGCATTCTCGATTTATAATAGTTTCTTGTAATTTATCTTCAGAATAAGGCTAGCATTACGTTTTATTTTGCGGGTGTATTAAAATAATGGTTAACCCTTTAGTTAAAGATCACTTTAATATATTCTATTATAAAAAGGTACCAAAAAATTTTGATGGTCCCCCAAATACGCAAATAAACCCATGCAATGATTCAAAGTGCCATTGATTATAATATATGTGCTACTAGTCTGAGAAACTAGTTCATTGTCATCAATTGGTTCAAGCCCCCAATTCCTAGGTTTGCATACATTGGATCATACCATGCACGTATATAGTGGCTGTTAAGTTAAACAATTGAAATATAAAAATATTTCAATGGCTTTGGAGAGAAAATAAGTCTCTTGTCATTTTCCTGACTATATTAAACTTGGAAATTGTCTCTAAGATCTTATTTATTGTCTGTCTTATTTTCAATTGTTAAAAATAGCAATTGTACGGCTTTAGCGAAATATTAACTTGAAAATGTCTTGCTTTGGTGAAAACCTTGTCCTCCTTCAAACTTTAAATTTTAATGAGAAGGTGAGAAAGTTTCACGTTCCGCCATAGCCAATGGACTGGCGTTACTCAGGTACCCCGGTAAAACATGCTTTCATTTTGTATCCAAAAATTCATCTTTGACATGAAAATTACTCCTACAGAAATTACTGAACTGTAAGGAAACAGGTTTGGAGTTTTTTCGTTTCACTACCGATTCATTCTTAATTTTGTTAGTAGAGGCGCGAAAGTGCAATGTATTTTCATTTACGTTTTGTAGGCTTATTTGTTGGTGTCATATTTGTTCTTGCTTTTTATTGAGGCATTCCTTTCAATCTTTCCTTTCCGCGTGGTTGTAAGTAGCACAACTTCTTCCGCCCTCTCCTGGGTGCTACCCTTCCTGCTCCCCGCAGGCACCAGGAGGCAGGGACCTTTTCCAACCCTCGACCTCCCGACTTCCTCGCGGAGATGGAGGGGGGAAGGTGGAGGGGCAGTTGTGGGGGTTAAGGCCTCCGGAGAAGATGCGTTGTTCTTCCACGGTCTGCCGAACCCTTTGATCCCACCGCCTCTGGCCATTTCCCACCCTTTCCTACTCCCCCATACGGGTCCAGCATCTTCCTCCCCCCCTACCCTTACTTTCCCCTCTCGACCCGCAGCAGGAGTACGGGAGAAAGGGGAGCCACCTTACCCCACGCCCGCATATTTCTCATAGCGGATTCTCCTTGGCGAAAATATTCTCTTCTGCTTCCAACACACAAAGGGGAGGAATGCCTCCAATTTCTTTTCCTTCTCCCTTTCTTTGTATTATACCTACCTACCTGCTCGTCGCATTCGTTTATCTTTTGCCCGTTTATTTTTTTACTGTTTTTTCGTATCGTCAACGTCACTATTAAGATTTTTTTTGCTCCCCCGTCGTCCCGATCATGTCTTCCCATGGCTACGTGGATGTCCCAAATGTTTCCTAGTGTGTTTCCAGCCCATCTAAACTCCATTTTACATCCTCATTCCGATTTCATTACACCTTTGTTAATCTCGGGTGATTACACTGATCCTCGACTTCTTCTAAGCTGGGAGTTTTGAACGTAGCTGCGCTCCGGCAGGCAACCCCAGCGCCTTCGCGCCGTCTCTTGCTTTCGTAATCTGGGGTCTTATCTTGTGACTTCAGTGTGATTGCCCTTTAAAGAGCACGAAAGTAAAGGTGGGACGTGTAGACCACCGTTATGGAATAGTTTTTCTTGACACTCGATTTTTTCTTTCTTCTTATAGGTTTTCCATTTTAAAAATCTAATGGTAATTCTCGATCAAGTGAATGTGTTCCTAGTGGTTTGTCAATCATTAGATTTCCGGCATTTCCTTAGTTCTTTTTTTTATTCTTAAAGTACCAATTAATTTAAGATAAACATTTTATCACACTATATTCGTTTATACTGTGATGAGATATAATTCGTAGATATTTTGATATTTCCACCATGTTATTTCCTTTCGACGTCCTTGCTTGAGACTTGCTTGATTTTATTTAATTCTGACATTTTTTTCACATTGTGTATTTACATGCTTTTTTATGATCAATCATTCTCAAACCTATGCCGGTCCAAGGAATGGAACATTTATTGAATATTCCATTATCATATAGCTTCTATAAATAGTTTTTCCGTCTCTGTCTAATTTCTTTCTTGAATTTGACTTTTCAGAATCTGAAGTCGGGAGGCATTTGATAGAAATCCAACCTTTCCTTATGATAGATAAAACTGGGTCTTATTTGGGGATGTGGAAGTCTTATCGGTGTTTGTAACTGGGACTTTGTTTCGTTGGATAAGCAGTTGATTTTATGAAACTTGATCTTTTGAAACTTGATTTTTAAAGTGCTTCTTCATATTTGTGTTTAATTACATTCATATGAAAAAGTTTATTGCGCAATAAATCTGTAAGTATCGACAGGAAATGTCTGCTTTTCCATTTGCTTTCCTAAATCTTTACGTTAATTGTTTCGCAATTAGCTTGCTTTTTTAATCGTGTACCATGCGGATTTCAGCTCCCATTACAACTTCGCCCTTTAGATTGAAACATACTGGGTTAATTGTTAATTTATTTACTTCATTCAAATTCTTTCCAACTTTCTCTATTGGAATGGCATGATGGAGGTCGGTCTCACATTTGCGTTTTACTTGACAAGTTTATAGTTCCGTGAAAAATCACTTATTTGTGATTCATTCCATCTCACCAATCGAGAGTATACTTCTCGGCGGACTCAGTACTCGGGCTAATTCACTTTCATTCGTTCACGTTAGGGAAATCCCCACTGGGAAATTAATTGCGGCATATCTTTTCTTTTAAGTGCCTTCAGCCGACCATTCTCTCCATCTCGTAACCCTTTCTACTCCCCTCCGCCCACCGCGTTGAATTTTCCTCCAGGCTTAATTAGTCGGGGTCACACAGGTGGTCAACCTTTTTGAGAGCCGCCTCGACTCGTGCCGGCATTTTCACGGCGGAGACCGTCTGCCTTTGTTCCGTGTGCGGGTGGATTCTCAATGCATAACTATATGTGTGATCACTCCTTGGCTTCGGCGACGTTCCGAGAGCTAGAAAAAGTCGTAGTTTCTCTTCCTCTTCCGCGATCAGAGGGAGATTGGACTCAAGTGCCATTTCCTCTCCTTGATCTACTTCTTCGTAAGACTCCCACTCTGCGAATTCATTTCTTCACTGCTCTAATAGGAGTATTTCCAGGCGTATTGTATTTTGAGAATAAAAATGGTTCTGTTTTAATCTCTTTTATTATCCTTCACCATTATCGAATAAAAATGCTCGTGCAGTATGATATTTACCCAATTAATTCCTAACATTTTATTTCAGGTATTGGCATTCTCGAAATGAGCAGTTATAGGAGTTTATTAACGCTGTTATTTTGTTGAATTCATAGATTGAAGAAGAGTTGGTAGCATTTTGACGCTAAAAAGTTGGTCGTTTTAGCAAAAAAAAGTCCCATATTTCTATCTATGCCATCTATTATGCCCAATGTGTTCATTAAATTAATAATGAATCCAGTATTTTATGAAGTTATATCTATTTTGCATTTTCAAGAAATACCATTGCGGTATCGCGGAATTTCCGCTTCTAATACCCATTCTTTCTGCGTATTAAATGTAAAAGTAATCCATTCGATGTGGTCGATTGGCCAAATTTATTGGTCTAAATATTCCACTTTGCTATTGTAACTTATAGTTTCATATATTCTCTTCTTCAATCTAAGGTTGAAGTAGATGTTGACAGCGGAATATATTGCCGCCCAAACTTAAACTGTCCCACAGCATTCGGATCGCATTCCTTACCGCATTCTCATCTCGTTTCGAATTTTTTTGTGAACATCGAACATCACAGCTTTCTGAGACCTATTTAATCCGAAACACTGACTCCTGTCTACCTCTCCGCTAACCCTCACCATATGTCCAGCGGCATACCCGGGCAGACTTCCTCATTCAGGTATACGGGAAGCTGGGTTCGACTGGGGTACTATCTCGTGCGGGGGTGATCGCGGTCCGTTTGTTGTGCTGTGGGTAGAGGTAGTTAAGCGACGACATACGAAAGCACTTCACTTTGTTCATTTAATTATGAGCGGTGCGCTGCCATCTCAAGAGGGGTATGGCTGAGGGGGACAAGGAAATGCGTGAGCCCGTCGTTTATTTGTTTTTCAAACTTATTGCTAGGGTTGTCGTCGCCGTCGTCTCATTGTTCTCGATTGCGAGCGAGACTTTGATGCCGGATGTGTGTTTCTCCCGCTCTCAAATGGGATCGGGTCATTGTAGTGGTCGCTGGCGAAAATGAAACGGAGAATGAGAGAGGGGCCGATTTGGTGAAGCGAGAGGGTAAAGGGAAAGGAGGAGGAACGAGAGAGTCGTGGGCCTCGTTCGGATGAAGATGGATAGGTCTCGATTGAATGATGGGAGGCGTGACCCGAGGTATGGGGCGAGAGGGAGGGTGGGGTCACAGGAGTTCGTGATGGTGCTTTATGGCTGTGCCCTGGTGCGATATATCGACTGCGATGTGCAATGTTGGGCCATATATGTTACTCGGAGGGATAATATTTGAAATAATACGGAATTTTGTATAATTGATTCATGTTTTCGAATGTATACGAAATTTGAAATGTGGGTCATCTGATATTATTCCCCAATCGTAGACTTAAAACAGCATCGCGCTCTCGAGGCCCATATGTTGTGTCACATAGGACGCAATGTCACCACGTCACAACGCAACGGAATAGAGGGCGTGTTTGAAGCCCTCTATTCCGTTGCGTTGCCCGCCTTGCTGGACCACAAGGGCATAACATCCCAAAATTGTCACGAGATTTGCTGAGTGATGATAGCTTGGTGGCCTGCGCATTGGCCAGGCAAGCCAGATTCGTGGTTGGATTCTCGGTTCAGGTGAGTTTTCTATTTTGGCAATATACAAGTGAGATATTATATTTAATAGGTGTTTCGCTCTATTTACGTAGTTCTATTGCGTGGTGCGTGGGGAAATTTAAATGAAGGTAACCGTTCATCTCTTGCTCAGGCAGATGATCTTTTACTATGTCTCTATTTTACTTTCACAAATAGATAGGAACAGTAATTAACTATTTTGTGGCATCTTCTTTGAATGGTATCGTTTATGAGGTTAGAAAAATTTCCGTTTTTCAATCCGTGGCGTGAGCGTGGAGACGTTTACTTGGGGTACTCAAATCACCTGGTCCACTGGTACGATAACCTCCCCAACGCGTATGTCGTGGTGACGGTATTAACTTGCTCTCGTTCAAAAAGCCGAATCCGTATTTTTCGAGGTCAGTTAGCTCTTAACTTTCTGTAGGGTTCGTCTTAGCGTGTTCTTGTACTCACTCTTCCTCCGGTCCTTTGGAGTTTTCAACGAAAGGCGAGGTAATCCCTTGCCGCTTCCGTCCATGCCATGCCGTGCGATGGAGATTGCGTGCGTACGCTGAGCGGACGTGATTTCCGTTGATTGACGAAAACACAGAAAAGAAAAACAAGTTGTTTCGCGTTCGCGTTGATTGGGGGAGTTTTTTCATCAATTCTTTCTCGGCTCAGGAGAATCAGGCGTTTAGCTTCTTTAGCATATCCCTATAATTACTGCAACCGAAAGTAACCGTAAGTAAGCCGGCAAATGCCCAGATCAGGTATATTATTTTCACAAGTTATTATTTTCACATTTCTTCTCCCAGGATTCAGAACGGACCTTTGCAGACTTCGCCTCCGTGACTGATTTTTTATAAAATTCTCAATGAAATTTGTATTCAATTAATTCCAGATCTTGATTCTAGCGTTAAATGTGGTTATGGACATTGCCTTCGCAATTTTTACTCTTGGACTGAGGAAAAAAACACAGGCCATCGATTCTGTCACGCAGTGTTTAGGAAAAAACTATTTCGAGCCATTTGGAGTCATCCAATGATGATCCGTTGTGCCCGAGCATATTTTTTTATCCTATCACATAAGAGGAACTTCTGTTACTAATATGTTTAGTTTTGTTTGGTAAGAAATATGGATTACTGCAAAATGTTTGCTAGCGATTATAGCTGGCCTTTCCTCCATTTCTACCAATCAATTATTCGTTTCTGGGTCAGCAAACTGCTAAATAGGTTATATCGTCAGGTATGTCTTACTATCTTCAAATAAATGGAAAACTCATTTTGAAACGGAGTATTGATTTAAGGTATATAAATGGATGGCTTATTCATCCATGCTGATGTAGGACACTGTTTTCGAAATGCAATACGTAGCAATTTTCTCTTGTTTGGTTAGTATAATGTGATGATTGGTGGTTTATTACCAGCCTTTAAAATCTTGGTTATGCTGTGCTTCGATTAAAACACGCCACATCTGGGCCTTGTGTCAGGTTGATTCAGGGGGTGCGAATTGTAACGGCGGTGAGTCTTGGCGATTGGCTTAATGTCATGAACGCCGCGTTCTTATCTCGAATGTTAATAAGTATTCGAAGACTTTGTGGAACGCGTTCTTCGAATCTCGGCCTTCGTTTCGAAATTCAAATGAAAAAAGTCGTCCCGACTTTCTTTATCTTTCCCACCCCCCCTACTCCCTCCCGCCGCTTAAAAGTCGAGAAATGCTTACATCGAGACGCATCGAAAGACTTCGAATATGCGATTGCCACTCTCCCGGAAAAAAAACCTGTTATCCCCTTCCGCATATGGTATGATTGGATGTAAGTAAGCAGGCGTTAATGAGAGGTTACGAAATGTTGTGACTCGGGACTCACATCGCGCCCTTGACCAGAATCTGTAGTTTCAGTGGCTATGAGATTGTTAACCGAAAGAAGAACTCTCGTCTGCGTCTATCGACAAAATGCTGCCTATTTGAGCGAGTTTATTTCGTTTAGCCTTTTGCCGTTGCGGTAGCTCGTTAGTTTTTGCATTCATATTTTTTTCTGGGGACTCCCGGTTTCATTCTGAGTGGCACCAGGACACCTCCGACTACCCATTTAAGAAAACCACAGGCGGCCAAGAGCCACGACCCCTAATCCTGATTTCGAACCCGTTTCACATGGCCTGAAGTCTAGTGACAAGTCCTTATACTCAGCACGTACTGCGTTCACTGATAGTACGGAGCGGAGTAATATTCATCCCTTATCTGTATTCCAAAGATCTGTATTGCAAGTAATCCAAGCACCTTAGGACATTTTTACTAACTTGTAGTAAAGAAACTGGCCTATCCCACCCTGCCCTTGAATGTACAGACTTTCACGCCGAAGAGCTTGATTTGATTTGGTATCCAGGACTTAAAATGGATATTTGCTCTTATTGGGAAAATAATTGAATACTTAGCTGCACTCTGAGGATATATTTTTTGATTGTGATGTTAAATATTTTTGTTTATTTCTGTGTTCTTGGAACGGTGGTACAGAAATGTGAATTTATCCTCTGTACTAGGTGAGTATTTCTCAATTGGCTGTTTCTGGTCCATCCGAAAATTCTTTATTTTCTTCCACCATGTTTCATGTCGGGGATACACGTGTGGGTCATGAAGGGTTGTTTTATTTCTTGGAATGGGACTAACAGGCATGTATTTATTTATCTAGATGTTTCGGTTCTCGAATTCCAGCGAAAATCAAATCAACAACTTAGCCTGATGCGTGATCTATACTTTGTTTTTTTTTATAATGGAACAAAAATGAAATCCTTTCTCTTTTGCATAGAGGGTGGAATGAGCGTGGAATTGAACGTGAAATCGTAAGGAACCCTTATTTCAACCCGTGAGAACATTTAGATCTGTTGCCATTGCCGGGTCACGAGGACGGCATTTCACGTCACAGTCGTTCCTAATCGCAAGAAATCGCCATTAATGAGGAAAACGAGGCCATTGGCTCGCCTTTCGGTATAATTTAAGGAGAGGGGAGAGAGAGGAAAAATGGATCCATTGCAGGCAGACGACCTATGCAAGTTTCCTTTCGTCTCGGAAATGGGACGTAAATGTGAAAAGAAGAAACAAATGCGTAAAAAAATTCGCAGACTCTTAGCGAGAGATAGCCTCGTCCGCGAATAAATGCCAAAGATTTTTGTCCCTTCCTTCGGCCTCCTTTGTTGCCAATACCCTTCCCTCAACGCGTTTCTCTCTCTGCAGCGATTTGATCAACTCTTTTCTTTTTCCATTACTCGTTTGCAAGTGGCAAATTCACGATGACCAGATTCTCCATTCCATAAAATTTTCCTTTTTCGTTGGGAGTTTGGAAAGGGTCGTTTCTTTCGCCAAGTTTCGTGCCCCGCGACCTTTGAATCAGGGTGCAAATCAGTGCTGTTATGTTAATTTATTCTCTCAGGTTTCAAGGAGTGGCTCCTGTCTTCTTTAAGTTTGCCTCCGACAGGGGTTGGCCGGCAGCAAAGTTGTTATCTTCATCGCTCTTCACTTTACGACCGGTTATATACGGTACTCTTACCTTTCCTCCCTTTTTTCTATTTCTCGCAGCATTCCAGATAAATATTTAAGCAAAATTGATTACTTATCTCACGATGCACTCATTCAGAACATGGAAATTCCAAAATCAGTCGCTGTTGCCGGTGCCTCTCGTTTGGTTTTTCTTTCATTTATTTATTTGACTTACTATATCGCTGTCTTTAATTCAATAAATTCTTGATTTTTCAGCAAAAGCAGATAAATAATAGCATGCCGGCGAGAAGGCCGATTATGGATTCTGGAGTACGTTAAAAATGTTATCTTTCTTCAAGCGAATATATCTCAGCATATTTGCATCGTCCATTATGAAATTGAGTGAGTCGCCGATTATTTCGAAGTTTATCGACTCAAATCAACGCTTTAGATATATTTTTGAGAATATTACAACGATTTGAAATCGTGTCCTGTAGAATTTACCCTTCTTCGATTTACGAAACGGATTCAGAAGCTGTTCCTCTCGAGGACTGCCAAGAACCCACGGTTCACACTGGTCATTGGGGGTCATTCAGCCGGGAGGGGAGGGGGGTTGGCGATCATCAGTTTTGAATGATGGGCTTTGGGGTGTGAGTGCTGGATCGGTGAACGAAACTTCGGGGAGGGAGGGGGGAAATATGACGCCGTAATGATCGCCGAAGGTCGAGATTTCAACGGGGAAAGTGTGCCACCGATTTGATGACCCACAACGTGGTGGATGTGAAATTATGGGGGAGGCTGAATGGGGGGAGGAAGAATGAGAGGAGAAAGGAAAGGTGGAGGCATGAGTTACTTGAGCTTTGGAGAGCAGGATAAAGGGAATCAGCTCCTTCGGGGGTAAACAAGCGTGTCGGTGTGAGAACGGAATGTTTTACAACCGGGCACACTCTTAGAAGAGTCCGATAAAGCACGCCGCTCTCCGTCCCTTGGCCCCAAGACGGTCGTGCGAAGAGATGGGGGAATCTTATTATTTTTTCAACGGGTACGTTGGAAACGTAATCTTTTAATTTTTTTCTCCTCATCGCGATTTCCAGTAGGGCATGGGACCACGTGTACGTTTTTACCCTTTCTCCCTTCTAACCCCCCACCATTCCTCCTTTCTTCCTTTTGTTTTCATCTTCCCGATCCCTAAACCGATTTGGCGGAGACCTCCTTCGATATGTGCCGGTTTCCGGTAGTGTTGTTGTAAGTTGGCCACCGAAGGTGTATTGCGGGAGAGGAAGAAGTGGTAGTTTGAAGATATAATGGAAGCGTAACATGGTGGCAGCGGCGCAGAAAGCCCTTTTCAGCTTTAGAGCCCATTGCCTACAAAAACTTTCCTCCCGGAGTAGTAAGGCTTTCTCCACGTTTGAGTATGAGGTAGCAAGCCTTAATTGCAAACTTCAAAATAATTAATCTATCATTCAGATCAACTTTCTACTTCCTAATCCTTTCGTTTATATGGGCTTCTCTAATGGATGATCCAGCTTTTGTTTTAATCCTAAACTTTTCTTGAAACCTGCTGCTGAGACTTTGGTGGAGACCTCCTTCGATCTGTGCCGGTTTCCGGTAGCGTTGTTGTAAGTTGGCCACCAAAGGTGAAGGTGTATTGCGGGAGAGAGTTAGTACACCCGCCCTCTTGAGTGAAATGCACTTATGTTGGCAGCGCTACCTACCGTTAGCTGTTCTCTCCCATTCTCTCCCCTCCGCTCCTTAGCTGACCCCTTCCACTATTGTCATGCCTTCATTCAACTGTCACCACGTTTCGCTACCACTATATTCATCGTGCGTTATGTGACGGCTCCCATCAGTCGGTAGAGTAGCGCAGAAGGGGATTATTTTCGGTCGCTAGTTATTTGAAAATGGACTACCACTGTTTCAAGACTGTCTGGCAGAGGTGGAATGTATTGCCTGAATGGCTTAGTTGGACTGATGTGGTGTATTGTGACGTGGAGAGGGATGTGTACCGATAGTATGAGAGGAATCGTCCGGAATAAGAATAAGATTGACCCAAAAAAATGGCATTTTTATGTTAGTAGACCAGAAGGGTGGGAATGTTTTCCAGGTATATGAAGCAGTAATGAAAGTAATCGATATAGTACTGTCCATTTTCATTTAAATTTACAACACGTGTTTCGGCTCTTTCGTACTAAGCCATTCTCAGGTACAATGTTAACTTTCCAGTTTGCGGTTATTATTTATACATAAACTCCAACGGAAGGGGGGGGAGGAAGGCAGGGGGAGAGGGGGGGTTTGGGGGTTGGAGGGGTTAAGATTTACCGGTATTGAGGTGGAATGAAGGAGGGGGAGGAAATGGAAGTATGTGGGTTAACATAATAGCACGATGATTAGTTCATCCCAGTGCCATTCGTCATGTAAGTGGGGGGAAGTAGGGTGGATACGGGGTGGTTTGGAGGATGTGTGTGTCATGTTTTGGGTTCTCGATAAGAGGGGTTTAGGATGGGAGAAAGGCATTCAAATTCAATATAGTTTAACAATTTTCTTTTCTTTTTTTTCCTTTTAATGATCTCCCACTGCTCCAAGGCACCAGAAGACGTCCTTTGTTTTTCAAACTTAAAATTTTCACTTGAAAATCCGCGTGGTGGGATTCAATCAGGTGTTTTGCCAAATGGGATCTAGTATCTCCTTTGGCCAGGCTCTTTTTATGTTCACTCACACGAGTTCTGAAGTTTCTCCCTGTTTGACCCACGTATACCGCCCCACATGTGTCATACTTCATTTCATGTACCCCGGATTTGTTCATGGGGTCCAGTGGGTCTTTGATGTTTGTAAAAATGTGTCCAGTGGCCTAAGGTCATCTGCAATGAAAGCCGCTACTACCCCAGGATAGTCAGAGAGACAATAGAAATAACGAAGCAGCCAGAAAATTACAACAGAGAAGACAGCTACACGTTAGCTGACGCTTGGAAAAGGGTCTTCAGAATCAAGGACCAATCACAGCCCAACTGCGACCATAGGACTAACCCGACCAATCAGTCAACCTACGACCTCCCAAGCTCCTATATAAGACGGCCAATTTCAACGCATCGACACTTCTGACCTGAAGACGCCAGCAGGATGGCTGGAGAAAATGTCGTCGCCTTTAGACAAGACAACGCGGAGGAACGTCCGAAAGCCGTTACCAATATCCGAAACACGTGTTGTAAATTTAAATAAAGTACTATATCGATTACTTTCATTATTGATAATGCAGTTCCACCACATCTCGCCGGACACTGTTGATTCCAGGTAGCAGGTTTTTCTTTTATAATTGAGTGTTCTTGAATGGCTCCTAATTTTTGCGTTTCACCGTTGTGTCCACTAAAAATCCGCAAACTTTGTGGTACTATACGTACTCTATCTAATTTGTGCCCCTTGGTTTATCTGCATTTCAAACGGACGAACGCCAATTGCAAAGAGCTATATGCATTACCGCCTACACGCAATGATATGTTATACTATTATACTTTTTTATTTATTATATTTATTAATTTAATGAATTCCGCCTGTTTCACTTCCGAGGCCAATAAAATAGGACATACTGTCCCTTTTATCACTTAGGTAGTTTATTTTAAATAGAACACAAACAATTAGATTTTATGGTTAACTTAATGTCGCAACAAATTTTTCTGTGAAATAGTAAATATTTAGATAGTTAAAAAGTTAATATCGCCATGCTTGTTTGCATTATTTGCTATTTAGGTATGATGGCTTTTAGTTTTTTCGGCATTTTGGCCATAACTAGTTTCGCTGGCACGCTGAGTGTTCAAAAAGTACTTGGTCGAAGTCGTTATGTCGTTCAATAGTTTCATCTGACTGCTATACATATACACAAGTCTATGTCTTGAACTTCAGGATAATATTCTATCCAGTTTTTCGTTTAGTAGGCATAAGATATTTTAGATTCGTAACAAGATTCGGGAACTAATGCAGAGGTTTACGCGTTAGTTAACTGAGTAAACCCATGTCATGAGTCCCAAATTCTTTCGGCGTAATTTAAACGTCGGTGACACAGGTAGGTTAGAGGTAGGCTATGGGATATTGGATAAAATAGAGCATATACATACATGTCGGTGAACTCATCCGTTCGCGTCCTTTAAGTAGCTAAGTTACATATTTCATCAGGACTTCATCAATCGTCTTTAGGTCCGTAGTGAGTCCCCTGGGGCGCCAAACGGCCTCCGCCTTCCCCAGGTCCGGTTGTCAAGCGTCAATCATTCCATTTGTATTGCTCGATCCTTCGCTCCTCTTCCACCTTCGCCTCTCTGCCGGTGATAAATGCCGAAATCCACTCAGTCAGTCGGGCGGTTTCGAACGCGGAACAGCGGGAGACTTCTAGCGGCGAAGTTTGCGCAAGGTGGAACAGGTGTCTCTTTATGCAAGTTTTTTTGCGTGTGGGCTCGCATGCGAGCAGCTTTCTCATGTCTCTCTTTCGGTTTTTCATGAATTCTCTGCAGAGGTCTAATTGTTGTTGTGCTTCAGCGTGTCTCTCTGCAATTTTTGTATTCACCCGTGCGTCATGAGTAAATGAGGGTTCCCGACGGACTTCACCACATATCCATCGATTTCATGTTTAGCTAAAATGTTAAATTTGAAACCAGATTCCATATAGCTCGTTGTATAAAATGTGAATGGATTATGGTATCATAGAAAATCATATTTGGTAGGCTTAATCTGAGAGTAACGTCCAGAGCACCTCTGCTCACCATTTCGTATTTTGATGTAATATTTATAAATACACCCAGCAAAAGAGTCAGCGTGTTCGCAGTCTATAAATTTCATTGACTTGGCTCCTGACTTTTATATTTTATGAGCTAGTATGTCCTATGTCTTAATTCACATTTATTCTAATGTCTAAGCAATATTCTTATCCAGTTATACCCGTAATCATCATTAAAGCTATCGTTCTTTACTCACCACGCGATAACGACTACGTCTAGTGTATTGACTGAGATCAGCTCCGTAAACTATATTCTAAGGTGACAGTAAGACATTTTGAGATGCATGAAATCCATCTCGTAAATAAATTTCTTGTTGGAATTACGTGGCCGAAGTCGTTGATTGAATGAAAAATTCCGGACTTGATTCGTTTATTCCCAGCCACGTATATTCATGTCCTTTTTTTTAGTTTTCTCCCATCTTGTTAATTTCCTTAGGATTAAAGAAGATTAGTGGGAGTGGCATATTGAGTTGACGTCAACCTCTTCTTTTCCAATTTAAAAATCTCCGTAACCTGTTGGAAATCCACCGAATAGCGGACGACTAAGATCTGGGATATATTACGAGTCGGAGTGGAATAAAACGACTGAAATTGTGGAGCATGCCCGCAAATTGTTACTTGGGTGCAAGTGGATAAAGAAATCGATGTTCGTGGGCGTTTTCCGCGCAGCATTTGCAAATCACCGCGTAATGATAGACGTCTCGTGTTCGCGAAGAAAAAATGTAGCTGTACGTTCGTGTTGTTGGTTTTCGCGATTCCGAAATTTGGTGGTGAGGTATACTTAATTTCTCGTCGGCACTCCTGGTAGTGTGGTATCTGCAGCAAGGCACCACTAAAGTGGGCGAGGCAAGAGTTTGAAGCGGCCATAGTGGGTCGACCCTCCGCCCACCCTCCACCGTTTTAAGTCCCTGACATCGTGGTGACCGAGCCAGTTGTTTCGACGCCTATTTTGCTTATGCACTGCATTCTCGAAGACATAGTCGCCACACGTCTGATCTTCGGATAATCTCGTTTTTTCTCTCCCAGTCTGTCGCGTCAATGTCGCGGAGTGTAGAGAGTGAAAGTAAGATACACGTTTCGTTTATTTTTTCTCTCTCGCCGTTTTCCGACTTCGGATTTAAGTCCACCGTCATCTTCCGACGACTTAATTTCCATTATTCAATCAACTGGCGCTCCTAACGTCCTTGTGTTCGTTGAGGGGATCTCATCCGAGCCACAAAGGATTCCGACGTGATATCGATTGAGATAGGAGAACGCATGATTATTCA